>CM060442.1:154427460-154766508 GCA_030545235.1 Helianthus tuberosus
TCTGAGGGTCCTTGATCACTCATACTGTAAACTAACAAATAGTCAAATAACACAAAACACAAAACACAAAACACATAATCACATAAATTATTTCCTAACACAAAATTTAGAATTTAAGTGTCAGTAGAACACTTCTTTGGCTTTAGACCAGTGGCTAGGCTCTGATACCACCTTCTGTCGCAACCCCTGATCCCTTATCTGTCTCGGGAACGGGCGGACGCGAACTCAGAATTTTGGTGGTATCAGTTGGTTAATTTGGTAGCGGAAATTACATCAAGACCGTAGTTAGGAAATGTTTATCAGAGTAAAACCACCACATTTGATATTAATAATCATATGGGTAAAACCCAAGTTTCTTATTACAATACGTTTATAGGGATAAATCCTATTTTATTGAATTTAAAACATCGTCTTTTAGGTAACTTTTATAGCCACATTTTTCCCAAGCCTTCAGTGCTCTCCAGCTGGCTTTTTACTAATTGGCTGTCACATTGTGTTACCTGAAACGCGTTTTAAAAACATTTGTCAGTGGGAAATACTGGTGAGTGAATCCCAGTTTAATCAAGAAACATTTTATCAATTAAAACAGTATTGAGAGCGATCACATTGTTTATTTCTACACAATTACTCATTCAGTACTGTCAATCCTGACTGGTGGGTCATATTACACATTGGCTAACTCGTTGTCCAATGGTAACGTATTGTCGTCCCGACTTACTACTCACAGTGTAGTAAATTTTGTATACAAAACCCCAACATACCGGCAGTAATTGAAGAACTACAAAGACTCAATCACCGCTTAATCACATTGTAAAACATTTAAGGTTTTGTAAAACAGTTTACAAAAAGGTTTACAAAAAGAGGATAAACTCACTTTGCTATCTTAGACTTCGCGTAAGGGTTTCCTGGGATTAATCTATAATTTACACAAATGTACATAGGTTAGTATAATAACCCTTTGATAATATTAATGTTACCCTCCCTGAGACGGTATTCCAACAACTACGTCGGGCAGAACCACGACAGTTGTTACGGAACCCTAAATCAATCGGGCAGCGTATCTAATACGAAACTGGGGTTATAATACTTACAACGGAGCAGAACCTCGCTAACTAGGGGGTATAATACCAGCTTTATAAATCCTCTAATTCAGAAATTGTGATTGAGAAATGAAAACGGGACAAACTGAA
Source organism: Helianthus tuberosus (assembly GCA_030545235.1). NCBI lineage: Eukaryota > Viridiplantae > Streptophyta > Magnoliopsida > Asterales > Asteraceae > Helianthus > Helianthus tuberosus. Next base: position 154,428,651 of record CM060442.1, read on the forward strand.
ATGAAATCTGATGCGTTCTATTTATAGGTGCTGAATTTGGCTCTCACGCGGCCCACGTAAGAGTAGCCTAAGGGCTACGAGGCCCGCATTGACCTCCGGTCAATGCGTAGCTCGTCCGGATCACCAACTAGGCTTGACACGATGATGACACGTGTCATCACCGGGCTGCGCCACTATCTTGATCTCACGCGGCCCGCGTAAGTGTTAAGGTTAGCTTACGCAGCCCGCCTTAACTTAAAATTCACCGAAATCAGGTTTTAATCCTTGATACCGCCCGCGTAGGGGTTGGGGTGGGTCTACGCGGCCCGCCTTAGCTTAAAAATCAGATTTTAATTATTTTAAATACTATTTAATGTATTTCGGGCTCGGTTTTCACATACGGGGTGTATTTAAAGACATATTGGGACATTTTAAGATATAATAGGGTGTCGGAAATATTATGAGGGTGTTGGTTTTATTTGAGGATTGTTACAGTTTTGGCACCTGAATCAAGTTGATGATGACAACGATGGTTTAACCCCCCGTTTCAAGCAGCTTAGCATTCTTTGTCCCAGCCAGGTCGATACCCCTGAGAAAACCATCAACAAGTACATCCATTGCTTACCCGACTCATTCATGAACCTCGTTGAGGCTGCTTGCCCAACTACTATTGAGGAAACCTTTCGTTTGGCCGCCCGTTTAAACAGTAACCATGTCATGCGCAGAAATGCCATGAAATCGTCATTGAAAAACGCACACCAAGCCACCGTCGAACCCACCGTTGAAACCGTTGTTGAACCCTCCTCGTCCACAAAGAAAAACCGAGGCAAGAAGCGGAAGGCTTCAAGCCAGAATTGTGCGGTCGTCACTCCGCCAAACCCTCAACCCATCCAATCAGTAGCTGCCGTTAATCCCACAACCCTTGAACCACCAAGAAGAAACTACACTGGGACATGGCCCAAGTGTAACCAATGTTCTTACCATCACCCTAATGGCACCCCATGTCGCAAATGCGCCACCTGTCACAGGCTGGGGCATTTCACCGATCGCTGTCGCCACAACCCAATGCCTGCCCAAGATCAGGCTATCGTTGCAAACCCTGTTCCTAATCAGGCTCAACCTCAAGCTGCTCCTGTGCGAGCATGCTTCATGTGTGGTGATCTCAATCATTTAGCCAACGTGTGTCCTCAGCGTAATCAACTTCAGCAGCAGCAACAGCAGCAGTAGCCACAGGCTCAGCAACCAGCTAGGGGCCGAGCTTTTCTCCACACCACTGCTCAGGCTCAAAACGCGAATGACGTCATTACAGGTACGTTTCTTGTGAACCATGTTTATGCTTCTTGTCTATTTGATACTGGTGCGGATAAAAGTTTTGTGTCGTTAGAATTCGAACCTTTGCTTATGTGTAAATGCTCTAAGTTGCCAAGATCTTTCGCTGTCGAAGTCGCCAATGGTAAATCCATCGCTGTCGATTCCGTTCTTTCCAATTGTTCCTTGATTCTTAATGATCATACATTCTCAATCAATCTTATACCTATGCAAATGGGTAGCTTTGACATCATAGTAGGCATGGACTGGCTTAGGCGAGTTCGTGCTGAAGTCGTTTGTTCTGAAAAGTTCATCTGCCTTCCTCTTCCAAACAATGATTCTCTACACGTATATGGCGAGAAACCTTCTCAAGGTCTCAAGCTTATGTCGTGTATTTAAGCGAACAAATGCTTACGTAAGGGTACCTTTGCCTTTCTTGCCCATATTGTGGAAAAGAAGGACAAAGGCCCAAGCATAAGCGACATTCCCGTCGTACGTGACTTCCCCGATGTGTTTCCTGACGATCTTCCTGGTCCACCTCCTGCTCGTTCTGTCGACTTTCGCATTGATTTAGTGCCTGGCGCAACGCCTGTCGCTAAGTCTCCCTATCGTCTAGCACCCTCTAAGATGCAAGAGCTCTCAAGTCAACTACAAGAGCTTCTTGATAAAGGCTTTATACGCCCTAGTACTTCCCCTTGGGGCACTCCCATTCTATTCGTCAAGAAGAAAGAAGGGTCATTCCGAATGTGTATTGACTATCGTGAGCTCAACAAGCTTAATGTCAAGAACCGATACCCACTTCCTCGCATTGACGACCTCTTTGATCAATTGCAAGGCACGACCTGTTTCACAAAGATCGATCTTCATTCTGGGTATCATCAACTTCGAGTTCTAGAAGAAGATATACCAAAAACCGCCTTTCGTACACGATATGGTCACTATGAGTTCGTGGTCATGCCCTTTGGTTTGTCCAATGCACCTGCTGTTTTCATGGATTTGATAAACCGCGTGTGCAAAGCATACTTGGACCGTTTTGTGATCGTCTTCATCGATGATATCCTTATCTACTCCAAGACGCGAGGAGAGCATGAGAGACACTTGCGTCTTATCCTTCAACTTCTTTGTACTGAACGTCTATACGCCAAATTCTCCAAGTGCGAATTTTGGCTAAAGGAGGTCCAATTCCTTGGTCATACTGTCAACGAACTTGGTATTCACCTTGACCCCGCTAGAATCGAAGCTGTGAAGAATTGGATTGCACCGAAATCTCCGTCCGAAATTCGTCCGTTTCTTGGTCTTGCTGGTTACTATCGTCATTTTATCTCTAACTTCTCGAAAATCGCCGTTCCTTTGACCACCTTGACTCAAAAGGAGAAACCTTTTGTTTGGGGCCCCGAACAAGAGGAATCCTTTCAAACGCTCAAGGACATGATTTGTAATGCTCCTATTCTCGCGCTTCCTGATAGAAACGATGACTTCGTCGTGTATTGCGATGCTTCAAATCTTGGCCTTGGTTGTGTCCTTATGCAACGCGACAAGGTTATCGCTTACGCGTCGAGGCAACTCAAAATACATGAGAGGAACTATACTACTCACGACCTTGAACTTGGCGCAGTTGTTTTTGCGTTGAAGATTTTCCGACACTACCTTTATGGTACTAAGTGTGTGGTATTCACCGACCATAAGAGCCTTTAACATATCTTCGACCAAAAGGAACTGAACATGCGCCAACGCCGTTGGGTGGAACTATTAAACGACTACGACTTCGACATTCGCTACCATCCTGGTAAGGCGAATATAGTGGCCGACGCTCTTAGTCGTAAAACTCATGTGAAGAGTGTTCGTTGTCTCCAACTTGTTAACGATCTTCAATGTCTCATACGCGAAGCTCAATATGCCTCCATTAACGAAGGTAGTCTCTCTATTGAGATACGAGGCGCTAAGGAACATGAGCTCGTGTCTAAATCTGATGGTATTCTATACTATCTCAATCGTATTTAGATCCCTAATCGTGAAAACCTCCGAGACTTTCTCATGAATGAGGCACACAAAACAAGGTATTCCATTCACCCTGGTGCTGATAAGATGTACCACGATATGCGTACATCCTATTGGTGGCCTGGCATGAAGAGAGATATCGCCTCTTACGTTGCAAAATGTCTTACCTACTCGAAGGTCAAAGCTGAGCATCAACGTCCCTCTGGCTTACTCGAACAACCAGAGATTCCTATCTGGAAATGGGAGAGCATTGCCATGGATTTCATCACTAAGCTCCCTCGAACTTCTTCTAGTCATGATAGTATTTGGGTGGTCGTCGATCGATTGACCCAATCAGCTCATTTTCTTCCCAATCGTGAAGATTTCAAAGTCGAGAAATTGGCTAGAATCTACACTGATGAGATCATTTGTCGTCATGGTACCCCCATTGACATCATTTCCAATCGTGATGCTCGTTTTATGTCCCGTCTTTGGAAAACTTTTCAATCTGCTATGGGTACTGTTCTTAACCTTAGCACTGCTTTTCACCCTCAATCAGAAGGTCAAACCAAGCGCACTATCCAAACTTTAAAGCATATGCTTCGTTCTTGCGTAATAGATTTTGGTGGCAACTGGGATTCACATTTGCCTTTGATCGAATTCTCGTACAACAACAGTTATCATGCGAGTATTCAAATGGAACCTTTCGAAGCATTGTATGGTCGCAAGTTCCGTTCGCCTATTTGTTGGCACGAGATTGGTGAATCTCAATTCACTGGTCCCGAGCTTATAGAAGAAGCAACGGACAAGATTTTACAGGTTCGAGACAATTTACTAAAAGCCAGGAGCCGACAAAAGAGTTACGCCGACAAGCGTCGCAAGCCCTTGGAATTCGAAATAGGTGACTACGTACTTCTCAAGGTATCCCCTTGGAAGGGTGTGGTTCGATTTGGTAAGAAAGGAAAACTCGCACCTTGCTACGTTGGTCCTTTCAAGATGCTCGAAAGGATTGGCAAGGTTGCGTATAGACTGGACCTACCCGAAGAACTCAACAATGTACACCCTGTCTTCCACGTATCCAATTTAAAGAAGTGTCTAGCTGACGAAGGACTTCAAGTCCCACTCGAAGATCTTCAAGTCAACAAAACCTTGCATTTTGTGGAAAAACCCATCGAAATCATGGATCAAGGAGTCAAGTTATTGAGGCGCAGTAAAATTCCTATCGTTAAGGTTCGATGGGAAGGAAAACGTGGCGCTGAATTTACTTGGGAACTCAAGAGTGAAATGAAGACGAAGTATCCATATCTTTTTGCTACTTCTTCCTAAATTTCGGGACGAAATTCCCTAAAGGAGGGGAGACTGTAACGCCCTGCTTCTTCATACCTTCCATAAATAGAAAGACTTGTTTGTATTTCTATTTTTGGAAGTCTTGTGTTCTTGTAATCGTTGTTTCTTTGTAATCGTTGTAAAATCCGAGACTTGGATAACAAATAAAACTCCTATTTTGTTAAATTCATTTTGCACATACTTTATACATGCTCATACATTCAATTTCGTGGAACAATTGATGCTTATTCGTAATTCTTGGAAACTATGTGCTAAAGTTGTAAATACGTGAAACTTATGCATAAAACGTGTTTTGATCGTAAACGATACTTAAATACGACATTCATAGGCTTAATTATACTTGGTTTATGTTCTCTATACTTGATTTACCCTTAAACTATGTTTAAATGACATAAAATACCCTTTAAATACCTTAAAACCCTAAAATATAAACTCAAGGGACCAAAATGTCATTTCTGAAACTTGAATTGAAGACCTGATGGTCTCTGGCACCCCGCCACCGCCCCCTGGTCTCTCTTGCACCCTGCCAGAGGCCGTAATCCGCAGCCAGCATGTTTCTTGTTACGGGATTGGCCATTTTAGTGTGTTTGTTGGTTGTTATTTTGTGTTTCTTGCATTAAAACTTAACCACCAACCAACCACCTTCAAACCCTATAAATACAAGGCCTAACCAAGCTTAAATAACTTTGCAAACTCCTCTAATCACTCCCTAAATCGCCACAATCAGCTGCTAAAACAGAAGTTCGGACAGATTGTTACTACTTCGCTAAAGTGAGCATATCTCACTCGTTTCTTATCCGTTTTACCTCATTCTTTTTCCTATGTGCTTGGATTGACCTTAGCTTCAATTTCACGGGGTTTTCACAGTAAATAAGTCCCCGGAACTCTGGAAAAAAGGCTCCAAAGTTCACTGTTCATTTCTGATTTCGTCTAATCTTTACTAAACTTGTTCAACTTGAGTCTAACTCATCTCAAACCTATGTCCTTATGCTTATAACCACTTCTATGGTTAGTTAGGCTTAAAAACAAGGTTGAGACATTCAAAAATCAGAGGTTAAACCTCATATACATTCTGATTTGTTTAAGGTTTTTAACCCACAAGTAATGTTTAAGTCCAAGACTTAATGTAGGTGTGATTATGGACTAACTTGGGTTGTCCAACATAAAATCCCCATATTGCTTGATGATTTCTTATAGAATAGTTGTTTATATTCTTGTATTATTCATAGTTCATGACCCTCCTTGTATGTTTTTACATCAAGTGTAGTGGTGAACTCTTAGAGGTACCTAAATGGAAGACTACTCTTCATACCTCCTACATGACTTCCATGAAACTTAGAGGTACCTAAATGAAGATTTAATCTTCTACCTCATACTTGAAATATTGGACATAATAATATGTATACAATATATGTAATATACTTAACAAACCGAACCTTTGATGATGAACAAAATGGACATTATCAAGTAGTATGTTTACCATCCAAACATCATATGTTAAGGATGGTTATGTTCATATGTTTAAGTTTATGATGTTTAAATTCCGAATCTTTAATCCACCGTTACTCTTCGATACTCATACGCCTTGTTTACTTCGTGTAGAAGGACTTGGTGTTCCAACCTCCTAAACAACAAACAACTCACTCGCGGACTCTCAAGTTCAAGAATTGCAAAACCGTGAGTACACTTGACCCATTTACTTTTAAAGACACTTTGGGTTGTAACATGTTATTATACAAAATACACACTCACACACTTAAACATTCTTTATACTCCCAATCCGCTATACATGCTACTTGTTTACTTAGGTTCATGCTAGATTATACGTGCTATATGTCATTAACTTTGCAAAGCCCTCAACTTAACATATATAGCGCTATAGGAGTAGCACACCACCCGTCGGGGTCTTGTTAAGTCATTATTCTAAACGGTCTCGTCACTTTTATGGCGAGGGATGCTAAATACTAGTGGAAACTTGGGTTTGACGTATTGCTATGCATGCTAGTTACCTTGTTTACAATTTGCCATGTGGATTCGAGATAATGCTTTTATACTTATGCTATACTTATTTAAACCTTGTGTACTCACCTTTGCTTTTGCATTGAACTTTATTTTAAACATGTTACAGGTTGATGATGATGATGCTATGAAACGAAGTAGCGTTGATGCCTAGATACACATTTAGACGTCTTAGGTTTAAATTATTGTATCAAATTTTGTTTCGTTATGTTTTGAACATGTTATTTAAATTTCTATGTAATGTTGACAATTTTATTATGAAATGAAAAATGGTCGATTTAAATATTGTCACAAATAGTGTTATGAAGTCTCTTGCAATCTATTTCGTCTCATCCCGATGATTCCGCCATCGGTTGGGGTGTGACACACTGATCCTTCAGACAATAGGGGGTGGCAAAGGTGGATGGGTCGTTCTGTTTGTGGAGGATGAAGCCTTTGATGCCCCTCACATTTAATGACCTGCACTTATCGAACAATTAGTATAGACACCCTTTACCAACCCAAGTGGACGGGCCACATATTGCTGGTAGAAGCTTGGGTTGGTAATTTTAACAACCTTTAAAAGGGTGCTTTAATAAATAAATAAAACTTAAGCTTTTGACTATACTTGGTGTTGTACATTTATTTTATATTTGAAATATTGTTATATTAAATTCATGTTGATTGACCTTGTTCCATAAAATTTGGAAAACCTTAAGTTGTTAAAAAGGATACTAAATGTTTACCATAACAATTTCCTTAAAAATGCTGAATATTATATGTTCAAGGATCACCTATTCTCAATTTAAAGGTTGAGGGTAATATAAATATACCAAAATAAACTAAGAATAAATCATACCAGGGAACCCAAGTTAGGATTCTATATCCTTAAAACTTACTATTGTATCATTAGAGCATATAAATTAGTTAAAGTTTGAGGATCCAGGATCCTTACTTGTAAAGCTTCGGGAACCTGTAATAAGCAACTTGGGACTAAGCCAAACATCTATAGAAAAAATCATTAGTAACTGGGGTCAAGCCCAAACAAGCTGGGGACAAGCCCAAATAAACTGGGGACAAACCCACACAAGCTGGGGACATGAAAATGCCAAAACCTTAGGAACAGATGTATGGTACGTCTACCATTATACTTAGGATCCTACATATAGCCAACAGCAATGAAATTGTCAGCCCCTAAAGTGGGTACTGGTCCCATTGCCTCGAACTATACTTGGATAGCGTGCGCTACTGGCGGGGTGTCGAAACCCAATTCGTGTTAAAGGTGAAAACCTTTAAACCTTAGAAGGTAATAGATACCTTAAAATGGGGACAAGCCCAAAACTTTGGAGAGGTGGCCAACCTCTTGATCCTTTGTCAAAGATGTTAAAAATTCTGCAAAAACTTAAAACTCGATAAAATAAGATGTTAAGAATCTAACATCCTTTCCTTATAATAAACAAAGAAAACATATTATGGAATAATTAGTAAAACATTACCAAAGTAAGGATCATATATCATTTGGGGATCCTCCTGCCTGAATGATGTATTAAGACCTCTAAGGATCCTCAATCCTTTCAACATAAAGTACTTCTTTAAGTGAACAGCATTCCAAGCTCTTGGTAGGAGATCACCATCCATTGTCAATAAACGATATGCCCCCTTTCCTGCTTCAGCTTCAATCAAATAGGGGCCTTCCCACTTTGGTGCTAACTTGCCATCAGTAGGATTTGAGGTATTATGGAATTCTTTCCTTTGTTCCAAGTAACCAACTTGAAATCTTCTGACCCTGACATTTTTGTATATGCTCCAGTTACCCTCTGTTGATAGCTAGCTAACCTTATTCTTGCCAAATCCCTGAGCTCTTCCATGGTATCCAGATCTTGAGATAGGACCTCAGCATTTCTTTCAGGATCACGGATGCTTGCTCTGGCTGTAAGGACTACCATTTCTATAGGGATCACTGATTCAGCTCCAAAGACTAGGGAGAATGGAGTTTGACCTGTAGCATTCTTTGGAGTTGTTCTATCAGCCCAAAAGACATATGGTAACTCTTCAGCCCATTTTCCTTTCTTGGATCCGAGCTTCTTCTTCAAGTTGTTGATGATGATATTGTTGGATGATTCTGCTTGGCCATTAGCTTGTGGGTGGACTGGTGTTGATGTTATCATCTTAATCCCCTAGCTATCACAAAAGTTAGTAGTTCGACTCCCAATGAATTGGGATCCATTATCACAAACAATTTTGGAAGGAATTCCAAATCTAGTAATGATATTTATTTTAATAAAGGATATAACTTCCTTTTCTCTGACTTGGGCAAAGGCTTCTGCTTCTATCCATTTAGAGAAATAATCAGTCATGGCTAACATGAAAACCTTTCCTCATGGTGCATTGGGAAGTTTTCCTACTGTTTTGGTCAAAAATCACACAAGGATAATGCAACCAAATCTGATTTTGTGAGGTATGATGCTTGGTTAAATGATCAAATGTATGAACAATGAATGAATGAAATTAGTGATGGACACAAGGATTTATACGAGGAAAAAGCCCTTGATCAACAAATGATCTCCGGCATAAAAACCTCGGATAGTGAAAACTATCACTATCAAATATATTGAATAAACAAGTTTACAACTTCGGAAGTATTGAGCTTGGTACAATGAATTCTAGTATGTGTATGTGTTCGAGAGAGTTGCAGAAGTGTTGTACGTAAATCAGAGTGCAAAAGTGTTTCTAAAAATAAGCTCAATACCCCTTTAATCTTAGCTAAAAATATCCTAACTAACTATCCGAAAAATCGGCCCATCACCCACGATCACCACTAACGGTCATTAGCTCGTGCACATGTTGAAAATATATAGCCTATTCCCCTGGTATCTCATATGTAATAAGTCTTCTTCGAAACATACCTGCAAAACAAGCCAAAAGGTGATGGAAACAATTGTTAGTTTAGAATAACAATGAGGATCCTGGATCCTTATTCCCCCAGCGTCTCCTTAGGATCCATAATTCAAAATGAACTGAGGATCCGTGATCCATGCTATACTTGAGGATTTGTGATCCATAGGCTATAAAATTCTATCACTAACAATTGCCCCCAAACATGACTAGTTGATATGCAATTAGGTAGTCATGTTTGAACGAAACTCGGACTAGCCGTTACTTGGAGATATAGCCATTGCGAGGCTGATGTCAGCGAGGGTCATCCCTGCAACAAACAATGATTATAAATAGGATAGAGATAGGAATGACATTTTGCATTTAAATTTGAGTCTTTCTCCCTTTAAATCCTCATTCGAAGACCTCAACAGGTATCTCTCTTTCCTTCTCTCTAAATTCTTTTCTTCCGATTCTGTGTTTCTTCAAGATCCCATGGCCAAGATGAACACCCGATCCTCTCCTGCTAAGGATCCTTAAAAGGAAAGCCCTCCGAAGATTCAGGGCATAACTAAAAATCCTTCCACTAAACTCTGTCGCTTTACCGATCCCGAGATTGATCGGTTACGTCACTGCTTTCCGGAAGGAACCATCTTTAGATCCTTTGACTCTTCCATGAAGAGTGATTGCGTGTCTGATGCGTGGATCACTTTCCCGGCAACCCCTTTTCTGATATGGTTCACTTATCCTTTCCCTACTCTAACACATGCATTCTTCACACTCACCGGTTTGTGCTATATTCAAGCCATGCCGATGATGTGGAGAGTCCTTTATACACTTGAAAACATCATTGAGCAGGAGGGTATTGAAATAGGGATGTCTGAATTGAGTCAGTTATACAATCTTGTTAGCCATGGTTCTCATCGATTTCTTTTCAAGTCCAAACCCGGTCAAGCACATCCTATTCTGAAAACCACAAAGAACAATTCCAACTGGAAGAACTAGTTTTTCTTCGTTAGAAAGGACTCCATCCCAAGTGGGAATCACCTCCCCAAAAAGTGGATCACCCAGGGTAGGATATGGGATCCTTGGACCAGGACCATGGTAAAATCCTTCTTTTCTGTTTAGGATAACTGATCCTTCTTCTTGTTTCTGTTGTGCAGCTATCTCACTTTCTCATATTCAAGAATCTCCTGTTACAATAGAGAGAATTGCTACTTTCTGGAAGCTTGATCCTGCCATAAGAACATTTCAAAGCAAAGCAAAGGATTCTCAAGAAATCTCCTCCGGTTCTTACAAAATGTCAAGTAAGTATCCATATCTATGTGTAAATAAATGTTTAAATGAATACAAGGTATGAGTACTTATCTGTGTTTTGTATTTGTAGGTGCTGGCAAATCCTTAAAGTATGCTTCCAGGTTCAGTGTGAGCGACCTTCAAGAATATGCATCTTCTCGCTCCATCAAGAAAGAGCTGGCTGCTAGCCCAAGCATCCCGGAGCCTGACGGGTGGTCCGTAGGACAACCCTTAAATGAGCTAAATACGCGCATATCTCATATTTTACCCAGTTATGTATCGTGAATGTGATAACTACAAGTGTTCGTGTGTTTTACAGGTAAATCGCTTAATTCGGTTAAATTGGAACCGTAGGCTACGGTTGAAAGAGGCAGCCGTTATATGCAAGGTTTTGAGGAAGTCAAGATCATCATCATTACTCTCAACCTACACATCTCAACAATAACACATCACTTGACTTTGGGCAGATTCTTTTGGAAGGGCATGATTGTGGATTATTAATTTAATAATGAACATTATACATGATCCATCATCCATCACGTGACTTCTACCTAAAAGAAAAGGAGTTGGATGGCAGCTAATTTGGGGGGCGGCACATGTGAATAAGCAAAACACAAAAGTCAACAACTAAAACAACATCACATGCGACGACGGCAGAATTGGCAGATCATCACATCATCACAATTAATCATCATCATTCTCAAAGAAACAAAATCATCATCTCAACATCAGAAGTCACGTGGACTTCCTATTTTTTGGATTGGGCCAATAATAAAAATAGAACATCATCATGGGCTTGGAGAACAAAGAGGCAGATTACAGATGGGCCGCACATGGAGACTTGTGATTGGGCCGCATTTGATTGGACTTTTGAGGGGGCGGCACATCTAAAAAAAAAAAAGAAAAGGAAACATCATCACGTGTATTTGAGGTGGTTTGTCAATATCGAAACCATCCACATATATATTGAAAGAGCTGTCATATACAAAGTTTAAATGGCCGCACATGGGCTAGACTTTTGGTGGGTCTTGAAGGCCAACACGTGAAGGAGGAACATTATCAATCACATGGGCTGACATCCATTGGGCCGCGGTTTGAGATTTACTTCTGGACGCACATGTGAAGAGATTGGCGGCATATTTCTTTGGTTGGCAGCAAAGAGGAGATGTAACTTGTGCATTTAATGCTATTTTTTATGGAATGTTATGGAGTTTTGAAGAGGTCTTTTCACTGGTCGGTCGGTTACACATCACTTAGCAACACTCACCGGTGAAGGACTTTTGGAAAAAAGATGGAAACGGGTAGGAGGATGTTGCTTCAAGCCATGAGTGGCTAAACATTTGTGATCATCCTGGATTGAAGGTTTACTTTAGACATTTCATGTTTGATTTCATTATTTCTAGAATAACAATCTTTATCTTAATGGTTTGTTTGTTATGGTGTGTGATTGCTTGTTAGTAACTTGTTAATTCTTATGATTTTCTAATTAGAAACCATACGTTCTTGGTGCCGTTGGCAATCGAGATATCATGGGTATAGTTAGGCTTGGGTAAGGGTTGATTGATCATTGGGTAACAACCTCACGTTCTAGGAATCTGAGTACTTAGTTCCCTTTCATCACTGCAAGTAGTCACACACGAGCTATGTCTATGTAGCTCTTTCTAGTAGAAAGTACAACATGAATGTCAATTGAAACTGGAAATCTAGGGTGATCCTTTGTCTCTAATTTGCTTACAACCAAACTTTTCTCTTGCAATTTACTTAGTTTAATTTAGTCTAAAACCAATTCACTCACATACACTCTCGAATCTTATTTCTTTTGCAATTAGATTAATTTAGTTAAAATTAGATAAACTTTCAAATAACACACATTCCACAAACTCCCTGTGTTCGATACCCATTTGCCACTATCTATATATAGTTGTTTTTGGGATTAAATTTGATTGTGACCACGACATCACGTCAAATTTTGGCGCCGTTGCCGGGGAGTAGTGCGCAACGTGTGTTATTTTTGATCCTTCTTAGCTTGTTATTTTTCTGGTTTATGCTGGGTGTGTTAGTGTGCAGGTATTGACAGGTGCATGCGTACTAGAAGCTCTCACAAGCTATCACCTTTGGCATTTGATCCGGAAATGAGTTACCAAGAGGAGTACGATTACGGTGATTATTATGATGAATATTCCCAATTTTCATATGAAGGCCCTCAGATGTACGATCAAGACTATTATCATGCTCAGTATACATTTGATCAGTATGGTTATGAATGTGTAACTCAACAACCTACTTTGCACTATCAGTCACATAAATCTGAAAGTCTTGACGAGATGATGAGAAAGAGACACATGGTTCATGTTGAAAAAGAATTAACAAAACCTCATTTGTCAATGGAAGAACGAGTAGAACTTTTGGAATGGAAATATGATTTGTTACCAAAAGAGGTGAAAGAGATGAGGCCAGGGACATCGGTATTGGAAAAACGTCAAGCAAAACAACACTGGATATATGTGCAGATTGAACAAATGACACCTATGGGTGATGTAGAAGAAAAGGTTGTGAGTCCTCCCGAACTTGAAACTGAATTATTAGGGCCAAATGAGGAATATACAATTGAAATTATTGTGGAGGAACCACCTATGGAGAGCAAAGTTGAGGGCCTTTTACTTGATGAACCAATCAAAGTTGATTACAACTCTCCGGCTGTGGTGGTTATGGAAACCAAGAGTGTTAAGGATGCATGTTTAGAAACTAGGAAGGTGGCACTTCATGATGTGGGAGATTTCATTCATAAGTTATGTTTATGGGAGAGTTTGGATTTGTTGGGCACAGAAAACGAAGTAGTGAAGTGGAGAGTAAACTACCGAGCATTTGTTGGAAATTCGGTAGGAAAATGTGGATTTAAAGAATTTTGCAAAGAAAGATGGGACGTGACAAAGCACACACACAATAGAAGAATCAAACACCGTGCTTACATCAGCAACGAAAAAGGTAAATGTGCATTGAGACCACCTTGAGACATATCAGGTACGGTCGGGCTGAAGACCTAAACTTTAGCGCTGCTTGGGAGGCAACCCAAGGTGTTTTTAGATAAGTGTGGGGAAGATGTGCGGAGAGTTGTGTGAAGGTGATGATAGGAAGTTGGATTATCTACAACATCTGTTGTGTCAAACTTCACCAGGTCAATGTACTTTTTCCTTAGACTTGTCATGTTCTTTAGCTTTGAAATATTGTTAGTTTATTAGTTTGCTTTTGATTATTAAAAAATATGAAAAAAAATATTATAAAATGAAAAAAAAATACCAAAAAGAAATTTGGGGTTTGAGATTTAAGCTTTTGTTGATGTTGAATGAATTTTAGTGATCAAAGCCCTCAAAGCCATACATTGGGACAATGTATCCCAAGTGTGGGGATGGGGGAAATTTTTGGGAGTTTTAAATTTTTTTTTTTGTAAATCCGAGCGAAAATTGTTAAAATTTGAAAACTTGATATTATACCATTTGACACACCGACACCCATTCCTAGTCTTTTCTTGGTGAGGATTTGAGCCACATATGATTATTAATGATGCTTTCTTTGTTTTGAGTGGCGGTGTGTTTATTGTGTTAATAGAACTTGTGTACGAATTCTTGTTAAATCCTAGAATTAGCATGCTTTTGAAAATGATAGGGGGACTTTTAGGTAGCCTCGTCTAGACGTGTGAGAGTGTGGGATTGGTGGGTTGGACCTCATACGTTACATATATGAGCTTGGTATTGTGAGGGGTGGGGGTTTGGTCTTTAGAAAGCCATGTTTGAGCCTTATACCATTCGGTTGTGACCCAAACCAACTTCTTACAAAATTTTAACTATTGAGATGACCCGGTTTAGGAGATTTAGTATGTAGTATTGATGTTCTTGTATATATTGTTGAGTTTGATGTGTTATGAAAAAAAAATGAAAAAAAATGATGAAAAAAAAAAAAAAAAAAGAGAAAGAGAAAAATATGAAAAAAAAAGTATTTAGTTGCAATAGTAGTTGAGAATGTTGAAGAAGTTGTGTATATATTTGATGGTTGCTTTGTTTAGTGGTAGAAATAAAAACCGGGTCAAATCAATTAGCTCTTGCATATATATCCCACCATTTTCCTACTTTTGCACCTAGCCCCATTACAACCCGTAAGTCCTTTTGATTCATAAGCATGCTAAATACTCAATAGGAGGAGACTTGATTTTTATACAAGCTTATTGTCGCACAAACACACACACGCATTGAGTAGTTTAGCATTATGTGCTAATATTTCTTGTCACCGAGAGTTTTTGTGAGGGGTGTGTCTTGTGGTATGATTGAAGGTTAGTAAAATGACGATACATTTTAGCTTGGTTTGCATCTTGATCGCTTGTTGTTTTGAAATAGTTTTTGAATGGGTTGCTTGGGACAAGCAACGGGTAAGTGTGGGGATGTGACGGGTGGTCCGTAGGACAACCCTTAAATGAGCTAAATACGCGCATATCTCATATTTTACCCAGTTATGTATCGTGAATGTGATAACTACAAGTGTTCGTGTGTTTTACAGGTAAATCGCTTAATTCGGTTAAATTGGAACCGTAGGCTACGGTTGAAAGAGGCAGCCGTTATATGCAAGGTTTTGAGGAAGTCAAGATCATCATCATTACTCTCAACCTACACATCTCAACAATAACACATCACTTGACTTTGGGCAGATTCTTTTGGAAGGGCATGATTGTGGATTATTAATTTAATAATGAACATTATACATGATCCATCATCCATCACGTGACTTCTACCTAAAAGAGAAGGAGTTGGATGGCAGCTAATTTGGGGGGCGGCACATGTGAATAAGCAAAACACAAAAGTCAACAACTAAAACAACATCACATGCGACGACGGCAGAAATGGCAGATCATCACATCATCACAATTAATCATCATCATTCTCAAAGAAACAAAATCATCATCTCAACATCAGAAGTCACGTGGACTTCCTATTTTTTGGATTGGGCCAATAATAAAAATAGAACATCATCATGGGCTTGGAGAACAAAGAGGCAGATTAGAGATGGGCCGCACATGGAGACTTGTGATTGGGCCGCATTTGATTGGACTTTTGAGGGGGCGGCACATCTAAAAAAAAAAAGAAAAGGAAACATCATCACGTGTATTTGAGGTGGTTTGTCAATATCGAAACCATCCACATATATATTGAAAGAGCTGTCATATACAAAGTTTAAATGGCCGCACATGGGCTAGACTTTTGGTGGGTCTTGAAGGCCAACACGTGAAGGAGGAACATTATCAATCACATGGGCTGACATCCATTGGGCCGCGGTTTGAGATTTACTTCTGGACGCACATGTGAAGAGATTGGCGGCATATTTCTTTGGTTGGCAGCAAAGAGGAGATGTAACTTGTGCATTTAATGCTATTTTTTATGGAATGTTATGGAGTTTTGAAGAGGTCTTTTCACTGGTCGGTCGGTTACACATCACTTAGCAACACTCACCGGTGAAGGACTTTTGGAAAAAAGATGGAAATGGGTAGGAGGATGTTGCTTCAAGCCATGAGTGGCTAAACATTTGTGATCATCCTGGATTGAAGGTTTACTTTAGACATTTCATGTTTGATTTCATTATTTCTAGAATAACAATCTTTATCTTAATGGTTTGTTTGTTATGGTGTGTGATTGCTTGTTAGTAACTTGTTAATTCTTATGATTTTCTAATTAGAAACCATACGTTCTTGGTGCCGTTGGCAATCGAGATATCATGGGTATAGTTAGGCTTGGGTAAGGGTTGATTGATCATCGGGTAACAACCTCACGTTCTAGGAATCTGAGTACTTAGTTCCCTTTCATCACTGCAAGTAGTCACACACGAGCTATGTCTATGTAGCTCTTTCTAGTAGAAAGTACAACATGAATGTCAATTGAAACTGGAAATCTAGGGTGATCCTTTGTCTCTAATTTGCTTACAACCAAACTTTTCTCTTGCAATTTACTTAGTTTAATTTAGTCTAAAACCAATTCACTCACATACACTCTCGAATCTTATTTCTTTTGCAATTAGATTAATTTAGTTAAAATTAGATAAACTTTCAAATAACACACATTCCACAAACTCCCTGTGTTCGATACCCACTTGCCACTATCTATATATAGTTGTTTTTGGGATTAAATTTGATTGTGACCACGACATCACGTCAGAGCCTAAAGGCATGAGCACCAGGGGCAAGGGTGCCAATAAAAGAAAGACTGATGGGCCTACTGAAGGCCTCCCTCTCATTCAACATCAGTTTGAGGAATACGTCTCCGAGGTAAGGATCCTGTATCCTTAAGTCTGAACTTTCCTTTCTAAGGATACGGGATCCTGATTGTTAACTTTCTTTGTGCAGAAATTTGCCGAGGTCCAAATGCTCCTTGATCAACACGTGGCTGAAGCTGAGCAGCAAAAGCTAGACTTCCAGTAGATATTCCTTGCTAAAGACAAGAAGATTTCTTCCCTTGAGAAGGATATCAACCTGCTGCAGAAGGAACTGGTCCTGGCTCAGATCACAGCCCAGAAGGAGAAGGCAGAAGTCATGGATGGGGCTAAGCTTTCTTCCACTATTGCCATGCTGAAGATTAAGCTGCAAATGGCTAAGGAAGCTGAGGATCCTGCCTTTGACAGGTCTGGATGGGACTAGGAGGCTTGGAAGCAGAGGTTGGCTGAGCTGGATGATGAAGATGAAGCTGAGGAGGTCTTGGCACTCGAAGCCGGTAGCAGTGGGGTTAAGGATCCTGTGGAGGAGGCAGCTGGCAAAGGTGGTGAGGATGCAGCGAAGGTTTAGGCTGCAGTAATGGGCGATGATGGACATTTCTAGACGTAGCTGGAGCCCATTTTTTTTAAGGTTTAGTGGTTTTTATTTGATGGTGTTTTGATTCTGAACAATTATGGTCTGTAATAACTAAACAATAGCTATTAGGGTTAAGAATCAGTGATCCTTGGAACAATAGGTAGGGTGATAGTTGGTGGAGGGATCCTCTGTTTGGGGGATGAAGCTACTATTATCCTGCCATCTTTACGTTCCTGCACTATGTAAGACCCATCATGCTTACATTATTGTTTAATAATCTCTTTCATTTTAAAACATCAAGATAACTATATTTATACAAGTTTCAAGTTTTACAAAACCTTACTTCATGTTTCCAAAACATCTTGTGCAAACCTAACATACTTGACCCTTTTTAAAACTTACAACCCATATGTACTAATGAAAGTAACACAACATTCAAAATGTTTGTGACAAAAGAACTAGTTTTGTTTGCGGAAGCATCTTTATGCGCACGTTCGGTTCTATTACAAAGCTTGATCTTCATCCGCAAGTTCCTATAGCTACCTGTGATCAAAATGTGTAGAACTATGAGTTTTACGATGTTATAATATAATTTAACGTGATCGGACCATCAAACTGAACAACATAACAAAATTTGCAGATCTGAGCTGCTGTCGCGGGGCGCGACGGATTCAAGATCAGCCTACGCGGCCCGCGAGCACTGTTGCATGGCGTGACAAGGAATGGTAGTTTTGGTCGCGTGACGTGACGGTATAAATTTCACAGCAGATTCGTTTCACAACCTGCATTTTTCCCAGCTAAGAGCTATTTTACAAAAACTTTCATCACTTGTTTGTTTTGAGTCCGAATTGGGTCACGTTTCTTTCTACGTGATCGTATTCAGATAACCTATAACATAGAATCAAACTCCTATACCAAGATTCACAATTTTCTTGCTTTTATACCATTCAAAATCATAAATTTACACAATTTTTAATGAGCCGTTCAAGAATGTGATCTATTAACTCATTTTATGACCTTTAATCTGTTGTAACCAAATACACAACCCATACGTATAGTTACAACACCGTTTATACTGAAATTTCAAGTGCAAAAAACACGTTACATATGTACTAATTGCCTTGTTTAATTCAATTATCGACATTTATTACTTTAACATATCAAAGATCAACCTTTTGGTGATTTTGACCCGTTTGACTTCATTAGCGAAATCCCTCGCCATTTTGAATCAAACATGTAGTATTCGAGTCATATCGACCCGTTTAAAACTTTGAAGTGGAATCCACCACTTTCGTCATTATTTCTCAAATAATTAACACAACCGATAACAAGACTTTTACGAAGCGTATAGCCACGTACCTTTAGAGCTTTCCTTTTAAGCGGTTATCAGTTCCGCCTTGCCCACTTGATGATCCACCCAAATCACCTACATGATTTGATTTTAATATATTGTTTAGAACTCATGGTTCAATATTCGATATCTCATACACTTGTTTAGTCACATAAACGATTATTTCATATTGTTCAAATAATTCGATTCATTCTAGCATTTTGTCAAGCATCTAGTGTGCATACTTAGCATTCTAACACTATCATGTTCTTGATTAGTAACCTTAACCATGTTTAAGCATAGTTATTCAATTCACATATCAAGAACACTTAAATCACTCTATAATTTACATTATAACCATCAATCAACATCCAATATCACAAGACTACATGAATTCTTCACAAAAACCTATATACCCTTACATGAAAATTAATAAACCCCTGAATTATGATATGAATGAATCAATCCATAATCTAATACTCATTCCTAGACTTGTATTGATCATAATTCTGCCATAACCTTCATCAATTCACCATAAATCTCTGTTACTCAAGAATCATCAAAACATCTTCATATATCAAAATTAAGCATACCTTTTGCTATATTAAGTATGAAGATCACTTATTTAGTCTTGAGTCACCTTCAATTTGGTTTTGATTCATGAGTTTTGAGTAAAATTATGAAATTAGGGTTTTGGAAGAGAGGGAGTTCGCTCCTGGAGGTTCTGGTTCGATCAAGACACACACAATTACACTTTTGGTCCCTCAATTTCCAAGTTTTATTAGAAGGGTTAAAATACTTTGATTTCCCCATCCTTTTTATTAACATTTTACTAGGTTAAATTTTTTTTCCTAGTTTCGATTCTTATTGTTTGATGATTATTATTTTAACTTATACATGCATAATAACATATATAGTTTAATAAATTTAGGGGTGTTACCAGTCTACCCCCCTTAAAAGGATTTCCTCCTCGAAATCGGAATACGTACCGAATAAGGAAGGGTATAAGCGTCTCATTTCTTCTTCGGACTCCCAAGTGGTGTCTGATCCCTTTCGGTGTTCCCATCTAACTTTAACTTGGTTGATCTCCTTATGTCTTAAGCTTTTGACCTTTCGATCAAGAATTTCGGTAGGCTTTATGACATAATTTAGTTTATCGTCAACCTCTATGTCGTCATGGCTTATATAAGTCGTTTCATCAGCTAAGCGCTTTCGTAGATGTGAAACATGGAAAGTGCTATGAATACTGCTCAACTCTTCTGGCAGTTCTAGTCGGTATGCTACCTTACCCACACGCTCTGTAATTTTGAATGGCCCAATAAATCTTGGACTCAATTTTCCTCATTTTCGGAATCGAATAACCCCTTTCCACGGGGATACTTTAAGCATAACCATATCACCCACCTGAAATTCAATCGGTCTTCATCTTTTATCTGCGTAGGACTTTTGCCGATCTTGAGTCGCTTTTAAATAAGCCCGGATCATTTCAATATTTTCATTAGTAATACTAACTATATCCTTGTGAGCTAACTCTCATGGACCCACATCATCCCAACATACCGGGGTTCGACATCTTCTGCCATAAAGCATTTCATAGGATGCCATTCCAATACTGGAGTGGTAGCCATTGTTGTATGAAAATTCAGCTAATGGTAGATAAATATCCCAGCTACTGCCAAAATCAATAATGCATACTCGTAGCATATCTTCGAGTGTCTGAATAGTTCTTTCACTCTGCCCATCGGTTTGCGGTACTAATGAATAATTTAGTACCCATCTCTTCTTGAAAATCGCACCAAAAGCTTGAAGTAAAGTGCGTATCTCTATCCGATACGATAGACACTGGTACTCCATGACGAGATATAATTTCATTTGTGTATACTTCCGACATCTTCTCAGAAGTGTATGTTTCTCGAATTGGAATAAAATGAGCACTCTTGGTCAATCTGTCAACTACTACCCATATTGCATCAAATCCACATGATGTTTTTGGTAGTTTAGTTAACAGATCCACAGTAATGTGTTCCCATTTCCACACCGGAATGTCTAACGGCTGAAGTTTACCGTAAGGCTTCTGGTGTTCTGCTTTTACTTGTAAGCAAGTTAAGCATTTTTCCACATACCTCGTGATGTCTCGCTTCATTCCAGGCCACCAATAATTTTGTTTCAAGTCTTTGTACATCTTGGTAGCTCCCAGATGAATAGAATAGCGGGACTTATGGGCTTCATCAAGAAGAAGATTTTTAATATTGTAAGTATTTGGAACCCAGATTCGATCAAAACGGGTTTTCAATCCTTTACTATTATCTTGCAAGTCTTTGAGCTGACCCACTATTCTTTCCTTCTTCACATTTTCTTCTTTTACAGCTTCAGTTTGTGCCTCCTTAATTCGTTCAAGTAACCCTGAGGTCACTATTAACTGCATCGACTGCACCCGAATAGGTGAATATTCTTCTTTCCTACTCAGCACATCTGCAACTATGTTGGCTTTTCTGGGATGATAATGAATTTCACAGTCATAATCTTTCACCATCTCTAACCAACGTCGTTGTCTCATATTTAACTCTTTTTGATCAAAGAAGTACTTGATACTTTTATGGTCAGTGAAAATAGTACATTTCACACCATATAAATAATGCCTCCATATTTTTAAGGCAAAGACTACAGCTGCCAATTCCAGATCATGTGTCGGATATTTCTTCTCATGAATCTTTAATTGTCTTGAAGCATACGTGATCACCTTCCCTCGCTGTATAAGTACACATCCGAGACCGAGTTGGGATGCGTCTGAACAAATAACCATATCTTCAGTCCCATCTGGTAGCGTTAGCATAGGGGCACTGGTCAATTTTTCTTTAAGGATACGGAAGGCATCTTCTTGTGCACTATCCCATACAAATTTCTCATCTTTACGGGTTAACTTAGTTAATGGAGTTGCAATTTTGGAGAAATCTTGTATAAATCTCCGATAATAACCCGCAAGACCTAGGAAACTCCTAATCTCTGATGGATTCTTTGGTGGTTTCCATTGAGACACAACTTCTATTTTGGACGGATCTACCAAAACTCCCTCGGTACTAATAACATGTCCTAGAAACTATACTTCACGTAGCCAAAAGGCACATTTTGAAAACTTTGCATAAAGTCTCTCACGCCTAAGCGTTTCAAGTACTTCATGCAAATGACATTCATAATCTGATTCGCTTTTTGAATATACAAGAATATCATCGATGAAAGCAATCACCGACATATCCAGCATTGGCTTGCAGACGCGGTTCATAAGATCCATGAAAGCCGCAGGCGCATTGGTTAACCCGAAAGACATTACTAAAAACTCTTAATGCCAATAACGCGTTCAAAATGCAGTTTTCGGTATATCTTCTTCTTTTACTTTTAACTGATGATAACCCGATCTTAAGTCGATCTTTGAAAACCAACTTGCGCCTTGTAACTGATCAAACAAGTCGTCGATCCTAGGAAGCGGATATCTATTCTTTACCGTGAGTTTATTCAACTCCCGGTAATCAATGCACATCCTCATACTCCCATCTTTCTTCTTTACAAATAATACTGGCGCTCCCCATGGAGAACCACTCAGTCGAATAAATCCTTTATCTAAAAGGTCTTGTAATTGCGACAGCAACTCTTGTAGTTCCGACGACGCTAATCGATAAGGAGCCTTGGCTACCGGTTTCGCGCCCGGTACTAATTCAATGCCAAACTCCACCTCACGCTCTGGTGGTAACCCCGGTAGATCTTCCGGAAAAACATCTTCGAATTCTCGTACCACTGGTACGTCTTTGATTTCTGGAGCCTCTTTAGTCGAATCATGTATGTAAGCCATGTACGCCTTACATCCATGTCGAACCAGCTTGCAAGCTTTGATGAAAGAACAGATTATGGGGCTACAGCTTTTCTCCCCATAAATAGTAACATGTTTTCAGCTTGGAGACATTTGTTGTATCTCTTTACGGTTGCATATTACTTTCGCGTGATATCGAGCTAGCCAATCTATCCCGATTATCACTTGAAATTCTCCCATTGACATGGGAATTAAGTCAACGAAATACTCTTCATTGTCAATGCTCAGTTTGCAATTCCAACACATATCACAAACAATAAAACTTTTATTATTACCTATTTCTACTTCTAATGGTATAGGTAATTTTGTTAACGTGAATGTAGGGTGTTGAATAAATCGATGTCATATAAAAGCTAGACTTCTAGCAGATATTCCTTGCTAAAGACAAGAAGATTTCTTCCCTTGAGAAGGATATCAACCTGCTGCAGAAGGAAATGGTCCTGGCTCAGATCACAGCCCAGAAGGAGAAGGCAGAAGTCAAGGATGGGGCTAACCTTTCTTCCACTATTGCCATGCTGAAGATTAAGCTGCAAATGGCTAAGGAGGCTGAGGATCCTGCCTTTGACAGGTCTGGATGGGACTAGGAGGCTTGGAAGCAGAGGTTGGCTGAGCTGGATGATGAAGATGAAGTTGAGGAGGTCTTGGCACTCGAAGCAGGTAGCAGTGGGGTTAAGGATCCTGTGGAGGAGGCAGCTGGCAAAGGTGGTGAGGATGCAGCGAAGGTTTAGGCTGCAGTAATGGGCGATGATGGACATTTCTAGACGTAGCCGGAGCCCATTTTTTAAGGTTTAGTGGTTTTTATTTGATGGCGTTTTGATTCTGAACAATTATGGTCTGTAATAACTAAACAATAGCTATTAGGGTTAAGAATCAGTGATCCTTGGAACAATAGGTAGGATGATAGTTGGTGGAGGGATCCTCTGTTTGGGGGATGAAGCCACTATTATCCTGCCATCTTTACTTTCCAGCACTATGTAAGACCCATCATGCTTACATTATTGTTTAATAATCTCTTTCATTTTAAAACATCAAGATAACTTTATTTATATAAGTTTCAAGTTTTACAAAACCTTACTTCATGTTTCCAAAACATCTTGTGCAAACCTAACATACTTGACCCTTTTTAAAACTTACAACCCATATGTACTAATGAAAGTAACACAACATTCAAAATGTTTGTGACAAAAGAACTAGTTTTGTTTGCGGAAGCATCTTTATGCGCACATTCGTTTCTATTACAAAGCTTGATCTTCATCCGCAAGTTCCTATAGCTACCTGTGATCAAAATGCGTAGAACTATGAGTTTTACGATGTTATAATATAATCTAACGTGATCGGAACATCAAACTGAACAACATAACAAAATTTGCAGATCTGAGCTGCTGTCGCGGGGCGCGACGGATTCAAGATCAGCCTACACGGCCCGCGAGCACTGTTGCATGGCGCGACAATGAATGGTAGTTTTGGTCACATGACGCGACGGTATAAATTTCACAGCAGATTCGTTTCACAACCTGCATTTTTCCCAGCTAAGAGCGATTTTACAAAAAACTTTCATAACTTGTTTGTTTTGAGTCCGAATTGGGTCACGTTTCTTTCTACGTGACCGTATTCAGATAACCTATAACATAGAATCAAACTCCTATACCAAGATTCACAATTTTCTTGCTTTTATACCATTCAAAATCATAAATTTACACAATTTTTAATGACCCGTTCAAGAATGTGATCTATTACCTCATTTTATGACCTTTAATCTGTTGTAACCAAATACACAACCCATACATATAGTTACAACACCGTTTATACTGAAATTTCAAGTGCAAATAACACGTTACATATGTACTAATTGCCTTGTTTAATTCAATTATCGACATTTATTACTTTAACATATCAAAGATCAACCTTTTGGTGATTTTGACCCGTTTGATTTCATTAGCGAAATCCCTCGCCATTTTGAATCAAACATGTAGTATTCGAGTCATATCGACCCGTTTAAAACTTTGAAGTGGAATCCACCACTTTCATCATTATTTCTCAAATAATTAACACAACCGATAACAAGACTTTTACGAAGCGTATAGCCACGTACCTTTAGAGCTTTCCTTTTAAGCGGTTATCAGTTCCGCCTTGCCCACTTGATGATCCACCCAAATCACCTACATGATTTGATTTGAATATATTGTTTAGAACTCATGGTTCAATATTCGATATCTCATACACTTGTTTAGTCACATAAACGATTATTTCATATTGTTCAAATAATTCGATTCATTCAAGCATTTTATCAAGCATCTAGTGTGTATACTTAGCATTCTAACACTATCATGTTCTTGATTAGTAACCTTAACCATGTTTAAGCATAGTTATTCAATTCACATATCAAGAACACTTAAATCACTCTATAATTTACATTATAACCATCAATCAACATCCAATATCACAAGACTACATGAATTCTTCACAAAAACCCATATACCCTTACATGAAAATTAATAAACTCCTGAATTATGATATGAATGAATCAATCCATAATCTAATACTCATTCCTAGACTTGTACTGATCATAATTCAACCATAACCTTCATCAATTCACCATAAATCTCTGTTACTAGAATTCAAGAATCATCAAAACATCTTCATATATCAAAATTAAGCATACCTTTTGCTATATTAAGTTTGAAGATCACTTATTTAGCGTTGAGTCACCTTCAGTTTGGTTTTGATTCTTGAGTTTTGAGTAAAATTATGAAATTAGGGTTTTGGAAGAGAGGGAGTTCGCTCGTGGAGGTTCTGGTTCGATCAAGACACACACAAAGTGTGTGTCTTGGATGTTTATCCATATTTTAAAAAATAATTTCAACAATTGCACTTTTGGTCCCTCAATTTCCAAGTTTTATAAGAAGGGTTAAAATACATTGATTTCCCCATCCTTTTTATTAACATTTTACTAGGTTAAATTTTTTTTTCCTAGTTTCGATTCTTATTGTTTGATGATTATTATTTTAACTTATACATGTATAATAACATATATAGTTTAATAAATTTAGGGTGTTACACACTACTTAGAACTTGTTAATATGGACACCCTTTACCTACCCCAGCGGACGTGCCACGTATTGCTGGTAGATGCTCGGGGTAGGTAATTTTGACAGCCTTTAAAGGGTTCTGCTTTGATAAATAAATAAAACTCTTAACTTTTGACTATCTTTGTGTTGTTCATTCTGTGTATATTTACCTTTCAATTGTTATTGTACAACTTTTCAGATTTACAAGTTATTAGTGAAGGTATAAAAATCAATTTATGTCTAAAAGTTCAGGATATGATCAAGGATCAAATATCCTTTAGTCATAAAGTTTAAAAAGTTAGACAATTTTAGGATCATATATCCTGTTGTCAAAGAATAGGGTATGATTGATAAACCAAGAATAAAATTAAAGTAAATAAGGATCATACCAGATAATCCAAGTTAGGATCCTATATCCTTAATACTTATAATTGTGACAATCCAAAGATAAAACATGATAGAAAGTTAGGATCCTGGATCCTTATCTTTTTAGCTTTAGAAACATGCAAAGGTATATTACTTGGGACTAAGCCAATTATCAAAGAAAACATTAGCATCTGGGGACAAGCCCAATAAACTGGGGACAAGCCCAAAACTAGGGACAAGCCCAAAGGATCTTGTGTAAACTGGAGTATGGCCCATATTGGCGACTATCCAAACTTAGTGACATGAAGATGCCAAAACCTTAGCTAACGTGAAAACGTTAGAAACCTTAGGAATAGATGTATGGTATGTCTACCATTATACCTAGGATCCTAAATACAGCCAGTATAATGAAATTGTCAGCCCCTAAAGCGGGTACTGGTCCCATTGCCTTTAACTACACTAGGATAATCGTGCGTAACTGCGGAGGTATTAGAACCTGATTCGTAGAAGGTAGTGGATACCTTAAAATGGGACAAGCCCAAAAAACTGGGGATAAACCCATAAAACTTAGGAGACTTCAATGGATACTTGATCCTTTGTCAAAGATGCACCCACTTCTGCACAACTCATAACTTAGTGAAAAAGGATAAAGGATCCTGGGTCCTTCTCCTTGTAATCAAATAAATTAAAGGATTAGATAAATTAAAATCAAATCATTACCAGAGTGAGGATCATATATCCTCTAAGGATCCTTTATGTGTACCAGATATGAAAAAGGCCAAGGATCCTAGATCCTTCTTACATGAAGTATCTCTTCAAATGGACAGCATTCCAAGCTCTTGGTAACAAATCACCTTCCATTGTTAACAAACGGTATGCCCCCTTTCCTGCCTCAGCTTCAATAAAATAGGGACCTTCCCATTTTGGAGCTAACTTGCCATCAGCAGGATTTGTGGTATTTTGGAATGCTTTTCTCAACACCATGTCACCAACTTGAAACTTTCCGATCCTGACATTCTTGTTATAAGCTCCAGCCATCCTTTGTTGATAACTAGCCAATCTTATCCTTGCCAAATCCCTGAGTTCTTCTATGGTATCTAAGTCTTGAACCAAGTTTTCAGCATTTCCTTCAGGATCACGGGTGCTTGTTCTTGCAGTAGGGACTATCATCTCTGTAGGGATCACTGATTCAGCTCCAAACACTAAAGAAAATAGAGTTTGGCCAGTGGCATTCTTGGAAGTTGTTCTATCAGCCCATAACACATAAGGTAGCTCTTCTGCCCATTTTCCCTTCTTGGATCCAAGCTTCTTTTTCAAGTTGTTGATGATGATCTTGTTAGATGATTCTGCTTGACCATTAGCTTGTGGGTGGACTGGTGTTGATGTTATCATCTTAATCCCTCAACTGTCACAAAAGTTAGTAGTTCTACTCCCAATAAATTGGGATCCATTATCACAAACAATTTCAGAAGGAATACCAAATCTGGTAATAATGTTTCTTTTAATAAAGGATATAACTTCCTTTTCTCTGACTTGTGCAAAGGCTTCAGCTTCTATCCATTTGGAAAAGTAATCAGTCATAGCAAGCATAAACACTTTTCCTCCTGGTGCTTTGGGAAGTTTGCCAACTATATCCATTCCCCATCTCATGAATGGCCAAGAAGAGGATATATGATGCAGGAGCTCCGCTGTTTGATGAAGGATATTGCTATGTCTTTGACAAGCATCACATTTCTTTGTATAATCCACAGCATCCTTCTTCATGGTAGGCCAATAGTATCTTGTTCTAAGGATCCTTGAAAACAGTGCTCTGCCCCCAGTGTGGTTTCCACAATCTCCTTCATGAAAATCCTTAAGAACTTCTTGGATTTCTGGATCCTCGATGCACCTTAGATATGGACCTGCAAGAGATCATTATATAACATGTTATTTAGTATTGTAAACTGAGATACCTTGACTTTGAAACCTCTAGGATTTTCTCCTGTAGGAATCTCTCCATGTTGTATATATCTCATGATTGGAAGGATCCAGGATCCTGAACTTGATTGTGCATCATCACTAGGTATAATTGCAGAATCCTCTACTATCTCCATAGTTGTGTGATCCTTAATAGCAGGAGCCAAGATGTGGATGATGGGAATTTTAATATCCTCTGGAATCTTCAATGATGATCCAAGGTTGGCTAAAGCATCAGCTTCTGCATTTTCTTCCCTGGGTACCTGTGTCAAACTAAAAGAACCAAAAGAGTCTACCAATTTCTTGACTATCTCTAGATATTTGATTAGTCTTTCACCTTTAACAGCATAAGAACCATTAAAGTGGTTAGTAATTAACAATGAATCTACATGTACCTCAAGATACCTGATCCTCATATGCTTGGCAATTTGCAAACCAGCTATTAAGGCTTCATATTCAGCCTCATTGTTAGTAGTTTGAAACTCACAAGCAATTGAGTGGGGTATTATGTCCCCCTGTGGCGATTTTAGTAGTATGCCTAGTCCAGTTCCTTTGACATTAGAGGCTCCATCTGTGAAGAGTATCCAAGGATCCTTAGTCTCTTCAAGCTGTTGAACTTCCAATTCAGCTTCCCTTTGTAGATCACTACTGAAATCAGGCACAAAGTCATCCAAGGCCTGATATTTAATGGCAGTTCTTGGTTCATGTCTGATATCATAAGCACTAAGCTTGACTTCCCATTTTGCCATCCTTCCTGACATTTCAGGTTTCCTGAGAACATTCTTGATTGGAAAGTTTATTTTAACAATAATAGCATGAGTTTTAAAATAATGGCGTAGTTTAGTAGATGCCATAATTAAAGCAAGGATAAGTTTTTCTAAATGAGAATACCTGGATTCAGCATCAAGCAAACTTTTACTTACATAATATACAGGATGTTGAGTACCTTCATGATCCTTAACAAGGACTGCACTTACTGCCTTAGAGGAGACTGCCAAATATAAGGATTATATATCCCCTTTTTCTGGTTTCATTAATGCTGGAGATGAGGATAGGTAATCCTTAAGAGCATCGAGAGTATTCTCATGCTTTTCAGTCCACTCAAATTTTTTGTTCTTTCTCAGAATGTCATAGAATTCCTTGCATTTCTCTGATGACTTTGAGATGAACCTGTTCAAGGCTGCGATCCTTCCTGTCAATCTTTGCACATCCTTGGCATTGGCAGGAGATTTGATGTTCACTATCGCCTTGATTTGCTCTGGACTTGCCTCTATCCCTCTTTTCGTCACCATGTAGCCTAGAAACTTGCCAGCTTTTGTTGGTGCATATGTCTGTCGACTTCATCTTATATCGTGTCTTGTATTTAGAAATGATAGACCAGGGCACGTTGTTCGAGAAAATAGGTTTTCAGGTGAAACTGGTGATTTCGCACGAAATGAGAAAGGGTATTTCGCACGAAATGAACATAGTACATTTCGTACGAAATGACACTTACACATTTCGTACAAAATCAACTGCCTATAAATACATGTGTTGTCATTTCGTTTGTAATTTTCCGATTCCAGAGCCGAAGTGCTGCTGAAGTGTCTACTCGCTGTAAAACGTTGTTATATCAATCAAAAAGACAATTAGAGTGTATATCAAGCTGTTTCAAAGTCGATACGTTAGTTTCCGCCTCTCGTATTGATAAGCACTCTTCTGAACGACTCGTTTTGGTCGTGCAAACGATCCTACAAGTGGTATCAGAGCTCAGGATGAGGAGTTCTTACCGGATTTAGCTTGATTTCATCAATTTTCTGACTTCTACACCTTCTTTTCAAAATTAAACTAGTTTTTCCGGTTAAAATGGCTTGAGTTTCTCACATTATAAGCGAAACACTGTTTTAACAAAGCCTTGAAAGAATTGGACCTAAAATCGACCTAAAAATTGTTCAAACTGTTCATTTCGCTTGAAAATCTAATCGAAAGTATGACATCAGCATCATTTCGCACGAAATCACATTTTTGGATCATTTCGCTTGAAGATTTATTTCATTTCACACGAAATCAGTCATTTCATGTGAGTCATTTCGTACGGAATCATCTTGCAGATCATTTCGTTTGAACAGAATATTTCGCTTGGATAAGTTTTTCATTTCGTACGAAATCACTCATTTCGTACCAAAGAGTTCATTTCGTTTGAACAGGGTCATTTCGTGTGAAGAAGTTCATTCCGCATCAAGTTCATTTTGCTTGAATTGTGTCATTTCGCTTGAAAACTATTTTTGTGAAAACTTGTTATTGAAACATGGAAGAGGAATTTTATAACGCGTTTGCTACTGCCCCGAGTACTCCTACTGCCATTGCTCAGAGCATGAACATGGAAAATGAAACAGGAACTTTGCAAAAAACCCCGAAGCTAATGGGTATTGAAGAATATTATGGTTGGAAAGACCGATTTGAAAATTGGGTTCAAGCTAATCATTTGAGGTCTTGGGAATGTATTGAGAAGAAGTATGTTAAACCTCGTACAAATATGGGAGTTGTGAAAACTATTTCTGAGTTGTCGGATAAAGAGAGAGACATGTATAAAGCAGAAAAGATGATGATCAGTTTACTCCAGCAAGCTGTGAAAGAAGACATCTTCATATTACTTCAACATGATAATACTTCACGTTCGATTTGGGAAGCACTTCGAGTTAAGTTTGAGGGAAGTGAAAAGATGATCAGGAGCAAGAAATCTTTGTTAAAGAAAGAATTTGACTTGTTTACAAGTTTACCGGGTGAAACTTCAAAGAAACTGATCGAAAGATATTGTCATTTAGTGAGATCAATGTCTCTTTTGGATATCAACAAAGATCGAGAAGAATGGGTTGACAAATTAGCTGATGCTTTACCTCAGAAAGAATGGGGGTACATATCTGATGATCTTAAAAAACACTGGAGAATATGACAAATTGACAATTTCCTAGTTCATTGAAAAGATTGAAGGACAAGATCTTGAACAACAAAAGATTGCTAGAATGAACAATCCAAGTGGTCAACAAGACATCAAAATGTATTACAAAGGAAGTGTTCAGGATGTTGACACAAGTCCGAAGGTCCAAACCGCTTTCAGTGCAGAAAACTCATCCAGATCAGTTAATCAAAGTTCATTCAACAACAGTGGATTTTCTTCATATCCAAGTGTTAATCCGAATGGTTCAAACTCAAAACATCAGTTCCAAAGCTCAAACAGTAGTAATGGTCATGTGTTACACTGCAACATCGCTTTGCATCTTCAGAATGGTCAAAGTTTCTCTGAAGAGGTCGTTAAAGGTCATATAGCATTATTAGCTACAGTGTTAGAATCATATGAGGGTTTGGTTGCTGGAATGATCGGAAATCCTATGCTGACAAAAGAAGATTACGATCAAATCGATGCAGAAGAAATGGAACTTATGGCTATTAAGTGGTATTTAGCGAGTGTTTTAACGAGAGCTGAGAAATTTAAGATGATTACAGGAAGAGATGATTTCCATGATGCTAATGTTTCTACTTTAGGATTTGATTAATCTAAAGTTACTTGTTTTCGATGCAGGGAAAAAGGACATTTCAAGAAGGAATGTACTAATCGAGAAGCAGGAGGAGCTCAGAATCCGTTCGGGAATAATGATTATTATCGGAAAGCTATATATCAACAAGTTGCTCAATCACCATCATCATCAAAAGCAATTGAAGATGGAAAGAAGAAAGCGATCGAAGGGTCAACAAAGAGAGCTTATTATGGTATAATAGATCAAGATGATGAAAAGGTGGCAGAAGGTTTTAGCTGGGACAAATACGTTCCACCTGATACAAAGCTTGGAGCATTCATTGCACAAATAGTTCAAGAACCAGATTTGATGAAAGAATGGTTGAGTGTGTTTGACAACAGTGAGAAAATTCAAGATGGAGAGTTTGTTTCTTCAGATGATAGTTCAGAAAATACAACAGTCTTTGATCAATCATCATCTGATAGCAGTGGTGATGAAGAAGAAACACAAATAAACATTGGAAAAAATTCATTATCTCCTGAAAGTTTTCAGTTTTATTTTACAGATAGATTGGAGAAGCTGAAGGAGAGACGAGCAGCAAAAGAACAGAAAAAGATGAAATGTGAGAGTGTTGCTCAAAAAGAGAAGTCTGAACAAAGTAAAGAAGTTGAAGTTGAGAAGGTAGTCGAAGTTGAAAAGATTATTGAAGTTGAAAAAATTGTTGAGATCATGAAACCTTGTTTAAAATGTTTGGAACCATGCAAACAATGTGAAGAAAAGGATGAGAAGTATAGTGAGCTTGACAAGATGAAGGAAAAATTATTGTTTGATGTCAATTATGTGAAAGAATCATATGATGTTTTGAACAGAACGGTGAATAGTCTGCAAAAGACAAATTCAGAAAGAGAAGATGCGTTAACCATGATGAATGCAGTGATGATGTCTAAGAAGAAAGCAATCAATCATTACATCGAAGAATGTGCAGAGTTAAAGCAGGAGTTGGAAACTAAAAAGATAGAGAATAAAAGAATCAGAAGATTGTTACAAATTTATTCTAGTTCTGATTATTTGATTGATAGAATTTATCCAACTGTTGCAGGTTTTGAAGCCTTTCAGGACAAGAAGTCTGAAGAGAAGGATACTGGTAAGAAACAAAGTGCAAATTATAACAAGTGTCCGCCTCCGATCTGGGAAGGTTATTCTCCCAGAAAACCAAATGAGGAGCAAGTAAAAAAGGCAGTCAATATAAAATTAAAGTCTGAAACAACTAATGAGTTACCAGAAAACATTGACGTTACGTTCACATCGTCTGATACTGATCATGAGTCTGAGTTAATAAAGAAAGTGGTCGATCAGGTGTTGGATAAAGATGAGGAGTCAGAGTCAAAGTCCGAATCTGAGAGTTCGAGTTCATCAGTTGACAGTCCAAAATCGTCGGTCAAACGGGTTTACAATAAAGAATTTCTTTTATCAAAATCTAATTTGAATGGCGAACCAATCAAAGTGGCATATACTTTGAATGATTCAGACAAATTATATTCTGATGAGGAATTTCCAATAAGAGGTGTTATGAACTGAAATGATCAACAAGGTTTTCAAATTAACAGAAATTAATATTTCTGAAATAAAAGATGTAAATTGTTCTAAAAAACCTAAAAAGTACACCTCAAGAATTCAACAAAGGTTAAACAAGAAAAAGGGTTACAGTTCTGGTTCAGGTTATCAAAAGAAACCAAACCATAATGGTAATTTCAAAAAGAAAGGATTAGGTTTTATTCCACCGAAAAATCATAAAAATGAGAAAACTTATAAACCAAAAACTGTATTTGTTTCAGGAGCAAGTTCGGAGGAAGAAGAAAAGAGCTCATTCTGGAAGCAATCAAACAAAGAGTTCTTTGCAGAGAAACAAAAGTTTGAGAAGAATGGAGGTTATCAGAGAAAGGAGACAAGAACCTGTTACCGGTGTCAAGAAATTGGTCACATTGCCTGGAACTGTACAAAGGCAACCAAAACTAAACAGGAAGTTGTTTCTAAACTCAAAGAAAATATTGTTGATAAAACTGAACTACCAACTGAAAAGTTCAAAGTGTTTAAAAATTAAACATATGAAGTTGGTGAATGTTCGAAAAGGTTTTACAAAAGAAGGGTGAATCTTGACAATCAAAAGTGGGTTGTTAAGAAATCAGATGTGAAATCTGGCGATGAATCTGATTTGTCAAAGTTAGAGGAGCCACAAGTTGAGGTTAAAAGAGAAAATTCAGTTCCGCCAATGGATGATGTGAACTTTCCACCATTGCGGGCTGAAAACTTAAAATCAAAAGTTGGTAAAGTGGAAATCTCGAATCAATTCTATTCTGAAAAGAAAGAATTTGATGTCGAAAATGCTTTTAATGGTAAAGTAAAGCATATTTTTGAGAAAATGGTTGAGGGGAAGGTAAAAGGGGTAAAATATTTTTATGAATCAAAAAGAAATGTTGAAACCTCAAGTGAAACTGAAAAGGTCACACCCAAGGATAGTTAGTCTTGGGTGTCTGTATTTCATATGAAAAAATCCTGACTTGCCGGAACTCCCAGGTTGGTAATTGTGGAGTAGGAATCGGCATCTTTCTTGAGAAATTCACAGTTGTGATTTTTTACCTACAAGTGGTTTATCAAGGTCATTAAGTTGAACTTGATTTAACTTTAATACAAAATTGGTTGAAAAACAATGTGATGAAACCCCTAACCTACAAGTGGTTTGTGAAAATCAACGAAACTAATTTTTCAGAAAAACCATTTTGATTAAAACAAACTTAAGTGTTTTGAAATCTTAATGGGAAAATAGTTTGTTGTCAGGGGGAGTTCTGATTGTTTATGCCAAGTGGATGGCGATTTGAAGCAATTCACAACAGTTGTCACTTTATTTTGTACAGTTTGTTTTCAAATTTTTCTTTAAATGGTTTTGAATTTTAGGGGGAGTAAGAAATTTCAGAAAATCCAAAAACGTTAGAAAATTTGAAAAAGTCAAAAACATGATAAAAAAATCATAAATGAGTTTTGTTGTAAAAAAAGAGGAAATGATAGTACATCAGTAGACAATCACAACATGCTAAAGAATTGGAAAGTCAAAATGTGATAAACGGTCTCACTGATGATATGCCAGTAGGTTTTCACACACTTAGTAGATTGTGTTCGAGATATAAACCTAAATATCAAACTTACTTATCTCGTGGGAAACATCTCTCGGATATATGGGTAACCCCCGAAATCTTGTTTGAAAGACCCCTCTTTCTGAGATACTAGGTCTTTATGCTTAGTGATATCTGGGGTATTATCCCGGGACTTCTGATTTTGCGGAAGCAATGGCCTAGTCCCCGTATAATACTTTTCGCTTGCTTGAAATATAGCACCACCCTCAGCATAAAAAATGATGAAACATTGAAAAATGCTAATCATGTGCTGTTGAAGAAAAGATTCTCTAAAGGGAACACACCGAAAGTCGAACCATCATCTCTCTGATTTTGCGGAAGCAATAGCCTGAGCTCTCATGGTCTCGCATTTAACCCCTTACAGATATCATCTAGGTATACTCACCTGTAAGACTGAATATTGGGATCTGGATACGGGAGTATATTCTGAGGTGGGACATGCGAATAAGTTTAAGTCTCTAAAACATTAATCTCATATCTCGAAACAGTTGAACTTTGTGTGAAAATTTTAGTGGATCAGTATACTGACAATCTAAGTGAATCGTTTAGAACTTAAAGTGTTTAAAGCTCAACGGTGCTAGTGATGTGTCTCATAAACTGATATGATCCTCTTACACAAACTCACAAAAAATATTGTTTGTAAATATTTCTTTACTGCTTTCCATTTTAAACATAAAATTCAAAAAGATTTTCAGTGTGTTTTAGCATAAATTTTGAAAATTCAAAAAGATTTTCGACAACTGATGTTGGAGAGTTGATTTTCAAAATTCCGAGTGCTAAACATGATGAACAGGTTTGGGAAAGTGTGTTTGAAAAAGATTTTCTTACAAGTGGTCATTTGAGATTATAAATGTTAAATCATTTTGAATAATATGTTCAAATGATGATGTGTATTTGATTCTACATGTGGTAAGCAAAGTTTAAATTTGTCAAATTTTAAATTTGTGAAATTTATTCTTGGGTAGAGATTTGTGCAGATCCTTGTGTTTAAGCCTGAGCTGAATGAGAGCCAGAGCACGATCTTGGAATACGAGCTATTTCAGACTGCGATCGCAGCTTATCGAAAGGGGGAGTCTGAAGACATCAAGAGGGAGTCTAAGGATGATTATGAACTTAAGGAATCAAGAGACCTGATCAAGAGAGGATAAAGCCAGGTTGCAATTCTGATAGAGAATGTATAAAAAAGAGAGAGAAGAGAAAAGATTGAAGATGCTTTATAATGTTAGATACTTTGGAAGAGCACGAGAAGACTGATAAAGATTGAAGACTCGACATACTGAAGACTTGTACTGAAGACTCGTCGACATCCAAGGGGGAGTCTGTTGGTGCATATGTCTATCGACTTCGTCTTATATCGTGTCTTGTATTTAGAAATGATAGACCAGGGCACGTTGTTCGAGAAAATAGGTTTTCAGGTGAAACTGGTGATTTCACACGAAATGAGAAAGGGTATTTCGCACGAAATGACACTTACACATTTCGTACGAAATCAACTGCCTATAAATACCTGTGATGTCATTTCGTTTGTAATTTTCCGATTCCAGAGCCGAAGTGCTGCTGAAGTGTCTACTCGCAGTAAAACGTTGTTATATCAATCAAAAAGCCAATTAGAGTGTATATCAAACTGTTTCAAAGTCGATACGTTAGTTTCCGCCTCTCGTATTGATAAGAACTCTTCTGAACGACTCGTTTTGGTCGTGCAAACGATCCTACAGCTTTTACACTAAAGTGGCACTTGGAAGGATTCAATTTCATATTGTATCTATCAAGGATATCAAATGCTTCCTCCAAATCCCTAAGGTGATCCTCAGCTTTCTTGGACTTAACCACCATGTCATCAATATAGACTTCCATTTTGTGTCCAATTTGTTCTTTAAACATCATATTAACTAGCCTTTGGTAGGTAGCACCTGCATTTCTTAGTCCAAATGGTATAGCAATATAACAATAGATACCAGTAGGGGTCATAAAGGCTGTATCCTCTTGATCAGATGGTTCCATCTGAATTTGCTGGAATCCAGATGAAGCATCC
Organism: Helianthus tuberosus; assembly: GCA_030545235.1. NCBI lineage: Eukaryota > Viridiplantae > Streptophyta > Magnoliopsida > Asterales > Asteraceae > Helianthus > Helianthus tuberosus. The sequence continues at coordinate 154,465,549 of CM060442.1, forward strand.
ATGAAAGTCAACAACTCATGACCTGCGGTAGCATCCACCAAGGAGTCAATGTTGGGTAATGGGAAAGGATCCTTGGGACATGCCTTATTTAAATCAGTAAAATCGACACATACCCTCTGTTTTGGTCAAAAATCAAACAAGGATAATGTAACCAAATCTTATTCTGTGAGGTGTGATGCTTGATTGTATGAACAAATGAATGAATAAAGTATGAATGTAATGAATACTGGACACAAGGATTTATACGAGGAAAAAGCCCTTGATCAATATATGATCTCCAGCAGAAAAAACCTCGGGTGATGGAAACTACCGATCACCAACTATATTCAACAAGTAAAGGTTACAAATCGGGGTGATAACAACCTTGTTACAAGGATCACTAGTGTGCAAAAAGTATGAAATCGCCAATAATTTGCAAAGACATTTCAAGTAGTGTGTGTTTGCTAACTTGTTCTATCTATTCAAGCTTGTTATCCCCTTATAAAAATGAAAATAATCTAACTAACAAACAATCCGCAAATCATGCTAGCTTCCCACGACTTCCATAATGGTCATACAAGCCATTCACGTGCAGAATAAGGGAGCATATTCCCCTGGAATATCGGCAAGACCAAGTCCCATTCGTATGTTCCTGCAAAACAAGTTCAAATATAGTGGAAACAACCGTTAGTGTAAGGATAATAATGAGGATCCTGGATCCTTAAACCTGCAACATCTTCTGAGGATCCTTAATTCAAACAGAACTGAGGATCCGTGATCCTGGCTGCACTTGAGGATCCGTGATACATATATTAGAAAATCCATCCCTAACAATTGCCCCCAAAATATGAGGAATTAATTGTAACTAGATGAGTCATATTTTCTATTCGATCCGGAACAACTTGGTTGACGAGAAACTAGCCGTTGTAAGCGGACTAGCCGTTACGAATATGACGTCAGCGATAAGATTACCTGTAGAATCATCATTATATATAGGTTAGAGATAAGGATCAAATTGCATTTAAATTCGAGCGTTACTCTCCTTTAAATCACCATCTAGAGATTGAACAGGTATCTCTCTTCTTCCTTCTCTCTACATTTTCTTATTCTGATTTTCTGTTTCTTCAAAATCTCAAAGCCAAAATGAAGCTACGATCTTCTCCTGCCAAGGATCCTAAGAAGGATAGTCCCTTGAAAAGCCAAGGCGTCATCAAAAATCCTTCGTCGGAACTCTGCCGCTTCACTGATCCAGAAATTGACCGGGTTCGCCACTGCTTTCCGGCGGAGGCCGTTTTCAGATCCTTCGACTCTTCTACGAAGAGTGACTGTATTTCCGACACCTGGGTCACTTTTCTGGCCACCCCCTTCTTGATAGGATTCTCTTATCCTTTTCCTGCCTTCACATAATCTTTCTTCACACTCACAGGCATGTGCTACATACAGGCCATGCCAATGATGTGGAGAGTTCTTTATACCATAGAGAACATCATCGAGCAGGAGGGTATAGAGATAGGGATGTCCGAGTTGAGTCAGCTTTACAACCTTGTAAGCCATGGATCACACCGTTTCTTGTTCAAGCATAAACCTGGTCAGTCTCACCCAATCCTCAAAACCACCAAAAACGACACCCACTGGAAGAACCGGTTCTTCTTTGTGAGGAGGGATTCAATCCCAGATGGGAAAAATCTCCCCAAAAAGTGGATCACCCAGGGTAGGATATGGGATCCTTATCCAAGGATCATAGTAAGACTCTGTTTCCGTTGAGGATAACTGATCCTTTTTATTGTTTTTGCAGCCATCTCACTTTCTCATCTTCAAGAAACACCTGCAACAAAAGAGAGAGTTGCTGCTTTCTGGAAGCTTGACTCTGCTGTAAGGACATTTCAAGCCAAAGCAAAGGATTCAGAAGAAGCATCCTCCGGTTCCTTCACAATGTCAAGTAAGTATTCAAATTTGTGTATGATTAAATGTTTAAATGAAAATAAAACAAGAATACTTATCTGTGTTTTGCACTGGTAGGCGCTGGAAAATCCTCAAGATCAGCCTCCAGGTTTAGTGTCAGTGACCTTGACGCGTTTGCTTCCTCCAAGTCTATTAAGAAACAGCTTGTTGCTAGTCCCAGTGTCCCAAATCCTAAGGGTGTCAGCACGAAGGGCAAGGGTGGCAAGAAAAGGAAAACTGCTGAGATTCTTGAAGGCCTCCCTCTCATCCAACACCAGGTCGAGGAGTATGTCTCTGAGGTAAGGATCCTGGATCCTTAAGTCTTATCTTCCCATACTCAGGATAACGGATCCTGACATATGCTTCTTTCTTGCAGAAATTTGCTGAGATCCAGATGCTCCTGGATTCACATGCTGAAGAGGCTGAGCAAAAGCACCTAGACTTCCAGCAGCTGTTCTTGGCCAAGGATAAAACAATCTCCTCCCTTGAGAAGGACATTAACCTGGTGAAGAAGGAGCTGGTCCTGACCCAGATCAAAGCTCAGCAGGAGAAGGAAGAGGTGATGGAAGGAGCCAAGCTTTCTGCTACAATTGCCATGCTCAAGATCAAGCTTCAAATGGCAAAGGAGGCTGAGGATCCTTCTTTCGACAGGTCTGCCTGGGATCAAGAAGGCTGGAAGCTCAAGTTGGCGGAGCTGGACGATGAAGAGGAGGCTGAGGAGGTTCTGGCAATTGAAGCTGGTGGCAGCGGGTTGAAGGATCAGGTTGAGGAGGCAGCGGCTGGTGGTGATGCAGCGAAGGTGTGAGCTGCAGAAATGGGCGATGATGGAAATTTCTAGACGTGGCCGGAGCCCATTTTTTATGGTTTGGTAGCTTTTTTGTTGTTGATGTTTTGATAGTGAACAATGTTGGTCTGTACTTAAACAGTAGTATTTAGGTTTAAGGATCATGGATCCTTCAGACAATAGGTAGGATAATAGATGGTGGATGGATCCTCTGTTTGGGGAATGAAACCACTGTTATCCTGCCGCCCTTTTATTCCTACACTTTAAGAACTGTTAACTATGGACACCCTTTGCCTACCCCAGTGGACGGGCCACGTTTTGCTGGTAGATGCTTGGGGTAGGAAATTTTGACAACCTTTGAAGGGTTTAACTTTTGATAAATAAATAAAACTTTAATCTTTTGGGCTATCTTGTATTGTTCATTCTGTGCATATTTACCTTTCAATATTTATGGTACCATTTCTTTGAATTCACAAGTTAAGAATGAAAATATATTAGATCATGTCAAAAAGTTTAGGATATGATCAAGGATCAAATATCCTATAATCGAAAAGTTCAAAAAATGGTGTAATCTTAGGATCATATATCCTGTTGTCAAAAATAAGGGTAACTTAAATAAATTAAGAATAAAGTGAAGGTAAATAAGGATCATACCTGAGAATCCAAGTTAGGATCCTAAATCTTTAGTATTTACAATTGAGATAACCAAAAGACACACCCTAGTAAAAGGTTAGGATCCAGGATCCTTAAATATTTAGCTTTAGAAACCTGAAATAGAATATAACTTGGGACTAAGACAATATAAAAAGAAAGGTTAGTAACTGGGGACAAGCCCAACAATCTGGGGACAAGCCCAATATACTGGGGACAAGCCCAAAAAACTAGGGACAAGCCCAAAAAACTGGGGACTAGCCCAACAATCTGGGGACAAGCCCAAAAAACTGGGGACAAGCCCAACAATCTGGGGACAAGCCCAGAAAACTGGGGACAAGCCCAAAAAACTGGGGACAAGCCCAAAGGATCTTGTGTAAACTGGAGTATGGCCCTCACTGGCGACTATCCAAACTTAGTGACATGAAAATGCCAAAACCTTAGCTAACGTGAAAACGTTAGAAACCTTAGGAACGGATGTATGGTACGTCTACCATTATACTTAGGATCCTGAATACAGCCAGTACAATGAAATTGTCAGCCCCTAAAGCGGGTTCTGGTCCCATTGCCTTTAACTGCACCAGGATAATCGTGCGCTACTGGCGAAGGTATTAGAACCTGAAACTGGGGACAAGCCCAAAAACTGGGGATAAACCCATAAAACTGGGGACAAGCCCATTTAACTTAGGAGATCTCTATGGATACGTGATCCTTTGTGAAGGATGTACCAACTTCTGCAAAACTTAGAACTTTAGTGAAGAAAGGATAAAGGATCAAGGATCCTTTCCCTTGTTATTAAATAAAGTAAAGGATTAAGTAAACTAGGATTAGATCGTTACCAGAGTGAGGATCATATATCCTCTAAGGATCCTTCATGTATAACGGGCATGAAAATGATCAAGGATCCGTGATCCTTCCTACATAAAATACTTCTTCAAATGGATAGCATTCCAAGCTCTTGATAGTAAATCACCTTCCATTGTCAATAAACGATATGCCCCCTTTCCTGCCTCAGCTTCAATGAGATAGGGGCCTTCCCACTTTGGTGCTAACTTGCCATCAGCAGGATTTGTGGTGTTTTGGAATGCTTTCCTCAACACCATGTCACCAACTTGGAACTTTCTGATCCTGGCATTCTTGTTGTAAGCTCCAGCCATCCTTTGTTGATAGCTAGCCAATCTTATCCTTGCCAAATCCCTGAGTTCTTCTATGGTATCCAAGTCTTGAACCAAGTTTTCAGCATTTCCTTCAGCATCACGGATGCTTGTTCTAGCAATAAGAACCACCATCTCTGTAGGGATCACTGATTCTGCTCCAAACACTAGAGAGAATGGAGTCTGACCGGTGGCATTCTTGGGAGTTGTTCTATCAGCCCATAACACATAAGGTAGCTCTTCTGCCCACTTTCCTTTCTTGGATCCAAGTTTCTTCTTCATGTTATTGATGATGATCTTGTTGGATGATTCTGCTTAACCATTAGCTTGTGGGTGGACTGGTGTTGATGTTATCATCTTAATCCCCTAGCTGTCACAAAAGTTAGTAGTTCTACTCCCAATAAATTGGGATCCATTATCACAAACAATTTCAGAAGGAATACCAAATCTGGTAATAATGTTTCTTTTAATAAAGGATATCACTTCTTTTTCTCTGACTTGAGCAAAGGCTTCAGCTTCTATCCACTTGGAGAAGTAATCAGTCATAGCAAGCATGAACACTTTTCCTCCAGGTGCCTTGGGAAGTTTACCAACTATATCCATTCCCATCTCATGAATGGCCAAGAAGAGGATATAGGATGCAGGAGCTCTGCTGGTTGATGAAGGATATTGCTATGTCTCTGACAAGCATCAGATCTCTTGGCATAATCCACAGCATCCTTCTTCATAGTAGGCCAATAGTATCTTGTCCTAAGGATCCTTGAGAACAGTGCTCTGCCCCCAGTGTGGTTTCCACAATCTTCTTCATGAAAATCCTTTAGCACTTCTTGAATTTCAGGATCCTCAATGCACCTTAGATATGGTCCTGCAAGAGATCGTTTATATAACATGTTATTTAATATTAAAAATTGAGATACCTTGACTTTGAAGGCTCTAGGATTTTCTCCTGTAGGAATCTCTCCATGTTGTATATATCTCATGATTGGAATGATCCAGGATCCTGAATGTGATTGTGCACCATCACTAGGTATGATTGCAGAATCCTCTACTATTTTCATAGCTGGGTGATCCTCAATAGCAGGAGTCAAAATGTGGATGATGGGAATTTTGATATCCTCTGGAATCTTCAATGATGATCCAAGATTGGCCAATGCACCAGCTTCTGCATTTTCTTCTCTGGGTACCTGTGTCAAACTAAAAGAAGGAAAAGAGTCTACCAATTTCTTGACTATCTCTAAATATTTGATTAGTCTTTCACCTTTAACAGCATAGGATCCATTAAAGTGATTAGCAATTAAGGCCTCATATTCAGCCTCATTATTAGTAGTTTGAAACTCACAAGCTATTGAGTGGGGTATTATGTCCCCCTGTGGCGATTTTAGTAGTATTCCTAGTCCAGTTCCCTTGATGTTTGAAGCCCCATCTGTGAAGAGTATCCAAGGATCCTTAGTCTCTTCAAGCTGTTGAACTTCTAACTCAGCTTCTCTTTGTGGATCACTACTGAAATCAGCCACAAACTCAGCTAAGGCCTGGGATTTAATGGCAGTTCTTGGCTCATATCTTATATCATAAGCACTAAGCTTCACTGCCCATTTAGCCATCCTTCCTGTCATCTCAGGTTTCCTGAGAACATTCTTAATTGGAAAATTAGTTCTAACAATAATAGCATGTGTTTCAAAATAATGACGCAATTTAGTTGATGCCATAATCAAGGCAAGGATAAGTTTTTCTAAATGTGAGTACCTGGATTCAGCATCAATCAAACTTTTACTTACATAATATACAGGATGTTGTGTACCTTCGTGATCCTTTACAAGGACTACACTTACTGCCTTAGAAGATACTGCCAAATATAAGGATAATATATCTCCTTTTTCTGGTTTCATCAAGGCTGGAGCTGAGGATAGGTAATCCTTAAGGGCTTTGAGAGCATTCTCATGCTTTTCAGTCCATTCAAATTTCTTGTTCTTTCTCAGGATGTCATAGAATTCCTTGCATTTCTCTGATGACTTTGAGTTGAACCTGTTCAAGGCTGCAATCCTTCCTGTCAACCTTTGCACATCCTTGGCATTGGTAGGAGATTTCATATTCACAATTGCCTTGATTTGCTCTAGACTTGCCTCTATGCCTCTTTTAGTCACCATGTAACCTAGAAACTTGCCTGCTTGGACACCAAAATGACACTTGGAAGGATTCAATTTCATATTGAATTTATCAAGGATATCAAATGCTTCCTCCAAATCTCTTAGGTGATCCTCAGCTTTCTTGGACTTAACCACCATGTCGTGTATATAGACTTCCATAGTGTGTCCTATTTGTTCCTTAAACATCATATTGACTAGCCTTTTATAGGTAGCACTTGCATTTCTTAGTCCAAATGGCATAGCAATATAACAATAGATACCAGTTGGGGTCATAAAAGCTGTATCCTCTTGATCAGATGGTTCCATCTGAATTTGCTGAAATCTAGATGAAGCATCCATAAAAGTCAACAACTCATGAGCCGCAGTAGCATCCACCATGGAGTCAATGTGGGGTAATGGGAAAGGATCCTTGGGACATGCCTTGTTTAAATTAGTAAAATCGACACATACCCTCCACTTTCCATTTTTCTTTTGAACAACAACCACATTGGCTAACCACCTTGGATACTTAACCTCTCTAATCATACCTTCTTTGAGCAGCTTGTCTACCTCCTCCTGGATAATGGCATTCCTCTCAGGTGCAAACTTTCTCCTCTTTTGATGTATGGGCTTGAATGACCTGTCAATGCCAAGCTTATGACTAATAATGTCTTTAGAGATACCTGTCATATCTTCATGCTTCCAGGCAAAGGTCGTTTTTTTCTTCTTGAGGAAGGATACTAGATCCTGTTCGATACTGCTGAGGATCCCGGATCCTATAAAAACTTTGGATTCAAGATCCTGAGGGTCCATCAGGATATCCTTGACATCTTGTTCTCTAGCCTCTAGGACATCTCTTGGAGGATGCTTTAATTGCTATTGCTCCCTGGGTCTTGAGGCTGGCTTCATGGATGAAGTATAGCAATTCTTAGCTTCTTGTTGGTCACTTTCAATCTTCGCCACCCCCCATGGAGTTGGCAGTTTCACACATTGGTGGTACGTAGATGGGACTGCTTTCATGTCATGTATCCATGGCCTGCCAAGGATAACATTGCAACAGGATAAGCAATCTATAACACAAAATTTTTGAAAAGAATTAACTCCCTCAATGTAGATGGGAAGCTTAATGTCCCCCAATGTGTTTTTGGTTTCCCCACTAAATCCCACAAGAAATGATGATCTTGGGATGATTTCTGATTCAGGGATATTCATCTTTTTTAGGACATCAAGTTGAATGATGTTCACTGAGCTTCCTCCATCTATGAGAATCCTGCGAACAAAATGATTAGATATAAACAAAGTAATAACAAGGCCATCATGATGAGGATCCTGAATATCTACACGATCATCCTCATTAAAGGTTATAACTTTCTCCTGTGTAAGGATCGAGGTTCGAATGGGTCTATCCCCATTATCCATCTTGATCTCTTTGGCATGCCTCTTGGCTGCTGAAAAGGAAGTGCCACATATGTCTGATCCACCAGATATGAAGTTGATGATTTGTGCATCAGCAGGAGGAGCAGGAGCTCTTTCTGGAACCTTTTCAGGATCCTGGATCCCTGACTTTTTTCTTCCCAACAGCTCCTTCAAATGCCCCTTGCTTAACAAGTAACCAATTTCTTTTCTTAGTGCAATACATTCTTCAGTGAGATGACAGAAATCTTCATGATATGCACACCATTTAGATTTGTCTTTTGTTGCAGCTGGCTTATCACTCTTTCTGGGCCATCTTGCTTTTTTACCTAAATTCTGCATTGCAAGGATTAGTTCATTGTTATCAACTGAAAAGCAATATTCAGAAATGGGAGGATAATCCTCATCATCCTCTTCCTGTTCTACTGCATGCACGTTCTGGTTATCAGACTTGTTGTAGGATTTGGACTTGTTGTTCCTGAAGTAGGATCCTTGTTTTTCCTGCTTTGAGGATCCTGCCAGTCTTTCCTGGATCCTTTTATCATCCTCTAGTCAGATGAATCTAAGGGCCCTGGTTCTCACTTCATCGAGATTCCTGCAAGGGGTCATGACAAGATCATCATAGAATAATGAATCCCTAAGTAAACCCATTTTGAAGGCTTCTACAGCCGTAGCAATATCCAAATTAGGAATATCCAAGGATTCTTCATTGAATTTAATGATATAATCTCTAAGTGATTCATTTTGACCTTGTGTTACCCTATACAGATCACTAGTTAAACGTTCAAATTTCCTACTGCATGAGATTTGGCTATTAAACAAGTTAACTAGATTAGCAAATAAAGTAATAGAGTAAGGGGGAAGACTTAGCAGCCATTTAAGAGCTGATCCTGTCAATGTGGATCCGAAACCCTTGCATAGACATGCTTCTTTTAACCTCTCAGGGATGGGGTTGATCTCCATCCTTTCTCTGTATTGAGCTACATGCTCTTCTGGATCCGTTGAGCCATCATATAGCTTCATGGTTGGTACTTGAAACCTCTTCGGTATCTCTTCATCACAGATGGGTGGTGCAAAACGAGATACCTTGTGGCTTCCATCTGGTATTTCAGGAATGGGCTTAACCACTCCTGGAACACTGGATATCATATCCTTAAGTTTCTGCAACTCTCTGGCCATAGCTTGATTGATACCTGTTGTTTTGGTCAAAAATCAAACTAGGATAATGCAACCAAATCTTATTTTGTGAGGTGTGATGCTTGAATGAATGAACAAATGCATGAACAATTTGTAAATGAAATGAACAAGAGACACAAGGATTTATACGAGGAAAAAGCCCTTGATCAATATATGATCTCCGGCATAAAAAACCTCGGGTGATGGAAACTACCGATCACGAACTATATTAAACAAGTAAAGGTTACAAATCGGGATGATAACAAGCTTGTTACAAGGATCACTAGTGTGCAAAAAATGTGAAATCGCCAATATGTTGCAGAGAGTTATCGAGTGTGTGTGTTTGCTAACTTGTTCTGTCTAATCAAGCTCGTTATCCCCTTATAAAAATGGAAATAATCTAAATAACTAACAATCCGCAAATCATGCTAGCTTCCCACGACTTCCATAACGGTCATACAAGCCATGCACGTGCAGAATAATAAAGTATATTCTCCTGGAATCTCGGCAAGACTAAGTCCCATGCGAATACCCCTGTAAAACAAGTTCAAATATAGTGGAAACAACCGTTAGTGTAAGGATAATAATGAGGATCCTGGATCCTTAAACCTGCAACGTCTTCTGAGGATCCTTAATTCAAACAGAACTGAGGATCCGTGATCCTGGCTGCACTTGAGGATCCGTGATCCATACATTGGAAAATCCATCCCTAACAATTGCCCCCAAAATATGAGGAATAAAATACAACATGATGAGTCATATTTTTTCCTTATCGCTAACAAACCTGTTAACGTAAATATAGCCGTTATCTTCTGACTAGCCGTTGCAATCCTGACGTCAGCGACAAGACTACCTGCAAATTCATCATTATAAATTATGGGTTAGAGATAAGGACCAAGAGGCATTTAAATTCGAGCATTCCATCCCTTTAAATCTTCATCCGGAGAATAAACAGGTATCCTCTCTTCCCTTCTCTGTAAATTCTTCCACTCTGATTCTCCTTTCTCCGAGCATACATGACTAAGATGATTCTCCGATCTTCACCAGCCAAGGATCCCAAGAAGGATAGTCCTTTGAGGAGTCAAGGAATTATCAAAAACCCTTCGGTAGAACTCTGCCGTTTTACCGATCCCAAAATCGATCGAATCCGTCATTGCTTCCCGACGGATGGTGCCTTCAAATCTTTTGACTCTTCACTGAAGAGTGACTGTGTTTCCGACACCTGGGTCGCTTTTCCGGCCACTCCTTTTCTGATAGGATTCTCATATCCTTTTCCTGCCTTCACACAATCCTTTTTCTCGCTCACGGGCACGTGCTATATACAGGCTATGCCCATGATGTGGAGAGTTTTATACACCATTGAGAATATAATTGAGCATGAAAGTATGGACATAGGGATGTCCGAGTTAAGTCAGCTTTACAACCTTTTCAGCCATGGTTCACACCGCTTCTTTTTTAAACACAAACCTGGTCAGCCTCACCCAATCCTCAAGACCACAAAAAACGATACCCACTGGAAGAGCCGGTTCTTCTTTGTGAGTAAAGATTCGATCCCAGAGGGGAAGGATCTTCCTAAAAAGTGGATCACCCAGGGTAGGATATGGGATCCTTAGACAAGGATCATAGTAGGACTCTGCTTCTGTTATGGATAACTGATCCTTATTTCTGTTTTTGAAGCTATCTCACTCTCTCACATCCAAGAGACACCTGCAACGAAAGAAAGGGTTGCTGCTTTCTGGAGCCTTGATCCAGCTGTCAGGACATTTCAAGTTAAAGCAAAGGATTCACAGGAAGTATCCTCCAGTTCCTTCACCATGTCAAGTAAGTATTTAAGTTTGTGTATGATTAAATGTTTAAATGAAAATAAAACAAGAACACTTATCTGTATTTTGCATTTGTAGGCGCTAGGAAATCCTCAAAATCAGCCTCCAGTTCAGCGTCAGTGATCTTGACGCATTTGCTTCTTCCAAGTCCATCAGGAAATAACTCGCTGCCAGCCCCAGCATCCCAAACCCCAAAAGCATGAGCACACGGGGCAAAGGGGCCAAGAAAAGAAAAGCTGCTGAAGCCCTTGAAGGCCTGCCTCTCATCCAACATCAATTCGAGGAGTACGTCTCTGAGGTAAGGATCCCAGATCCTTAAGTCTTATCTACCCATTCTAAGGATAACGGATCCTGACATATGCTTCTTTCTTGCGGAAATTTGCTGAAATCCAGATGCTCCTGGATTCATATGCTGAAGAGGCTGAGCAAAAAAGCTTGGATTTCTAGAAGATCTTCCTGACTAAGGATAAGACCATCTCCTCCCTCGAGAAGGACCTCACTCTGGCGAAGAAAGAGCTGGTTATGACCCAAATCACGGCTCAACAGGAGAAGGAGGAGGTGATGGAAGGAGCCAAACTCTCTGCCACAATAGCCATGCTCAAGATCAAACTTCAGATGGCAAAGGAGGCCGAAGATCCTTCTTTCGACAGGTCTGCTTGAGATCAAGAAGGCTGGAAGATCAAGCTGGCAGAGCTGGATGATGAAGAGGAGGCTGAGGAGGTTCTGGCAATTGAAGCTGGTGGCAGTGGAGTGAAGGATCAAGCGGAAGGAGCAGCTGGTGGTTGTTAGGGGAGGATTTTCCAAATCCTAAGGATCACGGGTCCTCAAGTGCTGCCAGGATCATGGATCCTCAGTTCTATTTGAATTAAGGATCCTCAGCAGGTGTCGCAGGATCAGGATTCAGGATCACTGTTGTTATCCTACTACTAACAGTTGTCTTCCTTGTACATAAGCTTGTTTTGCAGGAGCAAAGGCATGGACCAAGTCTCGCCGTAATTCCAGGAGCATATTCCCTCAATATTCCGCACGTGTTTGACCATTATAGACGTTGTGGAGATCATGGGGAACTTGCATAATTATCGGATAGTTTGTTATCTTAGTTATTTCTAATTTAAAAATAGGGATAACAAGCTTGATAGAAACACTTAGCTAATTTTGGCATATACACACACTCGTAACAGCTCTCAGTCAGCTCTCAAGCAATACTTGGCGATTTCATACACTTTTTTGCACATTACACACTAGTGATCCTTATAACAAGCTTGTTATCATCCCGAGTTGTAAACTTACTTTTGTTTAATCTTAGTTGGTGATCGGTAGTTTCCATCACCCGAGGTTTTTTGTGCCGGAGATCAACTCTTGATCAAGGGCTTTTTCCTCATATAAATCTCTGTGTCATTTGTTCATTACATTTCTGAGTGATCCTTAATATTGTTCATTGATTCAAGCATCACACCTCACAACAGAAAGTTTGATTGCATTATCTTTGCTTGATTTTTTACCAAAACAGTTTGGCGCCCACCGTGGGGCAATTGGTGCTTCGTTCTTGAGAAATTATTGTTCTTGTGATCATTTCGGTTCATTACAACCAAACAGATGGCTTCTTCAGCAAAGAACACATCGAGCTCTATGCCGGCAATGAGTTCTTCATAGGGCATTCCTCCATTGCCTCCACCACCTTCTGGATCCCAGAAGAATGCTGAAAATGCTGCGAAGAGACAAACCCCCATTTTCCCAAAACCACCAACTTCTTCTGTTTCCTCTAATCCTACTACTAATGATTGTTAGGGGAGGATTTTCTAACAATTAGTGATCCTTATTCGTTATCCTAATTAATGATCCTTACTTCTGTGACAGATAGTGATCCTCAGAAGAGCTTCAGGATCAGGATCATGGATCACTTTAAGGATCCTCGTACTGACGATTGATTGTTTGTGTTTTGTATTACTTCGCAGGAGTAACAAGCTTGACTTGGTCTTAGCAACGGTACTAAGGAATATTCCACGGGCATTTCGCACACGTTTGACTGGAAATGGACGTTGTGGAGAACGTGGGAGCTTGGCACAAAAGTCGGATAGTTAGTTATTGTAGTTAACTTCTATTTTTAAAGGGGTGACGAGCTAGAATTAGAACACTTAGTCATTTTTCAGCTACACACACTCTCATACAATCGCACTCTTGAAGCTCTCAACGAACACTCATTAGTTTTCACTCACTTTTACACATTTCACGATAATGATCCTTGTACCTAGCTCGTTACTATCCGAAGTTGTAAACATTTATTGATTTATTTGAGCTTGGTGATCAGTAGTTTCCATCACCCGGGGTTTTTTGTGCCGGAGATCAACTCTTGATCAAGGGCTTTTTCCCCGTATAAATCCTTGTGTCATTTGTGCAATTTACATTGAAGTGATCCTTGTCATTGTTCTACACTATAAGCATCATACCCCGTAACAGAGAGTTTGGTTGCAATATCCTCATCAGATTTTTTGACCAAAACAGTTTGGCGCCCACCGTGGGGCAATTGGTGCTTCATCCTTAGAAAAATTCGTATTTCTGTGCTCATTTCAGTTCACTACAACCAAGCAAATGGCTTCCTCAACGAAGAATGCTTCAAATTTGATGCCCTCATTCACTTCTTCACAAGGCGTTCCCCCTTTGCCTCCACCACCTTCTGGATCCCAGAAGAATGCTGAGAATGCCGCGAAGAAACCAACTCCCATTTTCTCAAAACCTCCAACTTCTTCTGCTTCTTACACTCCCACTACTAGTGACATGTTTACTTTGATTTTGCAGATGAAGGATCACATACAGCAACAAGACAAGACCAATGAAAGGATTCTCAAAGAAATCGGAGATCTCAAGAAACAAAAGAAAACGGCAGAGGATCATTCCCCACTGGTGCCAAAATCTTTGAATTTTGATACTCCGGTGATTACTTCTCAGCCATCAGTGGTTCCAGATGTTCAATATGTGGGTGGACCGAAAGGAGTGCACTATGGAAGAACAACAGTGACCCAGGCATCAGGTTCATATTTCCAGCCAGCGGGATCCTATCCCCAGCATATGGGATCCCTCACGAATTCAGGAGGATATTCAGGAGCGCAGCAGATTCAAGGATCTTTATTTGTTCCAGGATCATCCCAGGTTCAAGGATCCTCCTTTGTTCCAGGATCATCCCAGGTTCAAGGATCTTCCTTTGTTCCAGGATCATCCCAGGTTCAAGGATCCTCCTTTGTTCCAGGATCATCCCAGGTCCAAGGATCCTCCTTTGTTCCAGGATCATCCCAGGTCCAAGGATCCTCCTTTGTTCCAGGATCATCCCAGGTCCAAGGATCCTCCTTAATGATTCATTTGTTCCAGGTTATCCTATAAAGGAAGCATGCCTGTGCAAGGGATTCGGATCCACTCTTACTGGATCAGCTCTCAAATGATCCTGAATCCAAAATCTTTATCGGATCAGGGATCCTTGGCAAAATGAAAGAAGACCTCGTATCCTTCCTCAAAAGGAGAAAGACTACCTTTGCATGGAAACACGAAGACATGACTGGTATATCTAAAGATGTAATCACTCACAAACTTGGCATTGATAGGTCCTTCAAACCAATCCATCAAAGGAGAAGAAAGTTTGCACCGGAAAGGAATGCCATTATCCAAGAAGAGGTAGAGAAATTGCTCCGGGCAGGTATGATTAGAGAGGTTAAGTATCCAAGATGGTTGGCCAATGTGGTTGTTGTTCAAAAGAAAAACGGAAAGTGGAGGGTATGTGTCGACTTTACCGATTTAAATAAGGCATGTCCCAAGGATCCTTTCCCATTACCCCACATTGACTCCATGGTGGATGCAACTGCGGGTCATGAACTGTTAACTTTTATGGATGCTTCATCTGGATTTCAACAAATCCAAATGGAACCATCCGACCAAGGGGATACAGCCTTCATGACTCCAACTGGTATATACTGCTATATTGCTATGCCGTTCGGACTAAGAAATGCAGGTGCAACATATCAAAGGCTGGTGAATATGATGTTCAAGGATCAGATTGGACAAACAATGGAGGTTTACATAGATGATATGGTGGTAAAATCCATAAAAGCTGAGGATCACCTAAGGGACTTGGAGGAAGCATTCAATATCCTTGACAAATATAACATGAAACTTAATCCTTCAAAATGTCACTTTGGTGTTAAAGCAGGTAAATTCTTAGGATATATGGTGACGAAGAGAGGCATTGAAGCTAGCCCGGAACAAATAAAAGCAATAGTGAACATCAAATCTCCGGCCAATGCTAAGGATGTTCAAAGGCTAACAGGCAGGATAGCAGCTTTGAACAGATTCATATCCAAATCCTCAGAGAAGTGCAAAGAATTCTATGATATCCTAAGGAAGAACAAGAAATTTGAGTGGACTGAGAAGCATGAAAATGCTTTAAGAGCCCTCAAAGATTACCTATCTTCAGCCCCGGCCTTGATGAAACCAGAAAAAGGCGATGTGCTATCCTTATATCTTGCAGTATCCTCAAAAGCAGTAAGTGCGGTCCTTGTTAAGGATCATGAAGGTACAAAACATCCTGTCTATTATGTAAGTAAAAGTTTACTTGATGCCGAATCCAGGTATTCACACCTTGAAAAGCTTATTCTTGCATTAATTATGGCATCTACTAAGTTGAGACATTATTTTGAAACTCATGTTATTGTTGTTAAAACTAATTTTCCAATTAAGAATGTCCTCAGGAAACCAGAGATGTCAGGAAGGATGGCTAAGTGGGCAGTGAAGCTAAGTGCATATGATATAAGATATGAGCCTAGGACAGCCATCAAATCCCAAGCATTAGCTGACTTTGTGGCTGATTTCAGTAGTGATTTACAAAAAGAAGCTGAGTTAGAAGTCCAGCAGCTAGAGGAGACCAAGGATCCTTAGATACTCTATACTGATGGATCCTCAAATGTCAAAGGTACAGGGCTTGGAATACTACTAAAATCTCCACAGGGGGAACTGGGGTCAAGCCCAAATAACTGGGGTTAAACCCAAGGAACGGATTGCTTCTGCAGATAACCAATGTTATGCAAAGGATACCTGAACTTTCAAAACTTAAAATCACGTGAGGGATGGATAAAGGACACATGATCCTTATCCTTATATGAGAAAATAAAGAAATGAAATAGACTAAGATTAGGATATTACCAAAGTAAGGATCACCGATACTTTAAGGATCCTTTAAGGATATCCCTATCGTAAGGATCATCTGTGCCATGAGGATCCTGGTCACATGAAATATTTGATTGAAGCTGAAGCAGGAAAGGGGGCATATAGATTGCTAACCATGGAAGGTGATTTGCTACCAAGAGCTTGGAATGCTGTCCACTTGAAGAAATATTTCATGTGACCAGGATCCTCATGGCACAGATGATCCTTACGATAGGGATATCCTTAAAGGATCCTTAAAGTATCGGTGATCCTTACTTTGGTAATATCCTAATCTTAGACTATTTCATTTCTTTATTTTCTCATATAAGGATAAGGATCATGTGTCCTTTATCCATCCCTCACGTGATTTTAAGTTTTGAAAGTTCAGGTATCCTTTGCATAACATTGGTTATCTGCAGAAGCAATCCGTTCCTTGGGTTTAACCCCAGTTATTTGGGCTTGACCCCAGTTCCCTCCTTTGTTCCAGGATCATCCCAGGTCCAAGGATCCTCCTTTGTTCCAGGATCATCCCAGGTCCAAGGATCCTCCTTAATGATTCATTTGTTCCAGGTTATCCTATAAAGGAAGCATGCCTGTGCAAGGGATTCGGATCCACTCTTACTGGATCAGCTCTCAAATGATCCTGAATCCAAAATCTTTATCGGATCAGGGATCCTTGGCAAAATGAAAGAAGACCTCGTATCCTTCCTCAAAAGGAGAAAGACTACCTTTGCATGGAAACACGAAGACATGACTGGTATATCTAAAGATGTAATCACTCACAAACTTGGCATTGATAGGTCCTTCAAACCAATCCATCAAAGGAGAAGAAAGTTTGCACCGGAAAGGAATGCCATTATCCAAGAAGAGGTAGAGAAATTGCTCCGGGCAGGTATGATTAGAGAGGTTAAGTATCCAAGATGGTTGGCCAATGTGGTTGTTGTTCAAAAGAAAAACGGAAAGTGGAGGGTATGTGTCGACTTTACCGATTTAAATAAGGCATGTCCCAAGGATCCTTTCCCATTACCCCACATTGACTCCATGGTGGATGCAACTGCGGGTCATGAACTGTTAACTTTTATGGATGCTTCATCTGGATTTCAACAAATCCAAATGGAACCATCCGACCAAGGGGATACAGCCTTCATGACTCCAACTGGTATATACTGCTATATTGCTATGCCGTTCGGACTAAGAAATGCAGGTGCAACATATCAAAGGCTGGTGAATATGATGTTCAAGGATCAGATTGGACAAACAATGGAGGTTTACATAGATGATATGGTGGTAAAATCCATAAAAGCTGAGGATCACCTAAGGGACTTGGAGGAAGCATTCAATATCCTTGACAAATATAACATGAAACTTAATCCTTCAAAATGTCACTTTGGTGTTAAAGCAGGTAAATTCTTAGGATATATGGTGACGAAGAGAGGCATTGAAGCTAGCCCGGAACAAATAAAAGCAATAGTGAACATCAAATCTCCGGCCAATGCTAAGGATGTTCAAAGGCTAACAGGCAGGATAGCAGCTTTGAACAGATTCATATCCAAATCCTCAGAGAAGTGCAAAGAATTCTATGATATCCTAAGGAAGAACAAGAAATTTGAGTGGACTGAGAAGCATGAAAATGCTTTAAGAGCCCTCAAAGATTACCTATCTTCAGCCCCGGCCTTGATGAAACCAGAAAAAGGCGATGTGCTATCCTTATATCTTGCAGTATCCTCAAAAGCAGTAAGTGCGGTCCTTGTTAAGGATCATGAAGGTACAAAACATCCTGTCTATTATGTAAGTAAAAGTTTACTTGATGCCGAATCCAGGTATTCACACCTTGAAAAGCTTATTCTTGCATTAATTATGGCATCTACTAAGTTGAGACATTATTTTGAAACTCATGTTATTGTTGTTAAAACTAATTTTCCAATTAAGAATGTCCTCAGGAAACCAGAGATGTCAGGAAGGATGGCTAAGTGGGCAGTGAAGCTAAGTGCATATGATATAAGATATGAGCCTAGGACAGCCATCAAATCCCAAGCATTAGCTGACTTTGTGGCTGATTTCAGTAGTGATTTACAAAAAGAAGCTGAGTTAGAAGTCCAGCAGCTAGAGGAGACCAAGGATCCTTAGATACTCTATACTGATGGATCCTCAAATGTCAAAGGTACAGGGCTTGGAATACTACTAAAATCTCCACAGGGGGACATAATACCCCACTCTATAGCTTGTGAGTTCCAAACCACTAACAATGAGGCTGAATATGAAGCCTTAATTGCTGGTTTGCAAATTGCAAAGCATATGGGGATCAGGTATCTTGAGGTACATGTAGATTCATTGTTAATTACAAACCACTTTAATGGATCCTATGCTGTTAAAGGTGAAAAGCTAACCAAATATTTAGAGATAGTCAAAAATTTGGCACTCTCTTTTGTTTCCTTTAGTTTGACTCAGGTACCAAGGGAAGAAAATACAGAAGCTGATGCATTGGCTAACTTAGGATCATCCTTGAAGATCCCGGAGGATATCAAGATCCCTATTATCCATATCCTGACCCCGGCTATCGAGGATCATGTGGCTATGGAGATAGGAAATGATTCTGCAATTATCCCTAGTGAGGATACTCAATCCCATTCAGGATCAGGATCATGGATCTCACCAATTATGAGATACTTACAACATGGAGAGATTCCTACAGGAGAAAACCCTAGGGCTTTCAAATCTAAGGTATCTCAATTCACGATTTTAAATAATATGTTGTATAGACGATCTCTTGCAGGACCATACTTGAGATGCATTGAGGATCCTGAAATCCAAGAAGTTTTAAAAGACTTCCATGAAGGAGATTGTGGAAACCACACTGGGGGCAGGGCATTATTTTCAAGGATCCTGAGGACAGGATACTACTGGCCAACCATGAAAAGAGATGCTGTGCAGTATGCTAAGAGATGTGATCCTTGTCAGAGACACAGCAATATCCTTCATCAACCAGCTGAATTATTGCATCCTATATCCTCCTCTTGGCCATTTATGAGATGGGGTATGGATATAGTTGGTAAGCTCCCTAAGGCACCTGGTGGAAAAGTATTCATGCTTGCTATGACTGATTACTTCTCCAAGTGGATAGAGGCTGAAGCTTTTGCCCAAGTCAGAGAAAAGGAAGTTATATCCTTCATTAAAAGAAATATTATAACTAGATTTGGAATTCCTTCTGAAATTATATGTGATAATGGTTCCCAATTTATTGGGGGCAGAACCACTAACTTTTGTGACAGTTGGGGGATTAAGATGATAACATCAACACCAGTCCACCCACAAGCTAATGGTCAAGCAGAATCATCCAACAAGATCATTATCAACAATTTGAAGAAGAAGCTTGGATCCAAGAAAGGGAAATGGGCAGAAGAACTACCCTATGTGCTTTGGGCTGATAGGACAACCCCTAAGAATGCTACTGGTCAAACGCCATTCTCTTTGGTATTTGGGGCAGAATCAGTGATCCCAACGGAAATGGTGGTTCCAACTGCTAGAACAAGTACTCGTGATCCTGAGGAGAATGATGAGAACTTGGCTCAAGACCTGGATACTATTGAAGAAATCAGGGATCTCGCTAGGATAAGGATGGCCAGTTATCAACAAAGAATGGCTGGTGCCTACAACAAAAATGTCAGGATCAGGAAGTTTCAAGTTGGAGATATGGTATTGAGGAAGGCATTTCAGAATACCACCAATCCTGCTGATGGAAAATTGGCTCCAAAATGGGAAGGCCCTTATTTGATTGAAGCTGAAGCAGGAAAGGGGGCATATAGATTGCTAACCATGGAAGGTGATTTGCTACCAAGAGCTTGGAATGCTGTCCACTTGAAGAAATATTTCATGTGACCAGGATCCTCATGGCACAGATGATCCTTACGATAGGGATATCCTTAAAGGATCCTTAAAGTATCGGTGATCCTTACTTTGGTAATATCCTAATCTTAGACTATTTCATTTCTTTATTTTCTCATATAAGGATAAGGATCACGTGTCCTTTATCCATCCCTCACGTGATTTTAAGTTTTGAAAGTTCAGGTATCCTTTGCATAACATTGGTTATCTGCAGAAGCAATCCGTTCCTTGGGTTTAACCCCAGTTATTTGGGCTTGACCCCAGTTCCGCCTGTAGCGCATGATGATCCTGGTATAGTTCAAGGCAGTGGGACCAGTACTCGTTTTAGGGGCTGATAATTCCATTGTACTGGCTATGCCTAGGATCCTACGTATAATGGTAGACGTACCATACATCCGTTCCTAGGGTTTCTAACGTTTTCACGTTAGCTAAGGTTTTGGCATTTTCATGTCACTAAGTTTGGATAGTCGCCAGTTAGGGCCATACTCCAGTTTACATACGATCCTTGGGCTTGTCCCCAGTTATCCTTGGGCTTGTCCCCAGTTATCCTTGGGCTTGTCCCCAGTTATCCTTGGGCTTGTCCCCAGTTGCTAACTCTTATCTTATATTGGCTTAGTCCCAAGTTATGATCTATTTCAGGTCCTTGAAGACAAGCAACTAGGGATCCTTGATCCTTACTTCTCTCTAAGGTTTATCTTATAATTATCCTTATTATGGTTAGGATCCTAACTTGGACCCTCAGGTATGATCCTTAACTATTTTTAATCCTATTCATTATTTATTTGAATAACCCTTAAAAATTTGACAACTAGACTTGTGATCCTTAAAACATATTGCTTTTTGGGATTTTTTAACTATAGGATATTTGATCATGGATCATGTCCTAAATATTTTCAATCTGACTTATTCAAAATTGTTTATTCAATAAATATGCATCAAAACAAAGTAAAATTAAAGAAACAAAAGGATAACAACACGAGATAAGCGACAAAAGGTTAAGATTTTATTTATTAACAAAGGATTAACCCTTAAAAGGTTGTCAAAATTACCTACCCCGAGCATCTACCAGCAAAACGTGGCCCGTCCGCTGGGATAGGTAAAGGGTGTCCATGATAATAAGTTCAAAAGTAGTGCAGGAATATAAAGGCGGCAGGATCACAATGGCTTCATCCCCCAAACAGAGGATCCCTCCACCATTTGCAATCCTGCCTATTGTCCAAAGGATCATACATGATCCTTAATCCTAAAAACTATTGTTCAGTACAAACCATTAAATTGTTCAACATCACAACCACAAAAAACTACTACCAAATTTAAAAATTGGGCTCCGACTGCGTCTAGGAATGTCCATCATCGCCCAATTGTGCAGCCTACACCTTTGCTGCATCCTCTTCCCCTCCAGCTGCGGTATCCTTCACCAGATCCTTCCCACTACCTCCAGCCTCGATCACCAAAACCTCCTCAGCCTCCTCATCATCCTCAAGATCGGCCAACCTTGATTTCCAGCCCTCAACATCCCAGCTGCTTCTATCGAAGTTAGGATCTTGAGCTTCCTGGGCCATCTTTAATTTTGTCTGATACATTGTGATGGCAGCAGAGACCTTAGCATTTTCTATGAGATCATGCTTTTCACAGTCAAGGTTAATCAGAAGTTTAGCCGTCTTAGTCTTGGCATCTTGGAGTTCCTTCTGAAGATCAGCAATTGCAAGGTCCTTAAGCACTGCAACCTGTTGGAGGTCAGCAATCTTCTTGTCCTGCTCCTCGACGTTTCCCACATAGTCCTCAATCTCAGCAAATTTCTGCAAAGAAAAGGATAAAGCAGTTTAAGATCAGATGATCCTTATACGAGTAGGATACCTAGGCAAAATTGGTGATCCTTACATCATTAAAGTATTCAAGGAACTGGTGGCGGATCAGTGGTAGTCCTTGAAGATCCTCAGTGTCAGAAGTTTTCCTCTTCTTGCCACCCTTTCCTTTAGTGGGTGCCTTGGGAATGGAGATGCTGGGACTGGTAGTGGCCCTCTTCTTCCTGGATCGAACAACATCAAGGTCAACCGTGTTGAACTGGGATACAGGCTTGGCAGATTTTCTGGCACCTACACATTCAAAGCAAGATAAGTGTCCTAATCCTATTTCAATTTAATTATTAATTTTAATATTCAAACTATAAATCAGGCAAGATACTTACTTGACATGGTGATGGAACCTGAGGATACTTCTTGTGAGTCTTGGGTGTCTATCTTGAATGTCCTTATTTCAGGATCAAGCTTCCAAAAAGCAGCAAGCCTATCCTTGGTTTCAGGTGTTGTGATGATGTGCGAAACAGAAATAGCTGCATAACACAAGACAAAAAGGGGTTAGTGATCCTTATATAAAAACAAGACTACCTGGTGATCCTTCTCAGGATCCTCTGGCCTACCATGGGTGGACCATGTCCTTGGTAGATCCTTTCCGTTTGGAATGGTATCTGTTAGGGGAGGATTTTCTAACAATTAGTGATCCTTATTCGTTATCCTAATTAATGATCCTTACTTCTGTGACAGGTGGTGATCCTCAGAAGAGCTACAGGATCAGGATCATGGATCACTTTAAGGATCCTCGTACTGACGATTGTTTATTTATGTTTTGTATTACCTCGCAGGAATAACAAGCTTGACCTGGTCTTGGCGACATTCCTGGAGAATATTCCCAAACTATCCCGCACGTGCTTGGTCAAAAATGGACGTTGTGGAGAACGTGGAAGCTTGGCACAAAAGTCGGATAGTTAGTTTTAGTAGTTAACTTCTATTTTAAAAGGGGTAACGAGCTAGTAGAAAAACACTTAGTCATTTTCTCAGTTACACACTCTCATACACTCGCATACTTGAAGCTCTCGACGAACATTCATTCATTTTCATTCACTTTTACACATTTCACGATAGTCAATTTTAAACTATAAACATGTGTATATAACGAAAAGCTTAGAAAGAATGTTTGGTCTAGAATGCTTCTCAAGTTTCTCAAATAAGACGAATTTCTCTTAGGATCCCTACCCTATATATATATATATATATATATATATATATATATATATATATAGTTGAGGGTTTAAATGAGAAGAAAGTATTTTTGATATGTCTATGATAGTAATTACTAATATGCCATTCAATAACATTAAATATAAATAACAAGTAGAGTATTCTTATTGGTTTAAAGTTATTCTTTTCCTTCATACAAAATCTTTCTTCTCATTTAAACCCTCATACACGTGTGTGTGTGTGTATATATATATATATATATATATAAAGGTTTAAATGAGAGAAAATTATTTTTAATATATATATAAACACACACATGAGATTTGAGAACTCATGAGAAAACAAATCATAATCAATATTCTATTATACAACCATTATTATTACTAAAATACAAAATTATAACATAATTTTCTCTTCCATTAAACTCTCTCTAAATTACTATTAACAATCTTTTTTACACATGTTTAAATGATAAAAGTTAGACATATGTAAACAGTAAACTTATATATGTGTGATTTTTTTTTTGAATACATGTAAATTTAAACAAGTATCCTTTTTAAATGTATTTTTTTAATTTGAATATTTTTCAGCATGTTCTCACAATTTTTACGAAATATATGAATTTTTGTTTTAAGCCATAGAGAGAGAGAAATGGTCACAAGAATATGAAATGATAAATTTAAGCAATATTCATTAAAAATATGGAAGATGATTCTAAACCTATCCAATAGTTTCAACATATCTAATCTAATGTTACCTTAGTTGAACACCTATCGAACTGCTCCTCGGACCCTTAGATGGATGTGATCCTTGCTATGGCCAGAAAACTTCGATGTCTGCTGGAACAACTTGCAAATTATAGGAGAAGGGCATATATTTCAAAACTTCTTTGAGGGGTAATGTATGAGCGGAATCGACTGATATTTATATAGGGAAGGGTCAACTTATCCGTTTACTTTATTATTCCCATGTTTGGTTTAATTTCATTGTTAATATAAAATTACTAATATTTTAGTTTTTTATTCAACTTGATTACCAACATATAGACAACTTGAAAATATTGATTTATTATTTTACTATATATCTTGTTTACTCTATAATTTTCGATTTTTTTTTTACCAAAGTTACATTTTTTTTTTTTTTTAAGTCGTGAAAGAATAGAGTCCAAGTTGCATACAAATATGTGTTTATCTTTTCCCTTCTAGATTAATTTTGTGTGTTACTTCCTTTTCCCATGAACAGTGATGTGGTCTATGTTAGAGAATGAGTGAGATTTAAGAAACATCATAGTAACTTGTTTTCAGTTACATAATACATTTATATATATTACATACTAGGGGTAACAACTTGTTTCCCAAAGTTTATGTGACCGACTCAAGTACCGGCCACCAGGTGTCTCGCGAAAGGCGTTTTGTGTAACTGGATCTAGCAAACTAGTCGTTGTTTCGCATAACTGGATTTAGCAACTTAGTTGTTGTCTCGCGATATTCATTTTGTTTTTGTTTCTACTTGAAAGGTACATGTTTCTAACACTCTATAATTGTGATTGTTTTATTGTATTCACATATGGATTTCTGCTGGACATTATTGATCGGATCAATAGTTGTTCATATAAAGTCTTCCGCCATGTTGAGTTTTTTGAAAACCTGTATACGAAACACAACATTACATATATGTCGACAATATGGCTTACATACTGTGAAAAATATGGTAACAACTGCAAATCAACTTAGAAAACCCAAACCAAAAGATTGTATTACCCTACAAATATTCTGAAACGATTGCAGAGAAACAAAAACAAAGAACAGATCAAAATACAACTCTCAACCCTCAAAGATTATCAATACGATATTCTTCACACGAACTACAACAGATCCTCACACTATACACTTTGATTCAAGGTGAATCAAAGTGTTTACAGTAGAAACCCTACACACCCTGAGAGAAACGAGAGAACAACTTTAGAAATATCTAGATGGATGGCATGTGTGAACCAGGTATAGGTACTTATAGACTACCTGGATCACAACCCTAAACCAACTTGAATTGTATTGTGATAACCCGGTGTTTATAAGTGATTATAACAAAGAGCTGGACATTGGGCATTCACACTTTATGTAGTCCAATCCAACTTATCCTAGCATCCAAGCCCACACGCTGCAATAACTGATCCGGTCCACGTTATGTTCAGCAACAAGTCTAATGTCCGGTTATTTCACCTCAAGATACAACAATAAAAATAAACCATCATTAGACAATAATAATTAAAATATGTCATTGATATTAAACTGATGTAACCTTAATTATATAGTTTTTAACCACCTCCCCTCAGTTTAATATCTAAAAGGAACAAACATGTTACTACTAGAACATAAATCATTGTGTGTTTGTATTAACAATCCCTTAGTTAATAAATATGCCAATTGGTTTTTAGAGCCAACTCCTAATGTTTTCGAAACACCTTTAGAAATTAAGTCCCTAAAGAAAAACAAATCAAGTTCAAAATACTTTGTCCTGTCATGAAAGACATGATTAGCAAAAATAGAAAGTGTTGCAGTATTGTCACGATACAAAGAAATAGGTAAAGCAATTTGCACACCCAATCCCAACATCATGTTTTTTAACCAAATTATTTCACAAGCTGCAGCACACATTGATCTATACTCAGCTTCAGTTGAGGATCTAGAAATTGTAGTTTGTTTTTTACCTTTCCGGGAAACTAAACAACTTCCTAAAAACATACAAAACCCTGTAAGGTATTTCCTTAACTCTAGACACTTAACCCAGTCAGAATCATAATATGAAACTAAATTCAAACCAAATCCTTTACTACACAAAACATCTTTCCCAGGTGACTGTTTTAAGTATCTTAATAATCTTAATGCAATTTTTACGTGACCACGAGTTGGAGAATGCATGTATTGACTTAAGTAATGAATAGTGTATGATATGTCAGGTCTGATATGTACAAGATAAATCAACTTGCCTACCAATTTTGGATAACCTGTGACATTATCAACAACATCACAGTTTTCTTTACACAAATTTATTAAAACATGATTCTGCTCAATAGGATTACTAACTGGTTTGCATGCACTCATGCCATACTCAATTAGTAATTCTAAGCGATATTTTCTTTGTGAAAGACAAACACCTTCTTTTACATTTACAACTTCTATTCCAAGAAAGTATTTTAACTCTCACATGTCCTTTATCAAAAACTTAGACCTAATACTTGTCTTAGCAGCCTCTATTTCAACAAAATTATTACCGGTAATGACAATATCATCAACATACACAAGTAAATATAAAACAACACCTTCATTCACTTTATGAAACAATGAATAGTCATATTTACTTTGACTAAACCATGCGTCAAATAACACATGCACCAATTTGGCATTCCACATTCCAGGGCCCTGTTTCAGACCACATAGAGATTTTTTTTCAATTTACACACCCTAGTTTCATCCTTAGAAAAATAACCATCAGACAAGGACATATAAACATCTTCATTTAGATTACCATATAGAAAGGCATTATTCACATCAAGTTGATACAGTTTCCAATTATGTTCAACAGCTATAGTAATAATACACTTTATAGTAACTAACTTCACAACAGGAGAAAATGTTTCATCAAAATCCACACCATATTTTTGGCTATAACCTTTGCTTAACCTAGGCTTAAAACTTTCAATTTCACCTGTGGACTTATACTTTATCATATAAATCCACTTGCAACCAACTACACTCTTACCAGGATGCAACTCAACCAAATCCCAAGTGTCATTTCTGTTTTGGTAAAAAATCTGATTAAGGATAATGTAACCAAACTTTGATTGTGAGGTAGAGTGCTTAATGTGTTGAACAATTGAATGAACAATTATGAAGTGTAAATAATAATGAACACAGAGATTTATACTAGGAAAAATCCCTTGATCAATGATTGATCTCTGGCATAAAAAACTTCAGGTGATGGAAACTACTAATCACCAACTATATTGCACAAAAAAGGTTACCACTTTGGATGATATTGAGCTTGTTACAAGAGAATTCTAGTGTGTTTGTGAGCTGTGTTCGAGAGAGTATTGTATGCGAGTGTGTGTAATGTTGTGTTGTTATCTAATCAAGCTCAATATCCCGTTCAATTAACTAGCATATCCTAGCTAACTAACTATCTGATATTCAAGCAAGCCACCCACGTTCACCACTAACGGTCATCAGCCTCATGCACGTGCTTGAATAGAAGCATATTCCCTGATATTCTAGCTTAAAATAAGTCCACTCGTAATGTACCTGCGAAATGAAGCCAATAACAAAGGAAACAATTGTTAGATGGTTAGGATAATAATAAGGATCCGTGATCCTTAGTCTTCCTGCATCATTTGCTAAGGATCAACGATCCAGGCTGACTCAAGGATATGTGATCCATAATTCTTAAAAATTTATCCCTAACAATTGCCCCCAAATATGACGAATTGGATGTTAATCGGATAAGTCATATTTCATTAAAATCGGACTAGCCGTTGCAACTTGAATATAGCCGTTACGAACCCTGACGTCAGCGAAGTGACTACCTGCAACAAACATCATTAAAAATAGGGTAGAGATAGAGATGAGACTTCCCATTTAAGATCAAGATTTTCTCATTTAAATCCTTATCCCAGAGACTATTCAGGTATTCTCTCTCTCTCTCTCTCTCTCTTCTCTTTTCGATTTCTATTCTCAGTCACCATCTTCTTCTCACCATTCAACATGACCAAGCTGATGATCCGATCCTCCCCAAGCAAGGACCATGAGCGAAATAGCCCACCTAAGAGTCAAAACTTACTGAAACAACCCTCCTCTAAACTCTGCCATTTCACTGATCCTGAAATTGATCAGTTACACCCTTTCCCGGAGGGAACCATCTTTAGACCCTTTGATTCTTCTTTGAAGAGTGATTGTGAATCAAGTGTCTAGGTTTGCTTTCCTGCTCCCCCTTTCAGATTGGTTATTCATTCCTATTTCCGGCATTCACCCAAAGCTTCTTCACTCATACTGGTTTATGCTCTAGCCAGGGGATGCCCATGTTATGGAGAGTCTTGTATACCCTTGAGCAAATCATCAGCAAAGAGGGTTTAAGCCTTGGTCTTACCGAACTTCATCACCTGTAAAACCTTGTTAGCCATGGATCCTACTGGTTCCTTTTCAAAGCAAAGCCATAGCATCCCCTTCCACTTCTTAAAACCACAAAAAATGACACAAACTAGAAAACCCAGTTTTTCTTTGTGAGGAGAGACTCTATTCCTAATGGGAATTGTCTTCCTAAAAAGTGGAACTTGAAGGGTAGGATTTAGGATCCTTAGGATAGGATTTTAGAAAATTCTTTTCTTTCTTAAAAAGGATAACCGATCCTTATATTTCTTATTTGTGCAGTGATAAGCTTTGCTACTCTAAGGGACACTCCTGCTACTACCGAAAGGGTTGCTGCTTTCTGGGCCCTAGACATAACAATCAGAACATTCCAACGAAGAGTTAAACATATAGAAGAGACCACCTCTACCTCCTACACCATGTCAAGTAAGTATCCATGCATTTGTATATAAATGTTAAATTAAATTAATAAGATATGGACACTTATCTGAGTTTTATCCTTGTAGGTGTTGCTAAATCCTCTTCCAAGTCTGCTTCCAGGTTTGCCCTTGGAGATGTTTAGGGCATCATGTCTCCCCAATCCATTAAGAAAGAGCTGGCCAGAGGCCCAAGCCAAGCAAAGGTTAAGAACATGACCACTCGTGCCATGTCTGGGTCCAAGAAGAAGAAGCCAAGTGAACCATTAGGAGACGCCCCCCCCCCCAAGCTCGAACAACATATCCATGATTTCATCTTTGAGGTAAGGATCACTGTTTCTCAAGTCTGAAATTTAATTTAAGGATCACCGATCCTAATCGTTATCCTTTGTTGTTTGCAGAAACTTGCTCAAATCCAAGTCATCCAAAGAAAGCGCTTGGCTGAAGCTGAACAGGGTCTGGTGGACCTCCAGGCCATGGCTGCTGCTAAAGACAAAAGGATCTCCCAGCTGGAGAAGGAGGTGAAGGCTTTGGAGAAGCAGGTCTTGGTGGCTGGAATCCAGGCTAATAAGGATTGGTTGGAGATTCCTAAGGAGGCCAAAGTCTCTGCTGCCATAGTCATCCTGAAAGCAAAGATCAAGATGGTCCGAGAGGCTATGGATCCTGCCTTTGACAAGGCTGACTGGGATGTGGCTGGCTGGAAGTAGTGGCTTCAAGAGCTAGGTGATGAAGAGACCCTGAACCGGTGCTAATGCTGGAGGCTGAACCAAGCGGCACAAAGGATCCTGTGGAGGCAGCAGCTGGTGGCGATGGTGAAGGTGAAGGTGGTGAAGCTAAGGTGGATGAAGCAATGAAGGTGTAGGCTGCTGAAGTGGGTGATGAAGGATAATTTAGAAGAGGCCTGAGCCCACTTTTTTAGGGTTTGTGGTTGTTTTTTTGGTTTATGGTGTTTTGATTCGAACAATATGGTCTGTAATTAAACAATAGTTTTAGGGTTAAGGATCATTGTGTAACGCCCTGCTTCTTCATACCTTCCATAAATAGAAAGTCTTGTTTATATTTCTATTTTTGGAAGTCTTGTGTTCTTGTAATCGTTCGTTCTTTGTAATCGTTGTAAAATCCAAGACTTGGATCATAAATAAAACTCGTATTTTGTTAAATTCATGTTGTACATACTTTATACATGCTCATACATTCAATTTCCTGGAACAATTGATACTTATTCGTAATTCTTGGAAACTATGTGCTAAACTTGTAAATACGTGAAACTTATGCATAAAACGTGTTTTGATCGTAAACGATACTTAAATACGACATTCATATGCTTAATTATACTTGGTTTATGTTCTCTATACTTGATTTACCCTTAAACTATGTTTAAATGACATAAAATACCCTTGAAATACCTTAAAACCCTAAAATATAAACTCAAGGGACCAAAATGTCATTTCTGAAACTTGAATTGAAGACCTGATGGTCTCTGGCGCCCCGCCACCGTCCCCTGGTCTCTCTCGCGCCCCGCCAGAGGCCGTAATCCGCAGGCAGCATGTTTCTTGTTATGGGATTGGCCATTTTAGTGTGTTTGTTGGTTGTTATTTTGTGTTTCTTGCATTAAAACTTAACCACCAACCAACCACCTTCAAACCCTATAAATACAAGGCCTAACCAAGCTTAAATCACTTTGCAAACTCCTCTAATCAGTCCCTAAATCGCCACAATCAGCTGCTAAAACAAAAGTTTGGACAGATTGTTAATACTTCGCTAAAGTGAGCATATCTCACTCGTTTCTTATCCGTTTTACATCATTCTTTTTCCTATGTGCTTGGATTGACCTTAGCTTCGATTCCATGGGGTTTTTTCACAGTAAATAAGTCCCTGGAACTCCGACAAAAAGGCTCCAAAGTTCACTGTTCATTTCTGATTTCATCTAATCTTTACTAAACGTGTTCAACTTGAGTCTAACTCATCTCAAACCTATGTCCTTATGCTTGTAACCACTTCTATGGTTAGTTAGGCTTAAAAACAAGGTTGAGATATTCAAAAATCAGAGGTTAAACCTCATATACATTCTGTTTTATTTAAGGTTTTTAACCCACAAGTAATGTTTAAGTCCAAGACTTAATGTAGGTATGATTATGGACTAACTTGGGTTGTCCAACATAAAATCCCCACATTGCTTGATGATTTCTTATAGAGTAGTTGTTTATGTTCTTGTGTTATTCATAGTTCATGACCCTTCTTATATGTTTTACATCAAGTGTAGTGGTGAACTCTTAGAGGTACCTAAATGGAAGACTACTCTTCCTACCTCCTACATGACTTCCATGAAACTTAGAGGTACCTAAATGAAGCTTTAATCTTCTACCTCATACTTGAAATATTGGACATAATAATATGTATACAATATATGTAATATACTTAACAAACCGAACCTTTGATGATGAACAAAATGGACATTGTCAAGTAGTAAGTTTACCATCCAAACATCATATGTTAAGGATGGTTATTTTCATATGTTTAAGTTTATGATGTTTAAATTCTGAATCTTTAATCCACCGTTACTCTCCGATACTCATACGCCTTGTTTACTTCGTGTAGAAGGACTTGGTGTTCCAACCTCCTTCCTAAACAACAAACAACTCACTCGCGGACTCTCAAGTTCAAGACTTGCAAAACTGTAAGTACACTTGACCCATTTACTTTAAAGACACTTTGGGTTGTAACATGTTATTATACAAAATACACACTCACACACTTAAACATTCTTTATACTCTCAATCCGTTATACATGCTACTTGTTTACTTAGGTTCATGCTAGATTATACATGCTATATGTCATTAACTTTTCAAAGCCCTCAACTTAACATATATAGTGTTATAGGAGTAGCACACCACCCGTCGGGGTCTTGTTAAGTCATTATTCTAAACGGTCTCATCACTTTTATGGCGAGGGATGCTAAATACTAGGGGACACTTGGGTTTGACGTATTGCTATGCATGCTAGTTACCTTGTTTACAAATTGCCATGTGGATTTGAGATAATGCTTTTATACTTATGCTATACTTATTTGAACCTTGTGTACTCGCCTTTGCTTTTGCATTGAACTTTATTTTAAACATGTTACAGGTTGATGATGATGATGCTATGAAACGAAGTAGCGTTGATCCCTAGATACACATTTAGACGTCTTAGGTTTAAATTGTTGTATCAAATTTTGTTTCGTTATGTTTTGAACATGTTATTTGAATTTCTATGTAATGTTGACAATTTTATTATGAAATGAAAAATGGTCGATTTAAATATTGTCACAAATAGTGTTATGAAGTCTCTTGCAATCTATTTCGTCTCATCCCGATGATTCTGCCATCGGTTGAGGTGTGACAGATTGGTATCAGAGCCATAACTATAGGGAATTAGGTAGAATTGCCATGTTCAACCTAGTCTATAATAGGAACCATATTTTGACCATTCTTGATTCTTGCTTAAAATGTTTATTCTTCCTACTTTGTTTCTTTCTCTTCTTTTTGGTCTTAATATATACATAATGTGTTTCCTATGACATTTTACACAATACACTTGAAGACTTGAAGACACTATTTATACAAAAGAGACGAGTTTACCAAAATAGACGTGAAACCCACAATCTGGTGAACGACTCTCATTCCACTTATTCTTATTTTGCATGAAATTTTGCCATTAAGCTAGGAGTGAAATCCACATCTTAATGGTAAATTTCCAATTCAAACTCTAGTGGAGTGTTGAAATTATATTTTGACTCGACGAGTACTAACCACATTAGGGTACGAAATCATCAAGTTAGGGGTGAAACCCGCACCTTGTCGATTGAGTCCCATTCCTTGATTTTCGATCTCGCCAAAGTTTCGATTGTTTCAATTGATTAGAGACGCGTAGTAACTGGAAGGTTAAGATACCATTAATCGCTTCTCGACGAGAGTATCTTACCTACAGGCCAAAGGACGTTTCTCTAATTTGAAAGGACTTTCGATTCACTTTGGAATAGTCGACGTTTCTAAACCCGAAACAATCCTATGTTTTATGAGCCTCTCTTTTATGTGATTCAATTTATATGTGATTTTATACTTGTTACCTCGTTCGTTTCAAACCGTTACACAATTCGCACGTCTCACGCAATCAAAAACAATTCTCGTGAACAAACTAAATTTATACTCTTTATACGCATTCTTACGTGTTTATACTTGTGAATACATGTTGAAAACTTATGCTTTTGTGTGAATTATACGTGATACATGAACGTTACATGCTTATACGTGACAAACTTTATTTCAAATTTATGATCAAGTCTCATCCTTTTCTTTTCTTTCGAACTTCTAGATGCCTTCCTCAAGCTCCTCCGAAAAGCCCAAGTCCAAGAAGGGTTCACGCTTAGGTTCCATCTCCAAAAAGGAACTCGTAGGCCTCATTGCTGAACATATGGCCGATCAAATGGCTCGAGTTATCCCCGACATTGTTAGCCGCATTCAAACCAACCCTGATTCACCTCATGGCTCTGTGGGCTTCAAGGTGGAGAAACCAAAAACACCCTTTCTCTTCAAGCAATTCATGGCTTGCAAACCGTTGGAATTCACTGGAAAGGATGGTGCTACCGCACTACTCACTTAGTTTGATGCCATGGAGATCACTTTTCATCAGAGTGGTTGTCCTGACGAATTGCGCACCCAAAATGCCACAGGGGTGTTTCGATCAAGAGCGCTTGATTGGTGGACCTCTGAACGCAGCACAAGAGGTGAGGACGCTGTCCACGCATTACCATGGGTTGAATTAAAAAGGATTATGAAGGAAGAGTTATGTCCGCCTCATGAGCTGAGGAAATTAGAAAGTGAGTTTTTGTCTCAACCCCCGATCCCTTATCTGTCCCGGGAACGGGCGGACACGAACTCAGAATTTTGGTGGTATCAGTTGGTTAATTTGGTAGCGGAAATTACATCAGGACCGTAGTTAGGAAATGTTTATCAGAGTAAAACCACCACATTTGATATTAATAATCACATGGGTAAAACCCAAGTTTCTTATTACACTACGTTTATAGGGATAAATCCTATTTTATTGAATTTAAAACATCGTCTTTTAGGTAACTTTTATAGCAACATTTTTCCCAAGCCTTCAGTGCTCTCCAGCTGGCTTTTTACTAATTGGCTGTCACATTGTGTTACCTGAAACGCGTTTTAAAAACATTTGTCAATGGGAAATACTGGTGAGTGAATCCCAGTTTAATCAAGAAACATTTTATCAATTAAAACAGTATTGAGAGCGATCACATTGTTTATTTCTACACAATTACTCATTCAGTACTGTTAATCCTGACTGGTAGGTCATATTACACATTGGCTAACTCGTTGTCCAATGGTAACGTATTGTCATCCCGACTTACCACTCACAGTGTAGTAAATTTTGTATACAAAACCCCAACATACCGGTAGTAATTGAAGAACTACAAAGACTCAATCACCGCTTAATCACATTGTAAAACATTTAAGGTTTTGTAAAACAGTTTACAAAAAGGTTTACAAAAAGAGGATAAACTCACTTTGTTATCTTAGACTTCGCGTAAGGGTTTCCTGGGATTAATCTATAATTTACACAAATGTACATAGGTTATTATAATAACCCTTTGATAATATTAATGATACCCTCCCTGAGACGGTATTCCAACAACTACGTCGGGCAGAACCACGACAGTTGTTACGGAACCCTAAATCAATCGGGCAGCGTATCTAATACGAAACTGGGGTTATAATACTTACAACGGAGCAGAACCTCGCTAACTAGGGGGTATAATACCAGCTTTATAAAGCCTATAATTCAGAAATTGTGATTGAGAAATGAAAACGGGACGAACTGAAATGAAATCTGATGCGTTCTATTTATAGGTGCTGAATTTGGCTCTCACGCGGCCCGCGTAAGAGTAGCCTAAGGGCTACGCGGCCCGCGTTGACCTCCGGTCAATGCGTAGCTCATCCGGATCACCAACTAGGCTTGACACAATGATGACACGTGTCATCACTGGGCTGCGCCACTATCTTGATCTCACGCGGCCCGCGTAAGTGTCAAGGTTAGCTTACGCGGCCCGCCTTAACTTAAAATTCACCGAAATCAGGTTTTAATCCTTGATACCGTCCGCGTAAGGGTTGGGATGGGTCTACGCGGCCCGCCTTAGCTTAAAAATCAGATTTTAATTATTTTAAATACTATTTAATGTATTTCGGGCTCGGTTTTCACATACGGGGTGTATTTAAAGATATATTGGGACATTTTAAGATATAATAGGGTGTCGGAAATATTATGAGGGTGTTGGTTTTATTTGAGGATTGTTACATCCTCCCCACCTTGTTTTAGAGCTCGTCCTTGAGATCTACTGGAACAAGTGCGGATATTTCCTTTGCATTTCAGATTCAAGTTCCCATGTGTACTCAGGGCCTCTTTTTGAGTCCCACTTCACTTTGACCAGAACTAGTCTTTTATGTTTGAGATTCTTGACTTTCCTGTCTTCAATTTGTAGAGGCCTTTCTACAAACTTGA
Source organism: Helianthus tuberosus (assembly GCA_030545235.1). NCBI lineage: Eukaryota > Viridiplantae > Streptophyta > Magnoliopsida > Asterales > Asteraceae > Helianthus > Helianthus tuberosus. The sequence goes on from CM060442.1 coordinate 154,500,792, forward strand.
GTTGTTCATTTACCTCTATATCCTTAAGAGGTACTATCAGTGATTCATCAGCTAAACACTTTTTAAGATTAGATACATGAAATACATCATGTATTTCTGCCATTTCCTCTGGCAGTCGTAGCTGATAGGCTACAGGTCCTATTCTTCTAATAATTTCAAAAGGTCCAATATACCTGGGACTTAGCTTTCCTCGTTTGATGAATCTTACTACTCCTTTCCAAGGAGAGACCTTCAACAATACTTTATCTCCTACTTGAAATTCCAATGGCTTGCGTCGGTTATCAACATAATTCTTCTGTCGATCACGTGCTGCTTTCAGTCGTTCTTTGACTTGAATAATCTTGTCGGTGGTTTCTTGCACTATCTCAGGTCCAGATAGTTGCTTTTCCCCAATTTCTGCCCAACAGACTGGGGTTCGGCACTTTCGTCCATAAAGTGCTTTAAATGGTGCAGCATTGATACTTGTGTGGTAACTATTATTATAAGAAAATTCTATTAAAGGTAAGTGATCATCCCAATTACCTCCGAAATCAATTACATAAGCTCTAAGCATGTCCTCCATTATCTGAATTGTCCTTTCACTTTGTCCATCCGTTTGAGGGTGATAAGCCGTGCTTAGATTTAACTTGTTTCCCATGGCTTTTTGGAAACTTGACCAAAAATGAGAGGTAAAGCGGCTATCTCTATCAGAAACAATTGATAAAGGTATTCCATGTAAAGAAACAATTTCATTTACATATAATTTAGCTAATTGTTCCATACTGAAAGTTTCTTTCATTGGTAGGAAATGAGCTGACTTGGTTTGCCTATCTACAATCACCCAGATTGTATCATTACCTTTTTTTGTTTTGGGTAATTTAGTAACAAAATCCATTGTTATTAATTCCCATTTCCACACTGGCATTTCTAGCTGTTGTAACAAACCTGAGGGTTTCTGGTGTTCAGCTTTAACTTGTGAACAAGTTAAACATTTAGAAACATAGGCTGCTATGTCCTTTTTCATTCCTATCCACCAGAAATTCTTCCTTAAATCCTGGTACATTTTATCATTTCCTGGATGCATCGTATATTTGGACTTATGGGCTTCTTCTAATATACGATGACGTAGGTTTCCTAATTTAGGTATCCATATTCTCTTTTTATGGAATCTCCAAATTCCATCTGTTCCTTGTTCTAACTCTTTAATCATACCTTTCAATTTTTTAGTATCATCCTTGATTACTGATTCTTGTGCTTCTCTTATCTGATCATTTAAATCTACTTGCAGATTTAATTTAAGAGAACGTACCCTTTTTGGCTTTTCATGATATTTTCGACTTAAAGCATCTGCCACTATATTTGCTTTTCCTTCATGATACTGGATATCACAATCATAATCACTAAGCATCTCCATCCAGCGTCTTTGCCTCATATTCAACTCCTTTTGCTTGAAAATATACCTTAAACTCTTATGATATGTGAATATGGTAAACTTACTACCATAAAGGTAATGTCTCCAAATCTTAAGAGCAAAAATTATAGCTCCAAATTCTAGATCATGGGTTGAATAATTCTCTTCATGATTCTTAAGTTGTCTAGATGCGTAAGCTATAACCTTTTGTCGTTGCATCAATACACATCCATAACGTAATTTGGAAGCGTCACAATAGACTACAAAGTCTTCAGCTCCTTCTGGTAATGCTAGTATGGGTGTATGGGTTAATTTATGCTTAAGGATTTTAAATGCTTCTTCTTGTTTTAATCCCCATTCAAACTTAACAGATTTACAGGTTAGCTTAGTTAAGGGAATGGCTATTCTAGAAAAATCTTGAATAAATCTTCTATAATAACCGGCCAATCCTAAGAAACTTCTAACCTTGGTTGGTGATTCAGGGGTTTTCCATTTAGTAATCGCCTCGATTTTTGTTGGATCCACATGAATTCCTTCATGATTGACTAGGTGTCCAAGAAACTGTACCTGTTCTAACCAAAATTCGCACTTAGAAAATTTAGCATAAAGCTTTTCCTTTCTTAATAAACTTAAAAGTGCGTGCAAATGCTTTGCACGACCCTCTTTATTCTTAGAGTAAATGAGAATATCATCTATAAAAACAATTATGAATTTATCCAAATATGGCTTACATATTCGGTTCATCATATCCATAAATGCGGCTGGGGCATTGGTTAAACCAAATGGCATGACAGTAAATTCATAATGACCATACCTTGTTCTAAATGCGGTCTTAGGAATGTCCTCTTCCTGTACCTTTAATTGATGATATCCTGACCTTAAATCGATTTTAGAGAAAAATCGATCTCCTTGTAGTTGATCAAATAGATCATCGATTCTTGGTAATGGGTACCGATTCTTAATTGTGACCTTGTTTAATTCACGGTAGTCAATGCACATACGCATTGATCCGTCCTTCTTTTTAACAAACAGTATCGGCGCTCCCCATGGCGACGAACTTGGCTGTATAAATCCTTTTTCTAGCAATTCGTCCAATTGTTTCTTCAATTCTTGCATTTCTGCAGGTGCCAAACGGTAAGGTGCTTTAGAAATCGGTGCTGTTCCTGGTATTAAATGGATTCTGAATTCAACTTCTCTATCTGGAGGTTGCCCTGGCAATTCTTCTGGAAATACATATGAAAACTGAGATACTACTGGTATATCTTTTAAATCCTTTCCTTTAGTGTTAGTGATTATGGAAATCAAATACACTATAGAACCTTTTCTTATATAACTTGCAGTTTTCATCACAGAGATGAATTTTGTGGATCTGGATGATTTATCTCCTTTAATTGTGATCGTTTTACCTTTTGGTGAATTTACTTGAATTGACTTTTGATCACATAAAATACTGACTTTATTGGCTATTAACCAATCAATTCCTAAAACGACATCAAATCCTGCCAGATTCATGGGATAAAGGTTTGCAATAAATTTTTGATTTAAAATTTCTATTCTTGCTCCCTGCAAGATTTCAGAAATCCTAACCGTTTCTCCATTAGCTGTCTCTACTAAGCATTCTTGTGGTAGTTTAGTTAATGACTGATTTAGAAATTTGAAAAATGATGTATTAATAAAACTTTGGTTTGTACCAAAGTCAAATAATACTTTAGCAAAGACATCATTAACTAAAAACGTACCAGCTATGACATCTGGAATCATCTTGGCTTCATCTGCAGTCAGAACAAATGCTCTAGCATTTTTAGTATTCTTGTTGTTTGTAGCTGGAGCTAATTTCGGACAATTAGGCTTGATATGTCCTTGTTCTCTGCAGTTGTAACATATCCTGTTGTTAGCTTTCTTCCTGCAGTCTTCTTCCTTATGTCCCGATATTTTGCAAAAGTTACAGTATATGGAGCATCTTCCTGAATGCTTTCTTTTGCAATTCTTACAGTAAGGTGTAGAGGTAGAACCTATATTTTTCCCACGATTAAAATTTCCAGAACGAAATTCTTGTGTGAGCTTCTGGGTTAGGTTCCTCCTTTGATCCTCTTCTCGGGTACGAACTAATTCATCTGTCAAGGTATTTGCTAGTTCTACAGCTTCTTCTATGGTTTGAGGTCTAGCTGCCTTGATTACGTGTCTTATCTCCCCAATTAATCCCCAGATATAACGATAGATTAACACTGGTTCTGGTGAAGCAAGAGTTGGCACTATTCTAGCATATTCGAAGAATAATTTAGTGTATCCCTTACTATCCACACCAGTCATCCTAAGGTTTAGGAATTTGTTTGCTATATGTTCCTTCTCATTGGGTGGGCAGAATTTCCTTTATACCTTGTCCTTAAATTCTTCCCATTCTATATTGTAAGTTCTATCACTTCCTCTTGATTGGAGGATAGTGTTCCACCATTCTAGTGCTGAATTCTTAAATAGATTAGAAGCAAACATTATCTTATCTTCTTCAGCACACTTGCTTATTCTTAAAACTGCCTCAGTCTTCTCTATCCAGCGTAGGGTTGCAATGGCCCCTTCGTTGCCCGAGAATTCCATTGGTTTACAAGACCATAATTCTTTATAAGAACAACCGTAAGACACGGTTCTACTCCTTTTGGGAATGGACATTTGAAGTACAGGTTCATTGTTCACACTGTTTTCAGGTTCGATTGGTCGCTTACTGCTATGCTTACTTTTATTATTCGCTTCTTGAATCATTTGAATAATAAATGGCATTGCATCTATGATTCCTTGTGCCACTATATGTTGAACGTCACTATTATCCATTTGGTTTCCATTGTTATTGATGTTTGGATTCTCATTAACCACGTTAATGTTACTCTAGTTATCGTTATTCAGATTTCCTTGATTTCCTTCATTAGCCATCTGAATTTTAAACATTTACCAATCATTAATAGAATAATTAAATAGTTTAAGTAGCAATCCACATAATACACATATTGGTCAAAAACGTCGTGCATTGCGACTTTACTCTTTTTGATATAGTATGCGTCAAATACCCACTAAAGCAGAAATTAAAAATTACAATACTACTATGCCTCGTTAACCACAGGGTGGTCTATACTACGATAGATTTATTATTATTACACATATTTTATTTATTTTATTATTGTTACCAATTTCACCATCTCCTTCATGGATATGGATTTCCCCTGAAATCCATCTGGCGCTCATCGTATTTCCATACGAGTTGCTCTCCTACATACCTCATCCTCTCGCTACTTTCTATGATTTTCTCTCCAAAATTTCAGAGTTCTTGCAAATTCTCTGCACTCATTGGGGGTGCAGGTACTGGTATTGGCTCTGGGTACTGAGGTACTGGATTCTCCTGAGGGTATGGATTCTCCAAAATCTCCCTAATGTATTCTTCATTGTCAAAACAGGGATCTAGAGGGTCCAAACCTGGATATGCTGCTAAGTTCGACAAGGTTTCTTCATTTAAGTGATAGCGTGGCACATAATCCCTAAGATCATCAAACCATGGATCATAATTTGGATCTAGAGGATTAGGGGCTGGTATCTTAGGTATCTCCTCAGGGTTAAAATCAGGCATTTCTACTTCCATCGGTTGAGTGGGAATCAAAGGTAAGGGTTGTGGGGCTACTAGTTGTTCCAGACTTGGGTCAGCAGCTGTTGTAGCTAGGATATGGAAATTGGCTAGGCTTCTATTAAGCATATCCTGTGTATGGGCATCTGTCTTTCGCTTAGCAGCCGCTAGAACTCTTTGCTGTTGCAACTTTCACATTCTTTTCCTACGTGCAAATGCTTCCTTATTGAACCATCCTCTTTTCTTATGAGGGAATGGCTCTTCTGACTGAGCTTTAAAGGCAAACATCCCTTCTTCCTGATCAGCAGAATACCCAGAAAGGGCAGGCTGTGAAGAGGTACCTTCACTCTTAGGTGAATCAGACAACTGACGACACATGTCTGAGGGTCCTTGATCACTCATACTGTAAACTAACAAATAGTCAAATAACACAAAACACAAAACACAAAACACATAATCACATAAATTATTTCCTAACACAAAATTTAGAATTTAAGTGTCAGTAGAACACTTCTTTGGCTTTAGACCAGTGGCTAGGCTCTGATACCACCTTCTGTCGCAACCCCTGATCCCTTATCTGTCCCGGGAACGGGCGGACGCGAACTCAGAATTTTGGTGGTATCAGTTGGTTAATTTGGTAGCGGAAATTACATCAAGACCGTAGTTAGGAAATGTTTATCAGAGTAAAACCACCACATTTGATATTAATAATCATATGGGTAAAACCCAAGTTTCTTATTACAATACGTTTATAGGGATAAATCCTATTTTATTGAATTTAAAACATCGTCTTTTAGGTAACTTTTATAGCCACATTTTTCCCAAGCCTTCAGTGCTCTCCAGCTAGCTTTTTACTAATTGGCTGTCACATTGTGTTACCTGAAACGCGTTTTAAAAACATTTGTCAGTGGGAAATACTGGTGAGTGAATCCCAGTTTAATCAAGAAATATTTTATCAATTAAAACAGTATTGAGAGCGATCACATTGTTTATTTCTACACAATTACTCATTCAGTACTGTCAATCCTGACTGGTGGGTCATATTACACATTGGCTAACTCTTTGTCCAATGGTAACGTATTGTCGTCCCGACTTACTACTCACAGTGTAGTAAATTTTGTATACAAAACCCCAACATACCGGCAGCAATTGAAGAACTACAAAGACTCAATCACCGCTTAATCACATTGTAAAACATTTAAGGTTTTGTAAAACAGTTTACAAAAAGGTTTACAAAAAGAGGATAAACTCACTTTGCTATCTTAGACTTCGCGTAAGGGTTTCCTGGGATTAATCTATAATTTACACAAATGTACATAGGTTAGTATAATAACCCTTTGATAATATTAATGATACCCTCCCTGAGACGGTATTCCAACAACTACGTCGGGCAGAACCACGACAGTTGTTACGGAACCCTAAATCAATCGGGCAGCGTATCTAATACGAAACTGGGGTTATAATACTTACAACGGAGCAGAACCTCGCTAACTAGGGGGTATAATACCAGCTTTATAAATCCTCTAATTCAGAAATTGTGATTGAGAAATGAAAACGGGACAAACTGAAATGAAATCTGATGCGTTCTATTTATAGGTGCTGAATTTGGCTCTCACGCGGCCCGCGTAAGAGTAGCCTAAGGGCTACGAGGCCCGCATTGACCTCCGGTCAATGCGTAGCTCGTCCGGATCACCAACTAGGCTTGACATGATGATGACACGTGTCATCACCGGGCTGCGCCACTATCTTGATCTCACGCGGCCCGCGTAAGTGTTAAGGTTAGCTTACGCGGCCCGCCTTAACTTAAAATTCACCGAAATCAGGTTTTAATCCTTGATACCGCCCGCGTAGGGGTTGGGGTGGGTCTACGCGGCCCGCCTTAGCTTAAAAATCAGATTTTAATTATTTTAAATACTATTTAATGTATTTCGGGCTCGGTTTTCACATACGGGGTGTATTTAAAGACATATTGGGACATTTTAAGATATAATAGGGTGTCGGAAATATTATGAGGGTGTTGGTTTTATTTGAGGATTGTTACAGTTTTGGCACCTGAATCAAGTTGATGATGACAACGATGGTTTAACCCCCCGTTTCAAGCAGCTTAGCATTCTTTGTCCCAGCCAGGTCGATACCCCTGAGAAAACCATCAACAAGTACATCCATTGCTTACCCGACTCATTCATGAACCTCGTTGAGGCTGCTTGCCCAACTACTATTGAGGAAACCTTTCGTTTGGCCGCCCGTTTTAACAGTAACCATGTCATGCGCAGAAATGCCATGAAATCGTCATTGAAAAACGCACACCAAGCCACCGTCGAACCCACCGTTGAAACCGTTGTTGAACCCTCCTCGTCCACAAAGAAAAACCGAGGCAAGAAGCAGAAGGCTTCAAGCCAGAATTGTGCGGTCGTCACTCCGCCAAACCCTCAACCCATCCAATCAGTAGCTGCCGTTAATCCCACAACCCTTGAACCACCAAGAAGAAACTACACTGGGACATGGCCCAAGTGTAACCAATGTTCTTACCATCACCCTAATGGCACCCCATGTCGCAAATGCGCCACCTGTCACAGGCTGGGGCATTTCACCGATCGCTGTCGCCACAACCCAAAGCCTGCCCAAGATCAGGCTATCGTTGCAAACCCTGTTCCTAATCAGGCTCAACCTCAAGCTGCTCCTGTGCGAGCATGCTTCATGTGTGGTGATCTCAATCATTTAGCCAACGTGTGTCCTCAGCGTAATCAACTTCAGCAGCAGCAACAGCAGCAGTAGCCACAGGCTCAGCAACCAGCTAGGGGCCGAGCTTTTCTCCACACCACTGCTCAGGCTCAAAACGCGAATGACGTCATTACAGGTACGTTTCTTGTGAACCATGTTTATGCTTCTTGTCTATTTGATACTGGTGCGGATAAAAGTTTTGTGTCGTTAGAATTCGAACCTTTGCTTATGTGTAAATGCTCTAAGTTGCCAAGATCTTTCGCTGTCGAAGTCGCCAATGGTAAATCCATCGCTGTCGATTCCGTTCTTTCCAATTGTTCCTTGATTCTTAATGATCATACATTCTCAATCAATCTTATACCTATGCAAATGGGTAGCTTTGACATCATAGTAGGCATGGACTGGCTTAGGCGAGTTCGTGCTGAAGTCGTTTGTTCTGAAAAGTTCATCTGCCTTCCTCTTCCAAACAATGATTCTCTACACGTATATGGCGAGAAACCTTCTCAAGGTCTCAAGCTTATGTCGTGTATTTAAGCGAACAAATGCTTACGTAAGGGTACCTTTGCCTTTCTTGCCCATATTGTGGAAAAGAAGGACAAAGGCCCAAGTATAAGCGACATTCCCGTCGTACGTGACTTCCCCGATGTGTTTCCTGACGATCTTCCTGGTCCACCTCCTGCTCGTTCTGTCGACTTTCGCATTGATTTAGTGCCTGGCGCAACGCCTGTCGCTAAGTCTCCCTATCGTCTAGCACCCTCTAAGATGCAAGAGCTCTCAAGTCAACTACAAGAGCTTCTTGATAAAGGCTTTATACGCCCTAGTACTTCCCCTTGGGGCACTCCCATTCTATTCGTCAAGAAGAAAGAAGGGTCATTCCGAATGTGTATTGACTATCGTGAGCTCAACAAGCTTAATGTCAAGAACCGATACCCACTTCCTCGCATTGACGACCTCTTTGATCAATTGCAAGGCACGACCTGTTTCACAAAGATCGATCTTCATTCTGGGTATCATCAACTTCGAGTTCTAGAAGAAGATATACCAAAAACCGCCTTTCGTACACGATATGGTCACTATGAGTTCGTGGTCATGCCCTTTGGTTTGTCCAATGCACCTGCTGTTTTCATGGATTTGATAAACCGCGTGTGTAAAGCATACTTGGACCGTTTTGTGATCGTCTTCATCGATGATATCCTTATCTACTCCAAGACGCGAGGAGAGCATGAGAGACACTTGCGTCTTATCCTTCAACTTCTTTGTACTGAACGTCTATACGCCAAATTCTCCAAGTGCGAATTTTGGCTAAAGGAGGTCCAATTCCTTGGTCATACTGTCAACGAACTTGGTATTCACCTTGACCCTGCTAGAATCGAAGCTGTGAAGAATTGGATTGCACCGAAATCTCCGTCCGAAATTCGTCCGTTTCTTGGTCTTGCTGGTTACTATCGTCATTTTATCTCTAACTTCTCGAAAATCGCCGTTCCTTTGACCACCTTGACTCAAAAGGAGAAACCTTTTGTTTGGGGCCCCGAACAAGAGGAATCCTTTCAAACGCTCAAGGACATGCTTTGTAATGCTCCTATTCTCGCGCTTCCTGATAGAAACGATGACTTCGTCGTGTATTGCGATGCTTCAAATCTTGGCCTTGGTTGTGTCCTTATGCAACGCGACAAGGTTATCGCTTACGCGTCGAGGCAACTCAAAATACATGAGAGGAACTATACTACTCACGACCTTGAACTTGGCGCAGTTGTTTTTGCGTTGAAGATTTTCCGACACTACCTTTATGGTACTAAGTGTGTGGTATTCACCGACCATAAGAGCCTTTAACATATCTTCGACCAAAAGGAACTGAACATGCGCCAACGCCGTTGGGTGGAACTATTAAACGACTACGACTTCGACATTTGCTACCATCCTGGTAAGGCGAATATAGTGGCCGACGCTCTTAGTCGTAAAACTCATGTGAAGAGTGTTCGTTGTCTCCAACTTGTTAACGATCTTCAATGTCTCATACGCGAAGCTCAATATGCCTCCATTAACGAAGGTAGTCTCTCTATTGAGATACGAGGCGTTAAGGAACATGAGCTCGTGTCTAAATCTGATGGTATTCTATACTATCTCAATCGTATTTAGATCCCTAATCGTGAAAACCTCCGAGACTTTCTCATGAATGAGGCACACAAAACAAGGTATTCCATTCACCCTGGTGCTGATAAGATGTACCACGATATGCGTACATCCTATTGGTGGCCTGGCATAAAGAGAGATATCGCCTCTTACGTTGCAAAATGTCTTACCTACTCGAAGGTCAAAGCTGAGCATCAACGTCCCTCTGGCTTACTCGAACAACCAGAGATTCCTATCTGGAAATGGGAGAGCATTGCCATGGATTTCATCACTAAGCTCCCTCGAACTTCTTCTAGTCATGATAGTATTTGGGTGGTCGTCGATCGATTGACCCAATCAGCTCATTTTCTTCCCAATCGTGAAGATTTCAAAGTCGAGAAATTGGCTAGAATCTACACTGATGAGATCATTTGTCGTCATGGTACCCCCATTGACATCATTTCCAATCGTGATGCTCGTTTTATGTCCCGTCTTTGGAAAACTTTTCAATCTGCTATGGGTACTGTTCTTAACCTTAGCACTGCTTTTCACCCTCAATCAGAAGGTCAAACCAAGCGCACTATCCAAACTTTAAAGCATATGCTTCGTTCTTGCGTAATAGATTTTGGTGGCAACTGGGATTCACATTTGCCTTTGATCGAATTCTCGTACAACAACAGTTATCATGCGAGTATTCAAATGGAACCTTTCGAAGCATTGTATGGTCGCAAGTTCCGTTCGCCTATTTGTTGGCACGAGATTGGTGAATCTCAATTCACTGGTCCCGAGCTTATAGAAGAAGCAACGGACAAGATTTTACAGGTTCGAGACAATTTACTGAAAGCCAGGAGCCGACAAAAGAGTTACGCCGACAAGCGTCGCAAGCCCTTGGAATTCGAAATAGGTGACTACGTACTTCTCAAGGTATCCCCTTGGAAGGGTGTGGTTCGATTTGGTAAGAAAGGAAAACTCGCACCTTGCTATGTTGGTCCTTTCAAGATGCTCGAAAGGATTGGCAAGGTTGCGTATAGACTGGACCTACCCGAAGAACTCAACAATGTACACCCTGTCTTCCACGTATCCAATTTAAAGAAGTGTCTAGCTGACGAAGGACTTCAAGTCCCACTCGAAGATCTTCAAGTCAACGAAACCTTGCATTTTGTGGAAAAACCCATCGAAATCATGGATCAAGGAGTCAAGTTATTGAGGCGCAGTAAAATTCCTATCGTTAAGGTTCGATGGGAAGGAAAACGTGGCGCTGAATTTACTTGGGAACTCAAGAGTGAAATGAAGACGAAGTATCCATATCTTTTTGCTACTTCTTCCTAAATTTCGGGACGAAATTCCCTAAAGGAGGGGAGACTGTAACGCCCTGCTTCTTCATACCTTCCATAAATAGAAAGACTTGTTTGTATTTCTATTTTTGGAAGTCTTGTGTTCTTGTAATCGTTGTTTCTTTGTAATCGTTGTAAAATCCGAGACTTGGATCACAAATAAAACTCCTATTTTGTTAAATTCATTTTGCACATACTTTATACATGCTCATACATTCAATTTCGTGGAACAATTGATGCTTATTCGTAATTCTTGGAAACTATGTGCTAAAGTTGTAAATACGTGAAACTTATGCATAAAACGTGTTTTGATCGTAAACGATACTTAAATACGACATTCATAGGCTTAATTATACTTGGTTTATGTTCTCTATACTTGATTTACCCTTAAACTATGTTTAAATGACATAAAATACCCTTTAAATACCTTAAAACCCTAAAATATAAACTCAAGGGACCAAAATGTCATTTCTGAAACTTGAATTGAAGACCTGATGGTCTCTGGCACCCCGCCACCGCCCCCTGGTCTCTCTTGCACCCTGCCAGAGGCCGTAATCCGCAGCCAGCATGTTTCTTGTTACGGGATTGGCCATTTTAGTGTGTTTGTTGGTTGTTATTTTGTGTTTCTTGCATTAAAACTTAACCACCAACCAACCACCTTCAAACCCTATAAATACAAGGCCTAACCAAGCTTAAATAACTTTGCAAACTCCTCTAATCACTCCCTAAATCGCCACAATCAGCTGCTAAAACAGAAGTTCGGACAGATTGTTACTACTTCGCTAAAGTGAGCATATCTCACTCGTTTCTTATCCGTTTTACCGCATTCTTTTTCCTATGTGCTTGGATTGACCTTAGCTTCAATTTCACGGGGTTTTCACAGTAAATAAGTCCCCGGAACTCTGGAAAAAAGGCTCCAAAGTTCACTGTTCATTTCTGATTTCGTCTAATCTTTACTAAACTTGTTCAACTTGAGTCTAACTCATCTCAAACCTATGTCCTTATGCTTATAACCACTTCTATGGTTAGTTAGGCTTAAAAACAAGGTTGAGACATTCAAAAATCAGAGGTTAAACCTCATATACATTCTGATTTGTTTAAGGTTTTTAACCCACAAGTAATGTTTAAGTCCAAGACTTAATGTAGGTGTGATTATGGACTAACTTGGGTTGTCCAACATAAAATCCCCATATTGCTTGATGATTTCTTATAGAATAGTTGTTTATATTCTTGTATTATTCATAGTTCATGACCCTCCTTGTATGTTTTTACATCAAGTGTAGTGGTGAACTCTTAGAGGTACCTAAATGGAAGACTACTCTTCATACCTCCTACATGACTTCCATGAAACTTAGAGGTACCTAAATGAAGATTTAATCTTCTACCTCATACTTGAAATATTGGACATAATAATATGTATACAATATATGTAATATACTTAACAAACCGAACCTTTGATGATGAACAAAATGGACATTATCAAGTAGTATGTTTACCATCCAAACATCATATGTTAAGGATGGTTATGTTCATATGTTTAAGTTTATGATGTTTAAATTCCGAATCTTTAATCCACCGTTACTCTTCGATACTCATACGCCTTGTTTACTTCGTGTAGAAGGACTTGGTGTTCCAACCTCCTAAACAACAAACAACTCACTCGCGGACTCTCAAGTTCAAGAATTGCAAAACCGTGAGTACACTTGACCCATTTACTTTTAAAGACACTTTGGGTTGTAACATGTTATTATACAAAATACACACTCACACACTTAAACATTCTTTATACTCCCAATCCGCTATACATGCTACTTGTTTACTTAGGTTCATGCTAGATTATACATGCTATATGTCATTAACTTTGCAAAGCCCTCAACTTAACATATATAGCGCTATAGGAGTAGCACACCACCCGTCGGGGTCTTGTTAAGTCATTATTCTAAACGGTCTCGTCACTTTTATGGCGAGGGATGCTAAATACTAGTGGAAACTTGGGTTTGACGTATTGCTATGCATGCTAGTTACCTTGTTTACAATTTGCCATGTGGATTCGAGATAATGCTTTTATACTTATGCTATACTTATTTAAACCTTGTGTACTCACCTTTGCTTTTGCATTGAACTTTATTTTAAACATGTTACAGGTTGATGATGATGATGCTATGAAACGAAGTAGCGTTGATGCCTAGATACACATTTAGACGTCTTAGGTTTAAATTATTGTATCAAATTTTGTTTCGTTATGTTTTGAACATGTTATTTAAATTTCTATGTAATGTTGACAATTTTATTATGAAATGAAAAATGGTCGATTTAAATATTGTCACAAATAGTGTTATGAAGTCTCTTGCAATCTATTTCGTCTCATCCCGATGATTCCGCCATCGGTTGGGGTGTGACACACTGATCCTTCAGACAATAGGGGGTGGCAAAGGTGGATGGGTCGTTCTGTTTGTGGAGGATGAAGCCTTTGATGCCCCTCACATTTAATGACCTGCACTTATCGAACAATTAGTATAGACACCCTTTACCAACCCAAGTGGACGGGCCACATATTGCTGGTAGAAGCTTGGGTTGGTAATTTTAACAACCTTTAAAAGGGTGCTTTTATAAATAAATAAAACTTAAGCTTTTGACTATACTTGGTGTTGTACATTTATTTTATATTTGAAATATTGTTATATTAAATTCATGTTGATTGACCTTGTTCCATAAAATTTGGAAAACCTTAAGTTGTTAAAAAGGATACTAAATGTTTACCATAACAATTTCCTTAAAAATGCTGAATATTATATGTTCAAGGATCACCTATTCTCAATTTAAAGGTTGAGGGTAATATAAATATACCAAAATAAACTAAGAATAAATCATACCAGGGAACCCAAGTTAGGATTCTATATCCTTAAAACTTACTATTGTATCATTAGAGCATATAAATTAGTTAAAGTTTGAGGATCCAGGATCCTTACTTGTAAAGCTTCGGGAACCTGTAATAAGCAACTTGGGACTAAGCCAAACATCTATAGAAAAAATCATTAGTAACTGGGGTCAAGCCCAAACAAGCTGGGGACAAGCCCAAATAAACTGGGGACAAACCCAAACAAGCTGGGGACATGAAAATGCCAAAACCTTAGGAACAGATGTATGGTACGTCTACCATTATACTTAGGATCCTACATATAGCCAACAGCAATGAAATTGTCAGCCCCTAAAGTGGGTACTGGTCCCATTGCCTCGAACTATACTTGGATAGCGTGCGCTACTGGCGGGGTGTCGAAACCCAATTCGTGTTAAAGGTGAAAACCTTTAAACCTTAGAAGGTAATAGATACCTTAAAATGGGGACAAGCCCAAAACTTTGGAGAGGTGGCCAACCTCTTGATCCTTTGTCAAAGATGTTAAAAATTCTGCAAAAACTTAAAACTCGATAAAATAAGATGTTAAGAATCTAACATCCTTTCCTTATAATAAACAAAGAAAACATATTATGGAATAATTAGTAAAACATTACCAAAGTAAGGATCATATATCATTTGGGGATCCTCCTGCCTGAATGATGTATTAAGACCTCTAAGGATCCTCAATCCTTTCAACATAAAGTACTTCTTTAAGTGAACAGCATTCCAAGCTCTTGGTAGGAGATCACCATCCATTGTCAATAAACGATATGCCCCCTTTCCTGCTTCAGCTTCAATCAAATAGGGGCCTTCCCACTTTGGTGCTAACTTGCCATCAGTAGGATTTGAGGTATTATGGAATTCTTTCCTTTGTTCCAAGTAACCAACTTGAAATCTTCTGACCCTGACATTTTTGTATATGCTCCAGTTACCCTCTGTTGATAGCTAGCTAACCTTATTCTTGCCAAATCCCTGAGCTCTTCCATGGTATCCAGATCTTGAGATAGGACCTCAGCATTTCTTTCAGGATCACGGATGCTTGTTCTGGCTGTAAGGACTACCATTTCTATAGGGATCACTGATTCAGCTCCAAAGACTAGGGAGAATGGAGTTTGACCTGTAGCATTCTTTGGAGTTGTTCTATCAGCCCAAAAGACATATGGTAACTCTTCAGCCCATTTTCCTTTCTTGGATCCGAGCTTCTTCTTCAAGTTGTTGATGATGATATTGTTGGATGATTCTGCTTGGCCATTAGCTTGTGGGTGGACTGGTGTTGATGTTATCATCTTAATCCCCTAGCTATCACAAAAGTTAGTAGTTCGACTCCCAATGAATTGGGATCCATTATCACAAACAATTTTGGAAGGAATTCCAAATCTAGTAATGATATTTATTTTAATAAAGGATATAACTTCCTTTTCTCTGACTTGGGCAAAGGCTTCTGCTTCTATCCATTTAGAGAAATAATCAGTCATGGCTAACATGAAAACCTTTCCTCATGGTGCATTGGGAAGTTTGCCTACTGTTTTGGTCAAAAATCACACAAGGATAATGCAACCAAATCTGATTTTGTGAGGTATGATGCTTGGTTAAATGATCAAATGTATGAACAATGAATGAATGAAATTAGTGATGGACACAAGGATTTATACGAGGAAAAAGCCCTTGATCAACAAATGATCTCCGGCATAAAAACCTCGGATAGTGAAAACTATCACTATCAAGTATATTGAATAAACAAGTTTACAACTTCGGAAGTATTGAGCTTGGTACAATGAATTCTAGTATGTGTATGTGTTCGAGAGAGTAGCAGAAGTGTTGTACGTAAATTAGAGTGCAAAAGTGTTTCTAAAAATAAGCTCAATACCCCTTTAATCTTAGCTAAAAATATCCTAACTAACTATCCGAAAAATCGGCCCATCACCCACGATCACCACTAACGGTCATTAGCCCGTGCACATGTTGAAAATATATAGCCTATTCCCCTGGTATCTCATATGTAATAAGTCTTCTTCGAAACATACCTGCAAAACAAGCCAAAAGGTGATGGAAACAATTGTTAGTTTAGAATAACAATGAGGATCCTGGATCCTTATTCCCCCAGCGTCTCCTTAGGATCCATAATTCAAAATGAACTGAGGATCCGTGATCCATGCTATACTTGAGGATTTGTGATCCATAGGCTATAAAATTCTATCACTAACAATTGCCCCCAAACATGACTAGTTGATATCCAATTAGGTAGTCATGTTTGAACGAAACTCGGACTAGCCGTTACTTGGAGATATAGCCATTGCGAGGCTGATGTCAGCGAGGGTCATCCCTGCAACAAACAATGATTATAAATAGGATAGAGATAGGAATGACATTTTGCATTTAAATTTGAGTCTTTCTCCCTTTAAATCCTCATTCGAAGACCTCAACAGGTATCTCTCTTTCCTTCTCTCTAAATTCTTTTCTTCCGATTCTGTGTTTCTTCAAGATCCCATGGCCAAGATGAACACCCGATCCTCTCCTGCTAAGGATCCTTAAAAGGAAAGCCCTCCGAAGATTCAGGGCATAACTAAAAATCCTTCCACTAAACTCTGTCGCTTTACCGATCCCGAGATTGATCGGTTACGTCACTGCTTTCCGGAAGGAACCATCTTTAGATCCTTTGACTCTTCCATGAAGAGTGATTGCGTGTCTGATGTGTGGATCACTTTCCTGGCAACCCCTTTTCTGATATGGTTCACTTATCCTTTCCCTACTCTAACACATGCATTCTTCACACTCACCGGTTTGTGCTATATTCAAGCCATGCCGATGATGTGGAGAGTCCTTTATACACTTGAAAACATCATTGAGCAGGAGGGTATTGAAATAGGGATGTCTGAATTGAGCCAGTTATACAATCTTGTTAGCCATGGTTCTCATCGATTTATTTTCAAGTCCAAACCCGGTCAAGCACATCCTATTCTGAAAACCACAAAGAACAATTCCAACTGGAAGAACTAGTTTTTCTTCGTTAGAAAGGACTCCATCCCAAGTGGGAATCACCTCCCCAAAAAGTGGATCACCCAGGGTAGGATATGGGATCCTTGGACCAGGACCATGGTAAAATCCTTCTTTTCTGTTTAGGATAACTGATCCTTCTTCTTGTTTCTGTTGTGCAGCTATCTCACTTTCTCATATTCAAGAATCTCCTGTTACAATAGAGAGAATTGCTACTTTCTGGAAGCTTGATCCTGCCATAAGAACATTTCAAAGCAAAGCAAAGGATTCTCAAGAAATCTCCTCCGGTTCTTACAAAATGTCAAGTAAGTATCCATATCTATGTGTAAATAAATGTTTAAATGAATACAAGGTATGAGTACTTATCTGTGCTTTGTATTTGTAGGTGCTGGCAAATCCTTAAAGTATGCTTCCAGGTTCAGTGTGAGCGACCTTCAAGAATATGCATCTTCTCGCTCCATCAAGAAAGAGCTGGCTGCTAGCCCAAGCATCCCGGAGCCTGACGGGTGGTCCGTAGGACAACCCTTAAATGAGCTAAATACGCGCATATCTCATATTTTACCCAGTTATGTATCGTGAATGTGATAACTACAAGTGTTCGTGTGTTTTACAGGTAAATCGCTTAATTCGGTTAAATTGGAACCGTAGGCTACGGTTGAAAGAGGCAGCCGTTATATGCAAGGTTTTGAGGAAGTCAAGATCATCATCATTACTCTCAACCTACACATCTCAACAATAACACATCACTTGACTTTGGGCAGATTCTTTTGGAAGGGCATGATTGTGGATTATTAATTTAATAATGAACATTATACATGATCCATCATCCATCACGTGACTTCTACCTAAAAGAAAAGGAGTTGGATGGCAGCTAATTTGGGGGGCGGCACATGTGAATAAGCAAAACACAAAAGTCAACAACTAAAACAACATCACATGCGACGACGGCAGAATTGGCAGATCATCACATCATCACAATTAATCATCATCATTCTCAAAGAAACAAAATCATCATCTCAACATCAGAAGTCACGTGGACTTCCTATTTTTTGGATTGGGCCAATAATAAAAATAGAACATCATCATGGGCTTGGAGAACAAAGAGGCAGATTAGAGATGGGCCGCACATGGAGACTTGTGATTGGGCCGCATTTGATTGGACTTTTGAGGGGGCGGCACATCTAAAAAAAAAAAGAAAAGGAAACATCATCACGTGTATTTGAGGTGGTTTGTCAATATCGAAACCATCCACATATATATTGAAAGAGCTGTCATATACAAAGTTTAAATGGCCGCACATGGGCTAGACTTTTGGTGGGTCTTGAAGGCCAACACGTGAAGGAGGAACATTATCAATCACATGGGCTGACATCCATTGGGCCGCGGTTTGAGATTTACTTCTGGACGCACATGTGAAGAGATTGGCGGCATATTTCTTTGGTTGGCAGCAAAGAGGAGATGTAACTTGTGCATTTAATGCTATTTTTTATGGAATGTTATGGAGTTTTGAAGAGGTCTTTTCACTGGTCGGTCGGTTACACATCACTTAGCAACACTCACCGGTGAAGGACTTTTGGAAAAAAGATGGAAACGGGTAGGAGGATGTTGCTTCAAGCCATGAGTGGCTAAACATTTGTGATCATCCTGGATTGAAGGTTTACTTTAGACATTTCATGTTTGATTTCATTATTTCTAGAATAACAATCTTTATCTTAATGGTTTGTTTGTTATGGTGTGTGATTGCTTGTTAGTAACTTGTTAATTCTTATGATTTTCTAATTAGAAACCATACGTTCTTGGTGCCGTTGGCAATCGAGATATCATGGGTATAGTTAGGCTTGGGTAAGGGTTGATTGATCATCGGGTAACAACCTCACGTTCTAGGAATCTGAGTACTTAGTTCCCTTTCATCACTGCAAGTAGTCACACACGAGCTATGTCTATGTAGCTCTTTCTAGTAGAAAGTACAACATGAATGTCAATTGAAACTGGAAATCTAGGGTGATCCTTTGTCTCTAATTTGCTTACAACCAAACTTTTCTCTTGCAATTTACTTAGTTTAATTTAGTCTAAAACCAATTCACTCACATACACTCTCGAATCTTATTTCTTTTGCAATTAGATTAATTTAGTTAAAATTAGATAAACTTTCAAATAACACACATTCCACAAACTCCCTGTGTTCGATACCCACTTGCCACTATCTATATATAGTTGTTTTTGGGATTAAATTTGATTGTGACCACGACATCACGTCAAATTTTGGCGCCGTTGCCGGGGAGTAGTGCGCAACGTGTGTTATTTTTGATCCTTCTTAGCTTGTTATTTTTCTGGTTTATGCTGGGTGTGTTAGTGTGCAGGTATTGACAGGTGCATGCGTACTAGAAGCTCTCACAAGCTATCACCTTTGGCATTTGATCCGGAAATGAGTTACCAAGAGGAGTACGATTACGGTGATTATTATGATGAATATTCCCAATTTTCATATGAAGGCCCTCAGATGTACGATCAAGACTATTATCATGCTCAGTATACATTTGATCAGTATGGTTATGAATGTGTAACTCAACAACCTACTTTGCACTATCAGTCACATAAATCTGAAAGTCTTGACGAGATGATGAGAAAGAGACACATGGTTCATGTTGAAAAAGAATTAACAAAACCTCATTTGTCAATGGAAGAACGAGTAGAACTTTTGGAATGGAAATATGATTTGTTACCAAAAGAGGTGAAAGAGATGAGGCCAGGGACATCGGTATTGGAAAAACGTCAAGCAAAACAACACTGGATATATGTGCAGATTGAACAAATGACACCTATGGGTGATGTAGAAGAAAAGGTTGTGAGTCCTCCCGAACTTGAAACTGAATTATTAGGGCCAAATGAGGAATATACAATTGAAATTATTGTGGAGGAACCACCTATGGAGAGCAAAGTTGAGGGCCTTTTACTTGATGAACCAATCAAAGTTGATTACAACTCTCCGGCTGTGGTGGTTATGGAAACCAAGAGTGTTAAGGATGCATGTTTAGAAACTAGGAAGGTGGCACTTCATGATGTGGGAGATTTCATTCAAAAGTTATGTTTATGGGAGAGTTTGGATTTGTTGGGCACAGAAAACGAAGTAGTGAAGTGGAGAGTAAACTACCGAGCATTTGTTGGAAATTCGGTAGGAAAATGTGGATTTAAAGAATTTTGCAAAGAAAGATGGGACGTGACAAAGCACACACACAATAGAAGAATCAAACACCGTGCTTACATCAGCAACGAAAAAGGTAAATGTGCATTGAGACCACCTTGAGACATATCAGGTACGGTCGGGCTGAAGACCTAAACTTTAGCGCTGCTTGGGAGGCAACCCAAGGTGTTTTTAGATAAGTGTGGGGAAGATGTGCGGAGAGTTGTGTGAAGGTGATGATAGGAAGTCGGATTATCTACAACATCTGTTGTGTCAAACTTCACCAGGTCAATGTACTTTTTCCTTAGACTTGTCATGTTCTTTAGCTTTGAAATATTGTTAGTTTATTAGTTTGCTTTTGATTATTAAAAAATATGAAAAAAAATATTATAAAATGAAAAAAAAAATACCAAAAAGAAATTTGGGGTTTGAGATTTAAGCTTTTGTTGATGTTGAATGAATTTTAGTGATCAAAGCCCTCAAAGCCATACATTGGGACAATGTATCCCAAGTGTGGGGATGGGGGAAATTTTTGGGAGTTTTAATTTTTTTTTTTTGTAAATCCGAGCGAAAATTGTTAAAATTTGAAAACTTGATATTATACCATTTGACACACCGACACCCATTCCTAGTCTTTTCTTGGTGAGGATTTGAGCCACATATGATTATTAATGATGCTTTCTTTGTTTTGAGTGGCGGTGTGTTTATTGTGTTAATAGAACTTGTGTACGAATTCTTGTTAAATCCTAGAATTAGCATGCTTTTGAAAATGATAGGGGGACTTTTAGGTAGCCTCGTCTAGACGTGTGAGAGTGTGGGGTTGGTGGGTTGGACCTCATACGTTACATATATGAGCTTGGTATTGTGAGGGGTGGGGGTTTGGTCTTTAGAAAGCCATGTTTGAGCCTTATACCATTCGGTTGTGACCCAAACCAACTTCTTACAAAATTTTAACTATTGAGATGACCCGGTTTAGGAGATTTAGTATGTAGTATTGATGTTCTTGTATATATTGTTGAGTTTGATGTGTTATGAAAAAAAAATGAAAAAAAATGATGAAAAAAAAAAAAAAAAAAAAGAGAAAGAGAAAAATATGAAAAAAAAGTATTTAGTTGCAATAGTAGTTGAGAATGTTGAAGAAGTTGTGTATATATTTGATGGTTGCTTTGTTTAGTGGTAGAAATAAAAACCGGGTCAAATCAATTAGCTCTTGCATATATATCCCACCATTTTCCTACTTTTGCACCTAGCCCCATTACAACCCGTAAGTCCTTTTGATTCATAAGCATGCTAAATACTCAATAGGAGGAGACTTGATTTTTATACAAGCTTATTGTCGCACAAACACACACACGCATTGAGTAGTTTAGCATTATGTGCTAATATTTCTTGTCACCGAGAGTTTTTGTGAGGGGTGTGTCTTGTGGTATGATTGAAGGTTAGTAAAATGACGATACATTTTAGCTTGGTTTGCATCTTGATCGCTTGTTGTTTTGAAATAGTTTTTGAATGGGTTGCTTGGGACAAGCAACGGGTAAGTGTGGGGATGTGACGGGTGGTCCGTAGGACAACCCTTAAATGAGCTAAATACGCGCATATCTCATATTTTACCCAGTTATGTATCGTGAATGTGATAACTACAAGTGTTCGTGTGTTTTACAGGTAAATCGCTTAATTCGGTTAAATTGGAACCGTAGGCTACGGTTGAAAGAGGCAGCCGTTATATGCAAGGTTTTGAGGAAGTCAAGATCATCATCATTACTCTCAACCTACACATCTCAACAATAACACATCACTTGACTTTGGGCAGATTCTTTTGGAAGGGCATGATTGTGGATTATTAATTTAATAATGAACATTATACATGATCCATCATCCATCACGTGACTTCTACCTAAAAGAGAAGGAGTTGGATGGCAGCTAATTTGGGGGGCGGCACATGTGAATAAGCAAAACACAAAAGTCAACAACTAAAACAACATCACATGCGACGACGGCAGAATTGGCAGATCATCACATCATCACAATTAATCATCATCATTCTCAAAGAAACAAAATCATCATCTCAACATCAGAAGTCACGTGGACTTCCTATTTTTTGGATTGGGCCAATAATAAAAATAGAACATCATCATGGGCTTGGAGAACAAAGAGGCAGATTAGAGATGGGCCGCACATGGAGACTTGTGATTGGGCCGCATTTGATTGGACTTTTGAGGGGGCGGCACATCTAAAAAAAAAAGAAAAGGAAACATCATCACGTGTATTTGAGGTGGTTTGTCAATATCGAAACCATCCACATATATATTGAAAGAGCTGTCATATACAAAGTTTAAATGGCCGCACATGGGCTAGACTTTTGGTGGGTCTTGAAGGCCAACACGTGAAGGAGGAACATTATCAATCACATGGGCTGACATCCATTGGGCCGCGGTTTGAGATTTACTTCTGGACGCACATGTGAAGAGATTGGCGGCATATTTCTTTGGTTGGCAGCAAAGAGGAGATGTAACTTGTGCATTTAATGCTATTTTTTATGGAATGTTATGGAGTTTTGAAGAGGTCTTTTCACTGGTCGGTCGGTTACACATCACTTAGCAACACTCATCGGTGAAGGACTTTTGGAAAAAAGATGGAAACGGGTAGGAGGATGTTGCTTCAAGCCATGAGTGGCTAAACATTTGTGATCATCCTGGATTGAAGGTTTACTTTAGACATTTCATGTTTGATTTCATTATTTCTAGAATAACAATCTTTATCTTAATGGTTTGTTTGTTATGGTGTGTGATTGCTTGTTAGTAACTTGTTAATTCTTATGATTTTCTAATTAGAAACCATACGTTCTTGGTGCCGTTGGCAATCGAGATATCATGGGTATAGTTAGGCTTGGGTAAGGGTTGATTGATCATCGGGTAACAACCTCACGTTCTAGGAATCTGAGTACTTAGTTCCCTTTCATCACTGCAAGTAGTCACACACGAGCTATGTCTATGTAGCTCTTTCTAGTAGAAAGTACAACATGAATGTCAATTGAAACTGGAAATCTAGGGTGATCCTTTGTCTCTAATTTGCTTACAACCAAACTTTTCTCTTGCAATTTACTTAGTTTAATTTAGTCTAAAACCAATTCACTCACATACACTCTCGAATCTTATTTCTTTTGCAATTAGATTAATTTAGTTAAAATTAGATAAACTTTCAAATAACACACATTCCACAAACTCCCTGTGTTCGATACCCACTTGCCACTATCTATATATAGTTGTTTTTGGGATTAAATTTGATTGTGACCACGACATCACGTCAGAGCCTAAAGGCATGAGCACCAGGGGCAAGGGTGCCAATAAAAGAAAGACTGATGGGCCTACTGAAGGCCTCCCTCTCATTCAACATCAGTTTGAGGAATACGTCTCCGAGGTAAGGATCCTGTATCCTTAAGTCTGAACTTTCCTTTCTGAGGATACGGGATCCTGATTGTTAACTTTCTTTGTGCAGAAATTTGCCGAGGTCCAAATGATCCTTGATCAACACGTGGCTGAAGCTGAGCAGCAAAAGCTAGACTTCCAGCAGATATTCCTTGCTAAAGACAAGAAGATTTCTTCCCTTGAGAAGGATATCAACCTGCTGCAGAAGGAACTGGTCCTGGCTCAGATCACAGCCCAGAAGGAGAAGGCAGAAGTCATGGATGGGGCTAAGCTTTCTTCCACTATTGCCATGCTGAAGATTAAGCTGCAAATGGCTAAGGAAGCTGAGGATCCTGCCTTTGACAGGTCTGGATGGGACTAGGAGGCTTGGAAGCAGAGGTTGGCTGAGCTGGATGATGAAGATGAAGCTGAGGAGGTCTTAGCACTCGAAGCCGGTAGCAGTGGGGTTAAGGATCCTGTGGAGGAGGCAGCTGGCAAAGGTGGTGAGGATGCAGCGAAGGTTTAGGCTGCAGTAATGGGCGATGATGGACATTTCTAGACGTAGCTGGAGCCCATTTTTTTAAGGTTTAGTGGTTTTTATTTGATGGTGTTTTGATTCTGAACAATTATGGTCTGTAATAACTAAACAATAGCTATTAGGGTTAAGAATCAGTGATCCTTGGAACAATAGGTAGGGTGATAGTTGGTGGAGGGATCCTCTGTTTGGGGGATGAAGCTACTATTATCCTGCCATCTTTACGTTCTTGCACTATGTAAGACCCATCATGCTTACATTATTGTTTAATAATCTCTTTCATTTTAAAACATCAAGATAACTATATTTATACAAGTTTCAAGTTTTACAAAACCTTACTTCATGTTTCCAAAACATCTTGTGCAAACCTAACATACTTGACCCTTTTTAAAACTTACAACCCATATGTACTAATGAAAGTAACACAACATTCAAAATGTTTGTGACAAAAGAACTAGTTTTGTTTGCGGAAGCATCTTTATGCGCACGTTCGGTTCTATTACAAAGCTTGATCTTCATCCGCAAGTTCCTATAGCTACCTGTGATCAAAATGTGTAGAACTATGAGTTTTACGATGTTATAATATAATTTAACGTGATCGGACCATCAAACTGAACAACATAACAAAATTTGCAGATCTGAGCTGCTGTCGCGGGGCGCGACGGATTCAAGATCAGCCTACGCGGCCCGCGAGCACTGTTGCATGGCGTGACAAGGAATGGTAGTTTTGGTCGCGTGACGTGACGGTATAAATTTCACAGCAGATTCGTTTCACAACCTGCATTTTTCCCAGCTAAGAGCTATTTTACAAAAACTTTCATCACTTGTTTGTTTTGAGTCCGAATTGGGTCACGTTTCTTTCTACGTGATCGTATTCAGATAACCTATAACATAGAATCAAACTCCTATACCAAGATTCACAATTTTCTTGCTTTTATACCATTCAAAATCATAAATTTACACAATTTTTAATGAGCCGTTCAAGAATGTGATCTATTACCTCATTTTATGACCTTTAATCTGTTGTAACCAAATACACAACCCATACGTATAGTTACAACACCGTTTATACTGAAATTTCAAGTGCAAAAAACACGTTACATATGTACTAATTGCCTTGTTTAATTCAATTATCGACATTTATTACTTTAACATATCAAAGATCAACCTTTTGGTGATTTTGACCCGTTTGACTTCATTAGCGAAATCCCTCGCCATTTTGAATCAAACATGTAGTATTCGAGTCATATCGACCCGTTTAAAACTTTGAAGTGGAATCCACCACTTTCGTCATTATTTCTCAAATAATTAACACAACCGATAACAAGACTTTTACGAAGCGTATAGCCACGTACCTTTAGAGCTTTCCTTTTAAGCGGTTATCAGTTCCGCCTTGCCCACTTGATGATCCACCCAAATCACCTACATGATTTGATTTGAATATATTGTTTAGAACTCATGGTTCAATATTCGATATCTCATACACTTGTTTTGTCACATAAACGATTATTTCATATTGTTCAAATAATTCGATTCATTCTAGCATTTTGTCAAGCATCTAGTGTGCATACTTAGCATTCTAACACTATCATGTTCTTGATTAGTAACCTTAACCATGTTTAAGCATAGTTATTCAATTCACATATCAAGAACACTTAAATCACTCTATAATTTACATTATAACCATCAATCAACATCCAATATCACAAGACTACATGAATTCTTCACAAAAACCTATATACCCTTACATGAAAATTAATAAACCCCTGAATTATGATATGAATGAATCAATCCATAATCTAATACTCATTCCTAGACTTGTATTGATCATAATTCTGCCATAACCTTCATCAATTCACCATAAATCTCTGTTACTCAAGAATCATCAAAACATCTTCATATATCAAAATTAAGCATACCTTTTGCTATATTAAGTATGAAGATCACTTATTTAGTCTTGAGTCACCTTCAATTTGGTTTTGATTCATGAGTTTTGAGTAAAATTATGAAATTAGGGTTTTGGAAGAGAGGGAGTTCGCTCCTGGAGGTTCTGGTTCGATCAAGACACACACAATTACACTTTTGGTCCCTCAATTTCCAAGTTTTATAAGAAGGGTTAAAATACTTTGATTTCCCCATCCTTTTTATTAACATTTTACTAGGTTAAATTTTTTTTCCTAGTTTCGATTCTTATTGTTTGATGATTATTATTTTAACTTATACATGCATAATAACATATATAGTTTAATAAATTTAGGGGTGTTACCAGTCTACCCCCCTTAAAAGGATTTCCTCCTCGAAATCGGAATACGTACCGAATAAGGAAGGGTATAAGCGTCTCATTTCTTCTTCGGACTCCCAAGTGGTGTCTGATCCCTTTCGGTGTTCCCATCTAACTTTAACTTGGTTGATCTCCTTATGTCTTAAGCTTTTGACCTTTCGATCAAGAATTTCGGTAGGCTTTATGACATAATTTAGTTTATCGTCAACCTCTATGTCGTCATGGCTTATATAAGTCGTTTCATCAGCTAAGCGCTTTCGTAGATGTGAAACATGGAAAGTGCTATGAATACTGCTCAACTCTTCTGGCAGTTCTAGTCGGTATGCTACCTTACCCACACGCTCTGTAATTTTGAATGGCCCAATAAATCTTGGACTCAATTTTCCTCATTTTCGGAATCGAATAACCCCTTTCCACGGGGATACTTTAAGCATAACCATATCACCCACCTGAAATTCAATCGGTCTTCATCTTTTATCTGCGTAGGACTTTTGCCGATCTTGAGTCGCTTTTAAATAAGCCCGGATCATTTCAATATTTTCATTAGTAATACTAACTATATCCTTGTGAGCTAACTCTCATGGACCCACATCATCCCAACATACCGGGGTTCGACATCTTCTGCCATAAAGCATTTCATAGGATGCCATTCCAATACTGGAGTGGTAGCCATTGTTGTATGAAAATTCAGCTAATGGTAGATAAATATCCCAGCTACTGCCAAAATCAATAATGCATACTCGTAGCATATCTTCGAGTGTCTGAATAGTTCTTTCACTCTGCCCATCGGTTTGCGGTACTAATGAATAATTTAGTACCCATCTCTTCTTGAAAATCGCGCCAAAAGCTTGAAGTAAAGTGCGTATCTCTATCCGATACGATAGACACTGGTACTCCATGACGAGATATAATTTCATTTGTGTATACTTCCGACATCTTCTCAGAAGTGTATGTTTCTCGAATTGGAATAAAATGAGCACTCTTGGTCAATCTGTCAACTACTACCCATATTGCATCAAATCCACATGATGTTTTTGGTAGTTTAGTTAACAGATCCACAGTAATGTGTTCCCATTTCCACACCGGAATGTCTAACGGCTGAAGTTTACCGTAAGGCTTCTGGTGTTCTGCTTTTACTTGTAAGCAAGTTAAGCATTTTTCCACATACCTCGTGATGTCTCGCTTCATTCCAGGCCACCAATAATTTTGTTTCAAGTCTTTGTACATCTTGGTAGCTCCCAGATGAATAGAATAGCGGGACTTATGGGCTTCATCAAGAAGAAGATTTTTAATATTGTAAGTATTTGGAACCCAGATTCGATCAAAACGGGTTTTCAATCCTTTACTATTATCTTGCAAGTCTTTGAGCTGACCCACTATTCTTTCCTTCTTCACATTTTCTTCTTTTACAGCTTCAGTTTGTGCCTCCTTAATTCGTTCAAGTAACCCTGAGGTCACTATTAACTGCATCGACTGCACCCGAATAGGTGAATATTCTTCTTTCCTACTCAGCACATCTGCAACTATGTTGGCTTTTCTGGGATGATAATGAATTTCACAGTCATAATCTTTCACCATCTCTAACCAACGTCGTTGTCTCATATTTAACTCTTTTTGATCAAAGAAGTACTTGATACTTTTATGGTCAGTGAAAATAGTACATTTCACACCATATAAATAATGCCTCCATATTTTTAAGGCAAAGACTACAGCTGCCAATTCCAGATCATGTGTCGGATATTTCTTCTCATGAATCTTTAATTGTCTTGAAGCATACGTGATCACCTTCCCTCGCTGTATAAGTACACATCCGAGACCGAGTTGGGATGCGTCTGAACAAATAACCATATCTTCAGTCCCATCTGGTAGCGTTAGCACAGGGGCACTGGTCAATTTTTCTTTAAGGATACGGAAGGCATCTTCTTGTGCACTATCCCATACAAATTTCTCATCTTTACGGGTTAACTTAGTTAATGGAGTTGCAATTTTGGAGAAATCTTGTATAAATCTCCGATAATAACCCGCAAGACCTAGGAAACTCCTAATCTCTGATGGATTCTTTGGTGGTTTCCATTGAGACACAACTTCTATTTTGGACGGATCTACCAAAACTCCCTCGGTACTAATAACATGTCCTAGAAACTATACTTCACGTAGCCAAAAGGCACATTTTGAAAACTTTGCATAAAGTCTCTCACGCCTAAGCGTTTCAAGTACTTCATGCAAATGACATTCATAATCTGATTCGCTTTTTGAATATACAAGAATATCATCGATGAAAGCAATCACCGACATATCCAGCATTGGCTTGCAGACGCGGTTCATAAGATCCATGAAAGCCGCAGGCGCATTGGTTAACCCGAAAGACATTACTAAAAAGTCTTAATGCCAATAACGCGTTCAAAATGCAGTTTTCGGTATATCTTCTTCTTTTACTTTTAACTGATGATAACCCGATCTTAAGTCGATCTTTGAAAACCAACTTGCGCCTTGTAACTGATCAAACAAGTCGTCGATCCTAGGAAGCGGATATCTATTCTTTACCGTGAGTTTATTCAACTCCCGGTAATCAATGCACATCCTCATACTCCCATCTTTCTTCTTTACAAATAATACTGGCGCTCCCCATGGAGAACCACTCAGTCGAATAAATCCTTTATCTAAAAGGTCTTGTAATTGCGACAGCAACTCTTGTAGTTCCGACGACGCTAATCGATAAGGAGCCTTGGCTACCGGTTTCGCGCCCGGTACTAATTCAATGCCAAACTCCACCTCACGCTCTGGTGGTAACCCCGGTAGATCTTCCGGAAAAACATCTTCGAATTCTCGTACCACTGGTACGTCTTTGATTTCTGGAGCCTCTTTAGTCGAATCATGTATGTAAGCCATGTACGCCTTACATCCATGTCGAACCAGCTTGCAAGCTTTGATGAAAGAACAGATTATGGGGCTACAGCTTTTCTCCCCATAAATAGTAACATGTTTTCAGCTTGGAGACATTTGTTGTATCTCTTTACGGTTGCATATTACTTTCGCGTGATATCGAGCTAGCCGATTATCACTTGAAATTCTCCCATTGACATGGGAATTAAGTCAACGAAATACTCTTCATTGTCAATGCTCAGTTTGCAATTCCAACACATATCACAAACAATAAAACTTTTATTATTACCTATTTCTACTTCTAATGGTATAGGTAATTTTGTTAACGTGAATGTAGGGTGTTGAATAAATCGATGTCATATAAAAGCTAGACTTCTAGCAGATATTCCTTGCTAAAGACAAGAAGATTTCTTCCCTTGAGAAGGATATCAACCTGCTGCAGAAGGAAATGGTCCTGGCTCAGATCACAGCCCAGAAGGAGAAGGCAGAAGTCAAGGATGGGGCTAACCTTTCTTCCACTATTGCCATGCTGAAGATTAAGCTGCAAATGGCTAAGGAGGCTGAGGATCCTGCCTTTGACAGGTCTGGATGGGACTAGGAGGCTTGGAAGCAGAGGTTGGCTGAGCTGGATGATGAAGATGAAGTTGAGGAGGTCTTGGCACTCGAAGCAGGTAGCAGTGGGGTTAAGGATCCTGTGGAGGAGGCAGCTGGCAAAGGTGGTGAGGATGCAGCGAAGGTTTAGGCTGCAGTAATGGGCGATGATGGACATTTCTAGACGTAGCCGGAGCCCATTTTTTAAGGTTTAGTGGTTTTTATTTGATGGCGTTTTGATTCTGAACAATTATGGTCTGTAATAACTAAACAATAGCTATTAGGGTTAAGAATCAGTGATCCTTGGAACAATAGGTAGGATGATAGTTGGTGGAGGGATCCTCTGTTTGGGGGATGAAGCCACTATTATCCTGCCATCTTTACTTTCCAGCACTATGTAAGACCCATCATGCTTACATTATTGTTTAATAATCTCTTTCATTTTAAAACATCAAGATAACTTTATTTATATAAGTTTCAAGTTTTACAAAACCTTACTTCATGTTTCCAAAACATCTTGTGCAAACCTAACATACTTGACCCTTTTTAAAACTTACAACCCATATGTACTAATGAAAGTAACACAACATTCAAAATGTTTGTGACAAAAGAACTAGTTTTGTTTGCGGAAGCATCTTTATGCGCACATTCGTTTCTATTACAAAGCTTGATCTTCATCCGCAAGTTCCTATAGCTACCTGTGATCAAAATGCGTAGAACTATGAGTTTTACGATGTTATAATATAATCTAACGTGATCGGAACATCAAACTGAACAACATAACAAAATTTGCAGATCTGAGCTGCTGTCGCGGGGCGCGACGGATTCAAGATCAGCCAACACGGCCCGCGAGCACTGTTGCATGGCGCGACAATGAATGGTAGTTTTGGTCACATGACGCGACGGTATAAATTTCACAGCAGATTCGTTTCACAACCTGCATTTTTCCCAGCTAAGAGCTATTTTACAAAAACTTTCATAACTTGTTTGTTTTGAGTCCGAATTGGGTCACGTTTCTTTCTACGTGACCGTATTCAGATAACCTATAACATAGAATCAAACTCCTATACCAAGATTCACAATTTTCTTGCTTTTATACCATTCAAAATCATAAATTTACACAATTTTTAATGACCCGTTCAAGAATGTGATCTATTACCTCATTTTATGACCTTTAATCTGTTGTAACCAAATACACAACCCATACATATAGTTACAACACCGTTTATACTGAAATTTCAAGTGCAAATAACACGTTACATATGTACTAATTGCCTTGTTTAATTCAATTATCGACATTTATTACTTTAACATATCAAAGATCAACCTTTTGGTGATTTTGACCCGTTTGATTTCATTAGCGAAATCCCTCGCCATTTTGAATCAAACATGTAGTATTCGAGTCATATCGACCCGTTTAAAACTTTGAAGTGGAATCCACCACTTTCATCATTATTTCTCAAATAATTAACACAACCGATAACAAGACTTTTACGAAGCGTATAGCCACGTACCTTTAGAGCTTTCCTTTTAAGCGGTTATCAGTTCCGCCTTGCCCACTTGATGATCCACCCAAATCACCTACCTGATTTGATTTGAATATATTGTTTAGAACTCATGGTTCAATATTCGATATCTCATACACTTGTTTAGTCACATAAACGATTATTTCATATTGTTCAAATAATTCGATTCATTCAAGCATTTTATCAAGCATCTAGTGTGTATACTTAGCATTCTAACACTATCATGTTCTTGATTAGTAACCTTAACCATGTTTAAGCATAGTTATTCAATTCACATATCAAGAACACTTAAATCACTCTATAATTTACATTATAACCATCAATCAACATCCAATATCACAAGACTACATGAATTCTTCACAAAAACCCATATACCCTTACATGAAAATTAATAAACTCCTGAATTATGATATGAATGAATCAATCCATAATCTAATACTCATTCCTAGACTTGTACTGATCATAATTCAACCATAACCTTCATCAATTCACCATAAATCTCTGTTACTAGAATTCAAGAATCATCAAAACATCTTCATATATCAAAATTAAGCATACCTTTTGCTATATTAAGTTTGAAGATCACTTATTTAGCCTTGAGTCACCTTCAGTTTGGTTTTGATTCTTGAGTTTTGAGTAAAATTATGAAATTAGGGTTTTGGAAGAGAGGGAGTTCGCTCGTGGAGGTTCTGGTTTGATCAAGACACACACAAAGTGTGTGTCTTTGATGTTTATCCATATTTTAAAAAATAATTTCAACAATTGCACTTTTGGTCCCTCAATTTCCAAGTTTTATAAGAAGGGTTAAAATACATTGATTTCCCCATCCTTTTTATTAACATTTTACTAGGTTAAATTTTTTTTTCCTAGTTTCGATTCTTATTGTTTGATGATTATTATTTTAACTTATACATGTATAATAACATATATAGTTTAATAAATTTAGGGTGTTACACACTACTTAGAACTTGTTAATATGGACACCCTTTACCTACCCCAGCGGACGTGCCACGTATTGCTGGTAGATGCTCGGGGTAGGTAATTTTGACAGCCTTTAAAGGGTTCTGCTTTGATAAATAAATAAAACTCTTAACTTTTGACTATCTTTGTGTTGTTCATTCTGTGTATATTTACCTTTCAATTGTTATTGTACAACTTTTCAGATTTACAAGTTATTAGTGAAGGTATAAAAATCAATTTATGTCTAAAAGTTCAGGATATGATCAAGGATCAAATATCCTCTAGTCATAAAGTTTAAAAAGTTAGACAATTTTAGGATCATATATCCTGTTGTCAAAGAATAGGGTATGATTGATAAACCAAGAATAAAATTAAAGTAAATAAGGATCATACCAGATAATCCAAGTTAGGATCCTATATCCTTAATACTTATAATTGTGACAATCCAAAGATAAAACATGATAGAAAGTTAGGATCCTGGATCCTTATCTTTTTAGCTTTAGAAACATGCAAAGGTATATTACTTGGGACTAAGCCAATTATCAAAGAAAACATTAGCATCTGGGGACAAGCCCAATAAACTGGGGACAAGCCCAAAACTAGGGACAAGCCCAAAGGATCTTGTGTAAACTGGAGTATGGCCCATATTGGCGACTATCCAAACTTAGTGACATGAAGATGCCAAAACCTTAGCTAACGTGAAAACGTTAGAAACCTTAGGAATAGATGTATGGTATGTCTACCATTATACCTAGGATCCTAAATACAGCCAGTACAATGAAATTGTCAGCCCCTAAAGCGGGTACTGGTCCCATTGCCTTTAACTACACTAGGATAATCGTGCGTAACTGCGGAGGTATTAGAACCTGATTCGTAGAAGGTAGTGGATACCTTAAAATGGGGACAAGCCCAAAAAACTGGGGATAAACCCATAAAACTTAGGAGACTTCAATGGATACTTGATCCTTTGTCAAAGATGCACCCACTTCTGCACAACTCATAACTTAGTGAAAAAGGATAAAGGATCCTGGGTCCTTCTCCTTGTAATCAAATAAATTAAAGGATTAGATAAATTAAAATCAAATCATTACCAGAGTGAGGATCATATATCCTCTAAGGATCCTTTATGTGTACCAGATATGAAAAAGGCCAAGGATCCTAGATCCTTCTTACATGAAGTATCTCTTCAAATGGACAGCATTCCAAGCTCTTGGTAACAAATCACCTTCCATTGTTAACAAACGGTATGCCCCCTTTCCTGCCTCAGCTTCAATAAAATAGGGACCTTCCCATTTTGGAGCTAACTTGCCATCAGCAGGATTTGTGGTATTTTGGAATGCTTTTCTCAACACCATGTCACCAACTTGAAACTTTCCGATCCTGACATTCTTGTTATAAGCTCCAGCCATCCTTTGTTGATAACTAGCCAATCTTATCCTTGCCAAATCCCTGAGTTCTTCTATGGTATCTAAGTCTTGAACCAAGTTTTCAGCATTTCCTTCAGGATCACGGGTGCTTGTTCTTGCAGTAGGGACTATCATCTCTGTAGGGATCACTGATTCAGCTCCAAACACTAAAGAAAATAGAGTTTGGCCAGTGGCATTCTTGGAAGTTGTTCTATCAGCCCATAACACATAAGGTAGCTCTTCTGCCCATTTTCCCTTCTTGGATCCAAGCTTCTTTTTCAAGTTGTTGATGATGATCTTGTTAGATGATTCTGCTTGACCATTAGCTTGTGGGTGGACTGGTGTTGATGTTATCATCTTAATCCCTCAACTGTCACAAAAGTTAGTAGTTCTACTCCCAATAAATTGGGATCCATTATCACAAACAATTTCAGAAGGAATACCAAATCTGGTAATAATGTTTCTTTTAATAAAGGATATAACTTCCTTTTCTCTGACTTGTGCAAAGGCTTCAGCTTCTATCCATTTGGAAAAGTAATCAGTCATAGCAAGCATAAACACTTTTCCTCCTGGTGCTTTGGGAAGTTTGCCAACTATATCCATTCCCCATCTCATGAATGGCCAAGAAGAGGATATATGATGCAGGAGCTCCGCTGTTTGATGAAGGATATTGCTATGTCTTTGACAAGCATCACATTTCTTTGTATAATCCACAGCATCCTTCTTCATGGTAGGCCAATTGTATCCTGTTCTAAGGATCCTTGAAAACAGTGCTCTGCCCCCAGTGTGGTTTCCACAATCTCCTTCATGAAAATCCTTAAGAACTTCTTGGATTTCTGGATCCTCGATGCACCTTAGATATGGACCTGCAAGAGATCATTATATAACATGTTATTTAGTATTGTAAACTGAGATACCTTGACTTTGAAACCTCTAGGATTTTCTCCTGTAGGAATCTCTCCATGTTGTATATATCTCATGATTGGAAGGATCCAGGATCCTGAACTTGATTGTGCATCATCACTAGGTATAATTGCAGAATCCTCTACTATCTCCATAGTTGTGTGATCCTTAATAGCAGGAGCCAAGATGTGGATGATGGGAATTTTAATATCCTCTGGAATCTTCAATGATGATCCAAGGTTGGCTAAAGCATCAGCTTCTGCATTTTCTTCCCTGGGTACCTGTGTCAAACTAAAAGAACCAAAAGAGTCTACCAATTTCTTGACTATCTCTAGATATTTGATTAGTCTTTCACCTTTAACAGCATAAGAACCATTAAAGTGGTTAGTAATTAACAATGAATCTACATGTACCTCAAGATACCTGATCCTCATATGCTTGGCAATTTGCAAACCAGCTATTAAGGCTTCATATTCAGCCTCATTGTTAGTAGTTTGAAACTCACAAGCAATTGAGTGGGGTATTATGTCCCCCTGTGGCGATTTTAGTAGTATGCCTAGTCCAGTGCCTTTGACATTAGAGGCTCCATCTGTGAAGAGTATCCAAGGATCCTTAGTCTCTTCAAGCTGTTGAACTTCCAATTCAGCTTCCCTTTGTAGATCACTACTGAAATCAGGCACAAAGTCATCCAAGGCCTGATATTTAATGGCAGTTCTTGGTTCATGTCTGATATCATAAGCACTAAGCTTGACTGCCCATTTTGCCATCCTTCCTGACATTTCAGGTTTCCTGAGAACATTCTTGATTGGAAAGTTTGTTTTAACAATAATAGCATGAGTTTTAAAATAATGGCGTAGTTTAGTAGATGCCATAATTAAAGCAAGGATAAGTTTTTCTAAATGAGAATACCTGGATTCAGCATCAAGCAAACTTTTACTTACATAATATACAGGATGTTGAGTACCTTCATGATCCTTAACAAGGACTGCACTTACTGCCTTAGAGGAGACTGCCAAATATAAGGATTATATATCCCCTTTTTCTGGTTTCATTAATGCTGGAGATGAGGATAGGTAATCCTTAAGAGCATCGAGAGCATTCTCATGCTTTTCAGTCCACTCAAATTTTTTGTTCTTTCTCAGAATGTCATAGAATTCCTTGCATTTCTCTGATGACTTTGAGATGAACCTGTTCAAGGCTGCGATCCTTCCTGTCAATCTTTGCACATCCTTGGCATTGGCAGGAGATTTGATGTTCACTATCGCCTTGATTTGCTCTGGACTTGCCTCTATCCCTCTTTTCGTCACCATGTAGCCTAGAAACTTGCCAGCTTTTGTTGGTGCATATGTCTGTCGACTTCATCTTATATCGTGTCTTGTATTTAGAAATGATAGACCAGGGCACGTTGTTCGAGAAAATAGGTTTTCAGGTGAAACTGGTGATTTCGCACGAAATGAGAAAGGGTATTTCGCACGAAATGAACATAGTACATTTCGTACGAAATGACACTTACACATTTCGTACAAAATCAACTGCCTATAAATACATGTGTTGTCATTTCGTTTGTAATTTTCCGATTCCAGAGCCGAAGTGCTGCTGAAGTGTCTACTCGCTGTAAAACGTTGTTATATCAATCAAAAAGACAATTAGAGTGTATATCAAGCTGTTTCAAAGTCGATACGTTAGTTTCCGCCTCTCGTATTGATAAGCACTCTTCTGAACGACTCGTTTTGGTCGTGCAAACGATCCTACAAGTGGTATCAGAGCTCAGGATGAGGAGTTCTTACCGGATTTAGCTTGATTTCATCAATTTTCTGACTTCTACACCTTCTTTTCAAAATTAAACTAGTTTTTCCGGTTAAAATGGCTTGAGTTTCTCACATTATAAGCGAAACACTGTTTTAACAAAGCCTTGAAAGAATTGGACCTAAAATCGACCTAAAAATTGTTCAAACTGTTCATTTCGCTTGAAAATCTGATCGAAAGTATGACATCAGCATCATTTCGCACGAAATCACATTTTTGGATCATTTCGCTTGAAGATTTATTTCATTTCACACGAAATCAGTCATTTCATGTGAGTCATTTCGTACGGAATCATCTTGCAGATCATTTCGTTTGAACAGAATATTTCGCTTGGATAAGTTTTTCATTTCGTACGAAATCACTCATTTCGTACCAAAGAGTTCATTTCGTTTGAACAGGGTCATTTCGTGTGAAGAAGTTCATTCTGCATCAAGTTCATTTTGCTTGAATTGTGTCATTTCGCTTGAAAACTATTTTTGTGAAAACTTGTTATTGAAACATGGAAGAGGAATTTTATAACGCGTTTGCTACTGCCCCGAGTACTCCTACTGCCATTGCTCAGAGCATGAACATGGAAAATGAAACAGGAACTTTGCAAAAAACCCCGAAGCTAATGGGTATTGAAGAATATTATGGTTGGAAAGACCGATTTGAAAATTGGGTTCAAGCTAATCATTTGAGGTCTTGGGAATGTATTGAGAAGAAGTATGTTAAACCTCGTACAAATATGGGAGTTGTGAAAACTATTTCTGAGTTGTCGGATAAAGAGAGAGACATGTATAAAGCAGAAAAGATGATGATCAGTTTACTCCAGCAAGCTGTGAAAGAAGACATCTTCATATTACTTCAACATGATAATACTTCACGTTCGATTTGGGAAGCACTTCGAGTTAAGTTTGAGGGAAGTGAAAAGATGATCAGGAGCAAGAAATCTTTGTTAAAGAAAGAATTTGACTTGTTTACAAGTTTACCGGGTGAAACTTCAAAGAAACTGATCGAAAGATATTGTCATTTAGTGAGATCAATGTCTCTTTTGGATATCAACAAAGATCGAGAAGAATGGGTTGACAAATTAGCTGATGCTTTACCTCAGAAAGAATGGGGGTACATATCTGATGATCTTAAAAAACACTGGAGAATATGACAAATTGACAATTTCCTAGTTCATTGAAAAGATTGAAGGACAAGATCTTGAACAACAAAAGATTGCTAGAATGAACAATCCAAGTGGTCAACAAGACATCAAAATGTATTACAAAGGAAGTGTTCAGGATGTTGACACAAGTCCGAAGGTCCAAACCGCTTTCAGTGCAGAAAACTCATCCAGATCAGTTAATCAAAGTTCATTCAACAACAGTGGATTTTCTTCATATCCAAGTGTTAATCCGAATGGTTCAAACTCAAAACATCAGTTCCAAAGCTCAAACAGTAGTAATGGTCATGTGTTACACTGCAACATCGCTTTGCATCTTCAGAATGGTCAAAGTTTCTCTGAAGAGGTCGTTAAAGGTCATATAGCATTATTAGCTACAGTGTTAGAATCATATGAGGGTTTGGTTGCTGGAATGATCGGAAATCCTATGCTGACAAAAGAAGATTACGATCAAATCGATGCAGAAGAAATGGAACTTATGGCTATTAAGTGGTATTTAGCGAGTGTTTTAACGAGAGCTGAGAAATTTAAGATGATTACAGGAAGAGATGATTTCCATGATGCTAATGTTTCTACTTTAGGATTTGATTAATCTAAAGTTACTTGTTTTCGATGCAGGGAAAAAGGACATTTCAAGAAGGAATGTACTAATCGAGAAGCAGGAGGAGCTCAGAATCCGTTCGGGAATAATGATTATTATCGGAAAGCTATATATCAACAAGTTGCTCAATCACCATCATCATCAAAAGCAATTGAAGATGGAAAGAAGAAAGCGATCGAAGGGTCAACAAAGAGAGCTTATTATGGTATAATAGATCAAGATGATGAAAAGGTGGCAGAAGGTTTTAGCTGGGACAAATACGTTCCACCTGATACAAAGCTTGGAGCATTCATTGCACAAACAGTTCAAGAACCAGATTTGATGAAAGAATGGTTGAGTGTGTTTGACAACAGTGAGAAAATTCAAGATGGAGAGTTTGTTTCTTCAGATGATAGTTCAGAAAATACAACAGTCTTTGATCAATCATCATCTGATAGCAGTGGTGATGAAGAAGAAACACAAATAAACATTGGAAAAATTCATTATCTCCTGAAAGTTTTCAGTTTTATTTTACAGATAGATTGGAGAAGCTGAAGGAGAGACGAGCAGCAAAAGAACAGAAAAAGATGAAATGTGAGAGTGTTGCTCAAAAAGAGAAGTCTGAACAAAGTAAAGAAGTTGAAGTTGAGAAGGTAGTCGAAGTTGAAAAGATTATTGAAGTTGAAAAAATTGTTGAGATCATGAAACCTTGTTTAAAATGTTTGGAACCATGCAAACAATGTGAAGAAAAGGATGAGAAGTATAGTGAGCTTGACAAGATGAAGGAAAAATTATTGTTTGATGTCAATTATGTGAAAGAATCATATGATGTTTTGAACAGAACGGTGAATAGTCTGCAAAAGACAAATTCAGAAAGAGAAGATACGTTAACCATGATGAATGCAGTGATGATGTCTAAGCAGAAAGCAATCAATCATTACATCGAAGAATGTGCAGAGTTAAAGCAGGAGTTGGAAACTAAAAAGATAGAGAATAAAAGAATCAGAAGATTGTTACAAATTTATTCTAGTTCTGA
Source organism: Helianthus tuberosus (assembly GCA_030545235.1). Taxonomy (NCBI): domain Eukaryota; kingdom Viridiplantae; phylum Streptophyta; class Magnoliopsida; order Asterales; family Asteraceae; genus Helianthus; species Helianthus tuberosus. The sequence goes on from CM060442.1 coordinate 154,540,085, forward strand.
TTATTTGATTGATAGAATTTATCCAACTGTTGCAGGTTTTGAAGCCTTTCAGGACAAGAAGTCTGAAGAGAAGGATACTGGTAAGAAACAAAGTGCAAATTATAACAAGTGTCCGCCTCCGATCTGGGAAGGTTATTCTCCCAGAAAACCAAATGAGGAGCAAGTCAAAAAGGCAGTCAATATAAAATTAAAGTCTAAAACAACTAATGAGTTACCAGAAAACATTGACGTTACGTTCACATCGTCTGATACTGATCATGAGTCTGAGTTAATAAAGAAAGTGGTCGATCAGGTGTTGGATAAAGATGAGGAGTCAGAGTCAAAGTCCGAATCTGAGAGTTCGAGTTCATCAGTTGACAGTCCAAAATCGTCGGTCAAACGGGTTTACAATAAAGAATTTCTTTTATCAAAATCTAATTTGAATGACGAACCAATCAAAGTGGCATATACTTTGAATGATTCAGACAAATTATATTCTGATGAGGAATTTCCAATAAGAGGTGTTATGAACTGAAATGATCAACAAGGTTTTCAAATTAACAAAAATTAATATTTCTGAAATAAAAGATGTAAATTGTTCTAAAAAACCTAAAAAGTACACCTCAAGAATTCAACAAAGGTTAAACAAGAAAAAGGGTTACAGTTCTGGTTCAGGTTATCAAAAGAAACCAAACCATAATGGTAATTTCAAAAAGAAAGGATTAGGTTTTATTCCACCGAAAAATCATAAAAATGAGAAAACTTATAAACCAAAAATTGTATTTGTTTCAGGAGCAAGTTCGGAGGAAGAAGAAAAGAGCTCATTCTGGAAGCAATCAAACAAAGAGTTCTTTGCAGAGAAACAAAAGTTTGAGAAGAATGGAGGTTATCAGAGAAAGGAGACAAGAACCTGTTACCGGTGTCAAGAAATTGGTCACATTGCCTGGAACTGTACAAAGGCAACCAAAACTAAACAGGAAGTTGTTTCTAAACTCAAAGAAAATATTGTTGATAAAACTGAACTACCAACTGAAAAGTTCAAAGTGTTTAAAAATTAAACATATGAAGTTGGTGAATGTTCGAAAAGGTTTTACAAAAGAAGGGTGAATCTTGACAATCAAAAGTGGGTTGTTAAGAAATCAGATGTGAAATCTGGCGATGAATCTGATTTGTCAAAGTTAGAGGAGCCACAAGTTGAGGTTAAAAGAGAAAATTCAGTTCCGCCAATGGATGATGTGAACTTTCCACCATTGCGGGCTGAAAACTTAAAATCAAAAGTTGGTAAAGTGGAAATCTCGAATCAATTCTATTCTGAAAAGAAAGAATTTGATGTCGAAAATGCTTTTAATGGTAAAGTAAAGCATATTTTTGAGAAAATGGTTGAGGGGAAGGTAAAAGGGGTAAAATATTTTTATGAATCAAAAAGAAATGTTGAAACCTCAAGTGAAACTGAAAAGGTCACACCCAAAGATAGTCAGTCTTGGGTGTCTGTATTTCATATGTAAAAATCCTGACTTGCCGGAACTCCCAGGTTGGTAATTGTGGAGTAGGAATCGGCATCTTTCTTGAGAAATTCACAGTTGTGATTTTTTACCTATAAGTGGTTTATCAAGGTCATTAAGTTGAACTTGATTTAACTTTAATACAAAATTGGTTGAAAAACAATGTGATGAAACCCCTAACCTACAAGTGGTTTGTGAAAATCAACGAAACTAATTTTTCAGAAAAACCATTTTGATTAAAACAAACTTAAGTGTTTTGAAATCTTAATGGGAAAATAGTTTGTTGTCAGGGGGAGTTCTGATTGTTTATGCCAAGTGGATGGCGATTTGAAGCAATTCACAACAGTTGTCACTTTATTTTGTACAGTTTGTTTTCAAATTTTTCTTTAAATGGTTTTGAATTTTAGGGGGAGTAAGAAATTTCAGAAAATCCAAAAACGTTAGAAAATTTGAAAAAGTCAAAAACATGATAAAAAAATCATAAATGAGTTTTGTTGTAAAAAAAGAGGAAATGATAGTACATCAGTAGACAATCACAACATGCTAAAGAATTGGAAAGTCAAAATGTGATAAACGGTCTCACTGATGATATGCCAGTAGGTTTTCACACACTTAGTAGATTGTGTTCGAGATATAAACCTAAATATCAAACTTACTTATCTCGTGGGAAACATCTCTCGGATATATGGGTAACCCCCGAAATCTTGTTTGAAAGACCCCTCTTTCTGAGATACTAGGTCTTTATGCTTAGTGATATCTGGGGTATTATCCCGGGACTTCTGATTTTGCGGAAGCAATGGCCTAGTCCCCGTATAATACTTTTCGCTTGCTTGAAATATAGCACCACCCTCAGCATAAAAAATGATGAAACATTGAAAAATGCTAATCATGTGCTGTTGAAGAAAAGATTCTCTAAAGGGAACACACCGAAAGTCGAACCATCATCTCTCTGATTTTGCGGAAGCAATAGCCTGAGCTCTCATGGTCTCGCATTTAACCCCTTACAGATATCATCTAGGTATACTCACCTGTAAGACTGAATATTGGGATCTGGATACGGGAGTATATTCTGAGGTGGGACATGCGAATAAGTTTAAGTCTCTAAAACATTAATCTCATATCTCGAAACAGTTGAACTTTGTGTGAAAATTTTAGTGGATCAGTATACTGACAATCTAAGTGAATCGTTTAGAACTTAAAGTGTTTAAAGCTCAACGGTGCTAGTGATGTGTCTCATAAACTGATATGATCCTCTTACACAAACTCACAAAAAATATTGTTTGTAAATATTTCTTTACTGCTTTCCATTTTAAACATAAAATTCAAAAAGATTTTCAGTGTGTTTTAGCATAAATTTTGAAAATTCAAAAAGATTTTCGACAACTGATGTTGGAGAGTTGATTTTCAAAATTCCGAGTGCTAAACATGATGAACAGGTTTGGGAAAGTGTGTTTGAAAAAGATTTTCTTACAAGTGGTCATTTGAGATTATAAATGTTAAATCATTTTGAATAATATGTTCAAATGATGATGTGTATTTGATTCTACATGTGGTAAGCAAAGTTTAAATTTGTCAAATTTTAAATTTGTCAAATTTTAAATTTGTGAAATTTATTCTTGGGTAGAGATTTGTGCAGATCCTTGTGTTTAAGCCTGAGCTGAATGAGAGCCAGAGCACGATCTTGGAATACGAGCTATTTCAGACTGCGATCGCAGCTTATCGAAAGGGGGAGTCTGAAGACATCAAGAGGGAGTCTAAGGATGATTATGAACTTAAGGAATCAAGAGACCTGATCAAGAGAGGATAAAGCCAGGTTGCAATTCTGATAGATAATGTATAAAAAAGAGAGAGAAGAGAAAAGATTGAAGATGCTTTATAATGTTAGATACTTTGGAAGAGCACGAGAAGACTGATAAAGATTGAAGACTCGACATACTGAAGACTTGTACTGAAGACTCGTCGACATCCAAGGGGGAGTCTGTTGGTGCATATGTCTATCGACTTCGTCTTATATCGTGTCTTGTATTTAGAAATGATAGACCAGGGCACGTTGTTCGAGAAAATAGGTTTTCAGGTGAAACTGGTGATTTCACACGAAATGAGAAAGGGTATTTCGCACGAAATGAACATAGTTCATTTCGTACGAAATGACACTTACACATTTCGTACGAAATCAACTGCCTATAAATACCTGTGATGTCATTTCGTTTGTAATTTTCCGATTCCAGAGCCGAAGTGCTGCTGAAGTGTCTACTCGCAGTAAAACGTTGTTATATCAATCAAAAAGCCAATTAGAGTGTATATCAAACTGTTTCAAAGTCGATACGTTAGTTTCCGCCTCTCGTATTGATAAGAACTCTTCTGAACGACTCGTTTTGGTCGTGCAAACGATCCTACAGCTTTTACACTAAAGTGGCACTTGGAAGGATTCAATTTCATATTGTATCTATCAAGGATATCAAATGCTTCCTCCAAATCCCTAAGGTGATCCTCAGCTTTCTTGGACTTAACCACCATGTCATCAATATAGACTTCCATTTTGTGTCCAATTTGTTCTTTAAACATCATATTAACTAGCCTTTGGTAGGTAGCACCTGCATTTCTTAGTCCAAATGGTATAGCAATATAACAATAGATACCAGTAGGGGTCATAAAGGCTGTATCCTCTTGATCAGATGGTTCCATCTGAATTTGCTGGAATCCAGATGAAGCATCCATGAAAGTCAACAACTCATGACCTGCGGTAGCATCCACCAAGGAGTCAATGTTGGGTAATGGGAAAGGATCCTTGGGACATGCCTTATTTAAATCAGTAAAATCGACACATACCCTCTGTTTTGGTCAAAAATCAAACAAGGATAATGTAACCAAATCTTATTCTGTGAGGTGTGATGCTTGATTGTATGAACAAATGAATGAATAAAGTATGAATGTAATGAATACTGGACACAAGGATTTATACGAGGAAAAAGCCCTTGATCAATATATGATCTCCAGCAGAAAAAACCTCGGGTGATGGAAACTACCGATCACCAACTATATTCAACAAGTAAAGGTTACAAATCGGGGTGATAACAACCTTGTTACAAGGATCACTAGTGTGCAAAAAGTATGAAATCGCCAATAATTTGCAAAGACATTTCAAGTAGTGTGTGTTTGCTAACTTGTTCTATCTATTCAAGCTTGTTATCCCCTTATAAAAATGAAAATAATCTAACTAACAAACAATCCGCAAATCATGCTAGCTTCCCACGACTTCCATAATGGTCATACAAGCCATTCACGTGCAGAATAAGGGAGCATATTCCCCTGGAATCTCGGCAAGACCAAGTCCCATTCGTATGTTCCTGCAAAACAAGTTCAAATATAGTGGAAACAACCGTTAGTGTAAGGATAATAATGAGGATCCTGGATCCTTAAACCTGCAACATCTTCTGAGGATCCTTAATTCAAACAGAACTGAGGATCCGTGATCCTGGCTGCACTTGAGGATCCGTGATACATATATTAGAAAATCCATCCCTAACAATTGCCCCCAAAATATGAGGAATTAATTGTAACTAGATGAGTCATATTTTCTATTCGATCCGGAACAACTTGGTTGACGAGAAACTAGCCGTTGTAAGCGGACTAGCCGTTACGAATATGACGTCAGCGATAAGATTACCTGTAGAATCATCATTATATATAGGTTAGAGATAAGGATCAAATTGCATTTAAATTCGAGCATTACTCTCCTTTAAATCACCATCTAGAGATTGAACAGGTATCTCTCTTCTTCCTTCTCTCTACATTTTCTTATTCTGATTTTCTGTTTCTTCAAAATCTCAAAGCCAAAATGAAGCTACGATCTTCTCCTGCCAAGGATCCTAAGAAGGATAGTCCCTTGAAAAGCCAAGGCGTCATCAAAAATCCTTCGTCGGAACTCTGCCGCTTCACTGATCCAGAAATTGACCGGGTTCGCCACTGCTTTCCGGCGGAGGCCGTTTTCAGATCCTTCGACTCTTCTACGAAGAGTGACTGTATTTCCGACACCTGGGTCACTTTTCTGGCCACCCCCTTCTTGATAGGATTCTCTTATCCTTTTCCTGCCTTCACATAATCTTTCTTCACACTCACAGGCATGTGCTACATACAGGCCATGCCAATGATGTGGAGAGTTCTTTATACCATAGAGAACATCATCGAGCAGGAGGGTATAGAGATAGGGATGTCCGAGTTGAGTCAGCTTTACAACCTTGTAAGCCATGGATCACACCGTTTCTTGTTCAAGCATAAACCTGGTCAGTCTCACCCAATCCTCAAAACCACCAAAAACGACACCCACTGGAAGAACCGGTTCTTCTTTGTGAGGAGGGATTCAATCCCAGATGGGAAAAATCTCCCCAAAAAGTGGATCACCCAGGGTAGGATATGGGATCCTTATCCAAGGATCATAGTAAGACTCTGTTTCCGTTGAGGATAACTGATCCTTTTTATTGTTTTTGCAGCCATCTCACTTTCTCATCTTCAAGAAACACCTGCAACAAAAGAGAGAGTTGCTGCTTTCTGGAAGCTTGACTATGCTGTAAGGACATTTCAAGCCAAAGCAAAGGATTCAGAAGAAGCATCCTCCGGTTCCTTCACAATGTCAAGTAAGTATTCAAATTTGTGTATGATTAAATGTTTAAATGAAAATAAAACAAGAATACTTATCTGTGTTTTGCACTGGTAGGCGCTGGAAAATCCTCAAGATCAGCCTCCAGGTTTAGTGTCAGTGACCTTGACGCGTTTGCTTCCTCCAAGTCTATTAAGAAACAGCTTGTTGCTAGTCCCAGTGTCCCAAATCCTAAGGGTGCCAGCACGAAGGGCAAGGGTGGCAAGAAAAGGAAAACTGCTGAGATTCTTGAAGGCCTCCCTCTCATCCAACACCAGGTCGAGGAGTATGTCTCTGAGGTAAGGATCCTGGATCCTTAAGTCTTATCTTCCCATACTCAGGATAACGGATCCTGACATATGCTTCTTTCTTGCAGAAATTTGCTGAGATCCAGATGCTCCTGGATTCACATGCTGAAGAGGCTGAGCAAAAGCACCTAGACTTCCAGCAGCTGTTCTTGGCCAAGGATAAAACAATCTCCTCCCTTGAGAAGGACATTAACCTGGTGAAGAAGGAGCTGGTCCTGACCCAGATCAAAGCTCAGCAGGAGAAGGAAGAGGTGATGGAAGGAGCCAAGCTTTCTGCTACAATTGCCATGCTCAAGATCAAGCTTCAAATGGCAAAGGAGGCTGAGGATCCTTCTTTCGACAGGTCTGCCTGGGATCAAGAAGGCTGGAAGCTCAAGTTGGCGGAGCTGGACGATGAAGAGGAGGCTGAGGAGGTTCTGGCAATTGAAGCTGGTGGCAGCGGGTTGAAGGATCAGGTTGAGGAGGCAGCGGCTGGTGGTGATGCAGCGAAGGTGTGAGCTGCAGAAATGGGCGATGATGGAAATTTCTAGACGTGGCCGGAGCCCATTTTTTATGGTTTGGTAGCTTTTTTTTTGTTGATGTTTTGATAGTAAACAATGTTGGTCTGTACTTAAACAGTAGTATTTAGGTTTAAGGATCATGGATCCTTCAGACAATAGGTAGGATAATAGATGGTGGATGGATCCTCTGTTTGGGGAATGAAACCACTGTTATCCTGCCGCCCTTTTATTCCTACACTTTAAGAACTGTTAACTATGGACACCCTTTGCCTACCCCAGTGGACGGGCCACGTTTTGCTGGTAGATGCTTGGGGTAGGCAATTTTGACAACCTTTGAAGGGTTTAACTTTTGATAAATAAATAAAACTTTAATCTTTTGGGCTATCTTGTATTGTTCATTCTGTGCATATTTACCTTTCAATATTTATGGTACCATTTCTTTGAATTCACAAGTTAAGAATGAAAATATATTAGATCATGTCAAAAAGTTTAGGATATGATCAAGGATCAAATATCCTATAATCGAAAAGTTCAAAAAATGGTGTAATCTTAGGATCATATATCCTGTTGTCAAAAATAAGGGTAACTTAAATAAATTAAGAATAAAGTGAAGGTAAATAAGGATCATACCTGAGAATCCAAGTTAGGATCCTAAATCTTTAGTATTTACAATTGAGATAACCAAAAGACACACCCTAGTAAAAGGTTAGGATCCAGGATCCTTAAATATTTAGCTTTAGAAACCTGAAATAGAATATAACTTGGGACTAAGACAATATAAAAAGAAAGGTTAGTAACTGGGGACAAGCCCAACAATCTGGGGACAAGCCCAATATACTGGGGACAAGCCCAAAAAACTAGGGACAAGCCCAAAAAACTGGGGACTAGCCCAACAATCTGGGGACAAGCCCAAAAAACTGGGGACAAGCCCAACAATCTGGGGACAAGCCCAGAAAACTGGGGACAAGCCCAGAAAACTGGGGACAAGCCCAAAGGATCTTGTGTAAACTGGAGTATGGCCCTCACTGGCGACTATCCAAACTTAGTGACATGAAAATGCCAAAACCTTAGCTAACGTGAAAACGTTAGAAACCTTAGGAACGGATGTATGGTACGTCTACCATTATACTTAGGATCCTGAATACAGCCAGTACAATGAAATTGTCAGCCCCTAAAGCGGGTTCTGGTCCCATTGCCTTTAACTGCACCAGGATAATCGTGCGCTACTGGCGAAGGTATTAGAACCTGAAACTGGGGACAAGCCCAAAAACTGGGGATAAACCCAGAAAACTGGGGACAAGCCCATTTAACTTAGGAGATCTCTATGGATACGTGATCCTTTGTGAAGGATGTACCAACTTCTGCAAAACTTAGAACTTTAGTGAAGAAAGGATAAAGGATCAAGGATCCTTTCCCTTGTTATTAAATAAAGTAAAGGATTAAGTAAACTAGGATTAGATCGTTACCAGAGTGAGGATCATATATCCTCTAAGGATCCTTCATGTATAACGGGCATGAAAATGATCAAGGATCCGTGATCCTTCCTACATAAAATACTTCTTCAAATGGATAGCATTCCAAGCTCTTGATAGTAAATCACCTTCCATTGTCAATAAACGATATGCCCCCTTTCCTGCCTCAGCTTCAATGAGATAGGGGCCTTCCCACTTTGGTGCTAACTTGCCATCAGCAGGATTTGTGGTGTTTTGGAATGCTTTCCTCAACACCATGTCACCAACTTGGAACTTTCTAATCCTGGCATTCTTGTTGTAAGCTCCAGCCATCCTTTGTTGATAGCTAGCCAATCTTATCCTTGCCAAATCCCTGAGTTCTTCTATGGTATCCAAGTCTTGAACCAAGTTTTCAGCATTTCCTTCAGCATCACGGATGCTTGTTCTAGCAATAAGAACCACCATCTCTGTAGGGATCACTGATTCTGCTCCAAACACTAGAGAGAATGGAGTCTGACCGGTGGCATTCTTGGGAGTTGTTCTATCAGCCCATAACACATAAGGTAGCTCTTCTGCCCACTTTCCTTTCTTGGATCCAAGTTTCTTCTTCATGTTATTGATGATGATCTTGTTGGATGATTCTGCTTAACCATTAGCTTGTGGGTGGACTGGTGTTGATGTTATCATCTTAATCCCCTAGCTGTCACAAAAGTTAGTAGTTCTACTCCCAATAAATTGGGATCCATTATCACAAACAATTTCAGAAGGAATACCAAATCTGGTAATAATGTTTCTTTTAATAAAGGATATCACTTCTTTTTCTCTGACTTGAGCAAAGGCTTCAGCTTCTATCCACTTGGAGAAGTAATCAGTCATAGCAAGCATGAACACTTTTCCTCCAGGTGCCTTGGGAAGTTTACCAACTATATCCATTCCCATCTCATGAATGGCCAAGAAGAGGATATAGGATGCAGGAGCTCTGCTGGTTGATGAAGGATATTGCTATGTCTCTGACAAGCATCAGATCTCTTGGCATAATCCACAGCATCCTTCTTCATAGTAGGCCAATAGTATCCTGTCCTAAGGATCCTTGAGAACAGTGCTCTGCCCCCAGTGTGGTTTCCACAATCTTCTTCATGAAAATCCTTTAGCACTTCTTGAATTTCAGGATCCTCAATGCACCTTAGATATGGTCCTGCAAGAGATCGTTTATATAACATGTTATTTAATATTAAAAATTGAGATACCTTGACTTTGAAGGCTCTAGGATTTTCTCCTGTAGGAATCTCTCCATGTTGTATATATCTCATGATTGGAATGATCCAGGATCCTGAATGTGATTGTGCACCATCACTAGGTATGATTGCAGAATCCTCTACTATTTTCATAGCTGGGTGATCCTCAATAGCAGGAGTCAAAATGTGGATGATGGGAATTTTGATATCCTCTGGAATCTTCAATGATGATCCAAGATTGGCCAATGCACCAGCTTCTGCATTTTCTTCTCTAGGTACCTGTGTCAAACTAAAAGAAGGAAAAGAGTCTACCAATTTCTTGACTATCTCTAAATATTTGATTAGTCTTTCACCTTTAACAGCATAGGATCCATTAAAGTGATTAGCAATTAAGGCCTCATATTCAGCCTCATTATTAGTAGTTTGAAACTCACAAGCTATTGAGTGGGGTATTATGTCCCCCTGTGGCGATTTTAGTAGTATTCCTAGTCCAGTTCCCTTGATGTTTGAAGCCCCATCTGTGAAGAGTATCCAAGGATCCTTAGTCTCTTCAAGCTGTTGAACTTCTAACTCAGCTTCTCTTTGTGGATCACTACTGAAATCAGCCACAAACTCAGCTAAGGCCTGGGATTTAATGGCAGTTCTTGGCTCATATCTTATATCATAAGCACTAAGCTTCACTGCCCATTTAGCCATCCTTCCTGTCATCTCAGGTTTCCTGAGAACATTCTTAATTGGAAAATTAGTTCTAACAATAATAGCATGTGTTTCAAAATAATGACGCAATTTAGTTGATGCCATAATCAAGGCAAGGATAAGTTTTTCTAAATGTGAGTACCTGGATTCAGCATCAATCAAACTTTTACTTACATAATATACAGGATGTTGTGTACCTTCGTGATCCTTTACAAGGACTACACTTACTGCCTTAGAAGATACTGCCAAATATAAGGATAATATATTTCCTTTTTCTGGTTTCATCAAGGCTGGAGCTGAGGATAGGTAATCCTTAAGGGCTTTGAGAGCATTCTCATGCTTTTCAGTCCATTCAAATTTCTTGTTCTTTCTCAGGATGTCATAGAATTCCTTGCATTTCTCTTATGACTTTGAGTTGATCCTGTTCAAGGCTGCAATCCTTCCTGTCAACCTTTGCACATCCTTGGCATTGGTAGGAGATTTCATATTCACAATTGCCTTGATTTGCTCTAGACTTGCCTCTATGCCTCTTTTAGTCACCATGTAACCTAGAAACTTGCCTGCTTGGACACCAAAATGACACTTGGAAGGATTCAATTTCATATTGAATTTATCAAGGATATCAAATGCTTCCTCCAAATCTCTTAGGTGATCCTCAGCTTTCTTGGACTTAACCACCATGTCGTGTATATAGACTTCCATAGTGTGTCCTATTTGTTCCTTAAACATCATATTGACTAGCCTTTTATAGGTAGCACTTGCATTTCTTAGTCCAAATGGCATAGCAATATAACAATAGATACCAGTTGGGGTCATAAAAGCTGTATCCTCTTGATCAGATGGTTCCATCTGAATTTGCTGAAATCTAGATGAAGCATCCATAAAAGTCAACAACTCATGAGCCGCAGTAGCATCCACCATGGAGTCAATGTGGGGTAATGGGAAAGGATCCTTGGGACATGCCTTGTTTAAATTAGTAAAATCGACACATACCCTCCACTTTCCATTTTTCTTTTGAACAACAACCACATTGGCTAACCACCTTGGATACTTAACCTCTCTAATCATACCTTCTTTGAGCAGCTTGTCTACCTCCTCCTGGATAATGGCATTCCTCTCAGGTGCAAACTTTCTCCTCTTTTGATGTATGGGCTTGAATGACCTGTCAATGCCAAGCTTATGACTAATAATGTCTTTAGAGATACCTGTCATATCTTCATGCTTCCAGGCAAAGGTCGTTTTTTTCTTCTTGAGGAAGGATACTAGATCCTGTTCGATACTGCTGAGGATCCCGGATCCTATAAAAACTTTGGATTCAAGATCCTGAGGGCCCATCAGGATATCCTTGACATCTTGTTCTCTAGCCTCTAGGACATCTCTTGGAGGATGCTTTAATTGCTATTGCTCCCTGGGTCTTGAGGCTGGCTTCATGGATGAAGTATAGCAATTCTTAGCTTCTTGTTGGTCACTTTCAATCTTCGCCACCCCCCATGGAGTTGGCAGTTTCACACATTGGTGGTACGTAGATGGGACTGCTTTCATGTTATGTATCCATGGCCTGCCAAGGATAACATTGCAACAGGATAAGCAATCTATAACACAAAATTTTTGAAAAGAATTAACTCCCTCAATGTAGATGGGAAGCTTAATGTCCCCCAATGTGTTTTTGGTTTCCCCACTAAATCCCACAAGAAATGATGATCTTGGGATGATTTCTGATTCAGGGATATTCATCTTTTTTAGGACATCAAGTTGAATGATGTTCACTGAGCTTCCTCCATCTATGAGAATCCTGCGAACAAAATGATTAGATATAAACAAAGTAATAACAAGGCCATCATGATGAGGATCCTGAATATCTACACGATCATCCTCATTAAAGGTTATAACTTTCTCCTGTGTAAGGATCGAGGTTCGAATGGGTCTATCCCCATTATCCATCTTGATCTCTTTGGCATGCCTCTTGGCTGCTGAAAAGGAAGTGCCACATATGTCTGATCCACCAGATATGAAGTTGATGATTTGTGCATCAGCAGGAGGAGCAGGAGCTCTTTCTGGAACCTTTTCAGGATCCTGGATCCCTGACTTTTTTCTTCCCAACAGCTCCTTCAAATGCCCCTTGCTTAACAAGTAACCAATTTCTTTTCTTAGTGCAATACATTCTTCAGTGAGATGACAGAAATCTTCATGATATGGACACCATTTAGATTTGTCTTTTGTTGCAGCTGGCTTATCACTCTTTCTGGGCCATCTTGCTTTTTTACCTAAATTCTGCATTGCAAGGATTAGTTCATTGTTATCAACTGAAAAGCAATATTCAGAAATGGGAGGATAATCCTCATCATCCTCTTCCTGTTCTACTGCATGCACGTTCTGGTTATCAGACTTGTTGTAGGATTTGGACTTGTTGTTCCTGAAGTAGGATCCTTGTTTTTCCTGCTTTGAGGATCCTGCCAGTCTTTCCTGGATCCTTTTATCATCCTCTAGTCAGATGAATCTAAGGGCCCTGGTTCTCACTTCATCGAGATTCCTGCAAGGGGTCATGACAAGATCATCATAGAATAATGAATCCCTAAGTAAACCCATTTTGAAGGCTTCTACAGCCGTAGCAATATCCAAATTAGGAATATCCAAGGATTCTTCATTGAATTTAATGATATAATCTCTAAGTGATTCATTTTGACCTTGTGTTACCCTATACAGATCACTAGTTAAACGTTCAAATTTCCTACTGCATGAGATTTGGCTATTAAACAAGTTAACTAGATTAGCAAATAAAGTAATAGAGTAAGGGGGAAGACTTAGCAGCCATTTAAGAGCTGATCCTGTCAATGTGGATCCGAAACCCTTGCATAGACATGCTTCTTTTAACCTCTCAGGGATGGGGTTGATCTCCATCCTTTCTCTGTATTGAGCTACATGCTCTTCTGGATCCGTTGAGCCATCATATAGCTTCATGGTTGGTACTTGAAACCTCTTCGGTATCTCTTCATCACAGATGGGTGGTGCAAAACAAGATACCTTGTGGCTTCCATCTGGTATTTCAGGAATGGGCTTAACCACTCCTGGAACACTGGATATCATATCCTTAAGTTTCTGCAACTCTCTGGCCATAGCTTGATTGATACCTGTTGTTTTGGTCAAAAATCAAACTAGGATAATGCAACCAAATCTTATTTTGTGAGGTGTGATGCTTGAATGAATGAACAAATGCATGAACAATTTGTAAATGAAATGAACAAGAGACACAAGGATTTATACGAGGAAAAAGCCCTTGATCAATATATGATCTCCGGCATAAAAAACCTCGGGTGATGGAAACTACCGATCACGAACTATATTAAACAAGTAAAGGTTACAAATCGGGATGATAACAAGCTTGTTACAAGGATCACTAGTGTGCAAAAAATGTGAAATCGCCAATATGTTGCAGAGAGTTATCGAGTGTGTGTGTTTGCTAACTTGTTCTGTCTAATCAAGCTCGTTATCCCCTTATAAAAATGGAAATAATCTAAATAACTAACAATCCGCAAATCATGCTAGCTTCCCACGACTTCCATAACGGTCATACAAGCCATGCACGTGCAGAATAATAAAGTATATTCTCCTGGAATCTCGGCAAGACTAAGTCCCATGCGAATACCCCTGTAAAACAAGTTCAAATATAGTGGAAACAACCGTTAGTGTAAGGATAATAATGAGGATCCTGGATCCTTAAACCTGCAACGTCTTCTGAGGATCCTTAATTCAAACAGAACTGAGGATCCGTAATCCTGGCTGCACTTGAGGATCCGTGATCCATACATTGGAAAATCCATCCCTAACAATTGCCCCCAAAATATGAGGAATAAAATACAACATGATGAGTCATATTTTTTCCTTATCGCTAACAAACCTGTTAACGTAAATATAGCCGTTATCTTCTGACTAGCCGTTGCAATCCTGACGTCAGCGACAAGACTACCTGCAAATTCATCATTATAAATTATGGGTTAGAGATAAGGACCAAGAGGCATTTAAATTCGAGCATTCCATCCCTTTAAATCTTCATCCGGAGAATAAACAGGTATCCTCTCTTCCCTTCTCTGTAAATTCTTCCACTCTGATTCTCCTTTCTCCGAGCATACATGACTAAGATGATTCTCCGATCTTCACCAGCCAAGGATCCCAAGAAGGATAGTCCTTTGAGGAGTCAAGGAATTATCAAAAACCCTTCGGTAGAACTCTGCCGTTTTACCGATCCCAAAATCGATCGAATCCGTCATTGCTTCCCGACGGATGTTGCCTTCAAATCTTTAGACTCTTCACTGAAGAGTGACTGTGTTTCCGACACCTGGGTCGCTTTTCCGGCCACTCCTTTTCTGATAGGATTCTCATATCCTTTTCCTGCCTTCACACAATCCTTTTTCTCGCTCACGGGCACGTGCTATATACAGGCTATGCCCATGATGTGGAGAGTTTTATACACCATTGAGAATATAATTGAGCATGAAAGTATGGACATAGGGATGTCCGAGTTAAGTCAGCTTTACAACCTTTTCAGCCATGGTTCACACCGCTTCTTTTTTAAACACAAACCTGGTCAGCCTCACCCAATCCTCAAGACCACCAAAAACGATACCCACTGGAAGAGCCGGTTCTTCTTTGTGAGTAAAGATTCGATCCCAGAGGGGAAGGATCTTCCTAAAAAGTGGATCACCCAGGGTAGGATATGGGATCCTTAGACAAGGATCATAGTAGGACTCTGCTTCTGTTATGGATAACTGATCCTTATTTCTGTTTTTGAAGCTATCTCACTCTCTCACATCCAAGAGACACCTGCAACGAAAGAAAGGGTTGCTGCTTTCTGGAGCCTTGATCCAGCTGTCAGGACATTTCAAGTTAAAGCAAAGGATTCACAGGAAGTATCCTCCAGTTCCTTCACCATGTCAAGTAAGTATTTAAGTTTGTGTATGATTAAATGTTTAAATGAAAATAAAACAAGAACACTTATCTGTATTTTGCATTTGTAGGCGCTAGGAAATCCTCAAAATCAGCCTCCAGTTCAGCGTCAGTGATCTTGACGCATTTGCTTCTTCCAAGTCCATCAGGAAATAACTCGCTGCCAGCCCCAGCATCCCAAACCCCAAAAGCATGAGCACACGGGGCAAAGGGGCCAAGAAAAGAAAAGCTGCTGAAGCCCTTGAAGGCCTGCCTCTCATCCAACATCAATTCGAGGAGTACGTCTCTGAGGTAAGGATCCCAGATCCTTAAGTCTTATCTACCCATTCTAAGGATAACGGATCCTGACATATGCTTCTTTCTTGCGGAAATTTGCTGAAATCCAGATGCTCCTGGATTCATATGCTGAAGAGGCTGAGCAAAAAAGCTTGGATTTCTAGAAGATCTTCCTGACTAAGGATAAGACCATCTCCTCCCTCGAGAAGGACCTCACTCTGGCGAAGAAAGAGCTGGTTATGACCCAAATCACGGCTCAACAGGAGAAGGAGGAGGTGATGGAAGGAGCCAAACTCTCTGCCACAATAGCCATGCTCAAGATCAAACTTCAGATGGCAAAGGAGGCCGAAGATCCTTCTTTCGACAGGTCTGCTTGAGATCAAGAAGGCTGGAAGATCAAGCTGGCAGAGCTGGATGATGAAGAGGAGGCTGAGGAGGTTCTGGCAATTGAAGCTGGTGGCAGTGGAGTGAAGGATCAAGCGGAAGGAGCAGCTGGTGGTTGTTAGGGGAGGATTTTCCAAATCCTAAGGATCACGGGTCCTCAAGTGCTGCCAGGATCATGGATCCTCAGTTCTATTTGAATTAAGGATCCTCAGCAGGTGTCGCAGGATCAGGATTCAGGATCACTGTTGTTATCCTACTACTAACAGTTGTCTTCCTTGTACGTAAGCTTGTTTTGCAGGAGTAAAGGCATGGACCAAGTCTCGCCGTAATTCCAGGAGCATATTCCCTCAATATTCCGCACGTGTTTGACCATTATAGACGTTGTGGAGATCATGGGGGAACTTGCATAATTATCGGATAGTTTGTTATCTTAGTTATTTCTAATTTAAAAATAGGGATAACAAGCTTGATAGAAACACTTAGCTAATTTTGGCATATACACACACTCGTAACAGCTCTCAGTCAGCTCTCAAGCAATACTTGGCGATTTCATACACTTTTTTGCACATTACACACTAGTGATCCTTATAACAAGCTTGTTATCATCCCGAGTTGTAAACTTACTTTTGTTTAATCTTAGTTGGTGATCGGTAGTTTCCATCACCCGAGGTTTTTTGTGCCGGAGATCAACTCTTGATCAAGGGCTTTTTCCTCGTATAAATCTCTGTGTCATTTGTTCATTACATTTCTGAGTGATCCTTAATATTGTTCATTGATTCAAGCATCACACCTCACAACAGAAAGTTTGATTGCATTATCTTTGCTTGATTTTTTACCAAAACAGTTTGGCGCCCACCGTGGGGCAATTGGTGCTTCGTTCTTGAGAAATTATTGTTCTTGTGATCATTTCGGTTCATTACAACCAAACAGATGGCTTCTTCAGCAAAGAACACATCGAGCTCTATGCCGGCAATGAGTTCTTCATAGGGCATTCCTCCATTGCCTCCACCACCTTCTGGATCCCAGAAGAATGCTGAAAATGCTGCGAAGAGACAAACCCCCATTTTCCCAAAACCACCAACTTCTTCTGTTTCCTCTAATCCTACTACTAATGATTGTTAGGGGAGGATTTTCTAACAATTAGTGATCCTTATTCGTTATCCTAATTAATGATCCTTACTTCTGTGACAGATAGTGATCCTCAGAAGAGCTTCAGGATCAGGATCATGGATCACTTTAAGGATCCTCGTACTGACGATTGATTGTTTGTGTTTTGTATTACTTCGCAGGAGTAACAAGCTTGACTTGGTCTTAGCAACGGTACTAAGGAATATTCCACGGGCATTTCGCACACGTTTGACTGGAAATGGACGTTGTGGAGAACGTGGGAGCTTGGCACAAAAGTCGGATAGTTAGTTATTGTAGTTAACTTCTATTTTTAAAGGGGTGACGAGCTAGAATTAGAACACTTAGTCATTTTTCAGCTACACACACTCTCATACAATCGCACTCTTGAAGCTCTCAACGAACACTCATTAGTTTTCACTCACTTTTACACATTTCACGATAGTGATCCTTGTACCTAGCTCGTTACTATCCGAAGTTGTAAACATTTATTGATTTATTTGAGCTTGGTGATCAGTAGTTTCCATCACCCGGGGTTTTTTGTGACGGAGATCAACTCTTGATCAAGGGCTTTTTCCCCGTATAAATCCTTGTGTCATTTGTGCAATTTACATTGAAGTGATCCTTGTCATTGTTCTACAGTATAAGCATCATACCCCGTAACAGAGAGTTTGGTTGCAATATCCTCATCAGATTTTTTGACCAAAACAGTTTGGCGCCCACCGTGGGGCAATTGGTGCTTCATCCTTAGAAAAATTCGTATTTCTGTGCGCATTTCAGTTCACTACAACCAAGCAAATGGCTTCCTCAACGAAGAATGCTTCAAATTTGATGCCCTCATTCACTTCTTCACAAGGCGTTCCCCCTTTGCCTCCACCACCTTCTGGATCCCAGAAGAATGCTGAGAATGCCGTGAAGAAACCAACTCCCATTTTCTCAAAACCTCCAACTTCTTCTGCTTCTTACATTCCCACTACTAGTGACATGTTTACTTTGATTTTGCAGATGAAGGATCACATACAGCAACAAGACAAGACCAATGAAAGGATTCTCAAAGAAATCGGAGATCTCAAGAAACAAAAGAAAACGGCAGAGGATCATTCCCCACTGGTGCCAAAATCTTTGAATTTTGATACTCCGGTGATTACTTCTCAGCCATCAGTGGTTCCAGATGTTCAATATGTGGGTGGACCGAAAGGAGTGCACTATGGAAGAACAACAGTGACCCAGGCATCAGGTTCATATTTCCAGCCAGCGGGATCCTATCCCCAGCATATGGGATCCCTCACGAATTCAGGAGGATATTCAGGAGCGCAGCAGATTCAAGGATCTTTATTTGTTCCAGGATCATCCCAGGTTCAAGGATCCTCCTTTGTTCCAGGATCATCCCAGGTTTAAGGATCTTCCTTTGTTCCAGGATCATCCCAGGTTCAAGGATCCTCCTTTGTTCCAGGATCATCCCAGGTCCAAGGATCCTCCTTTGTTCCAGGATCATCCCAGGTTCAAGGATCCTCCTTCATCCCAGGATCGTCCCAGTTTCAGGGATCCTTACAGATGCCAGGATCCTTGAGGAGTTTGCAAACAGGAAGTTCAGATGTCCATCAGGGAGATTTTATTCCAATGCAGACCAATGCTTCTACTGGTCCCTCGATCATTCCAGAGCCTCAACAATACGGATTCACATCCATTCTTCCTAATTTGAATCCAATGGGAGGTAACACTTTTAATAATTCTTATACTACTAACCATGGTCTTATGCAGGATCCAGGTATCAATCATGCCATGGCCAGAGAATTGCAAAAGCTAAAGGATATGATATCAAGTGTTCCAGGAGTGGTCAAACCTATCCCAGAAATTGCAGATGGGAGCCACAAGATATCTCGCTTTGCACCACCAATCTGTGATGCTGAGATACCCAAGAGGTTCCATGTGCCAACAATGAAGCTGTATGATGGTTCGACGGATCCTGAAGAACACATAGCACAATACAGGGAGAGGATGGAGATCAATCCAATCCCAGAAAGGTTAAAGGAAGCATGCCTGTGCAAGGGATTCAGATCCACTCTTACTGGATCAGCTCTCAAATGGCTGCTAAGTCTTCCCCCCTACTCTATTACCTCATTTGCTAATCTAGTTAACCTGTTTAATAATCAGTTTTCTTGTAGTAGAAAATTTGAACGATTAACTAGTGATCTATATAGGATAACCCAGGGTTATAATGAATCATTAAGGGATTACATTACCAAATTCAGTAAAGAATCCTTAGACATTCCCAACTTAGATATAGCCACGGCTGTTGAGGCCTTTAAAATGGGATTGCTTAGGGATTCGTCGTTCTATGATGATCTTGTTATGACACCATGCAGGAACTTAGATGAGGTAAGAACACGAGCACTTAGGTTCATTCGGCTAGAGGATGACAAGAGGATCCAGGAGAGGTTAGCAGGATCCTCAAAGCAAGATAAGCAAGGATCCTCATTCAGGAACAACAAGTTCAGATCCTACAACAGATCTGATAACCAGAACGTGCATGCCGTTGATCAAGAAGAGGATGATGAGGATTATCCTCCAATTTCTGAATATTGTTTTTCTGTTGATAACAATGAACTAATCCTTGCGATGCAGAATCTAGGTGATAAATCTAGATGGCCCAGAAAAAATGATAGGCCAGCTGCAACTAAGGATAAATCAAAGTGGTGTGCATACCATGAAGATTTCGGGCATCTCACAGAAGAATGCATTGCACTAAGAAAGGAAATTGGATACTTGTTGAGCAAGGGGCATCTAAAAGAATTGTTGGGAAGAAAAAAGTCAAGGACTCAGGATCCTGAAAGGATCCCTGAGAAGGCTCCAGCCCCTCCAGCAGATGCACAAGTAATAAACTTTATTTCTGGAGGATCAGACATTTGTGGCACATCCTTCTCAGCAGCTAAAAGGCATGCAAAGGAAACTAAAATGGATAATGGAGAAAGACCCGTTCGAACATCAAGTGTCTCCGAAGGAAAAGTCATAACCTTTGATGAGGATGATCGTGTTGATATCCAGGATCCTCATCACGATGGTTTAGTTATTACTCTTTTCATTTCTAACCATTTTGTCCGCAGGATCCTTATAGACGGAGGAAGTTCAGTGAACATTATCCAGCTTGATGTTCTAAAGAAGATGGGTATCCCTGAATCAGATATCATACCAAGATCCTCCGTGCTCATGGGATTTAGTGGCGAAACTAAGAATACCCTGGGGGACATTAAACTCCCAATATACATCGAAGGACTACACTCATATCAAAAATTTTGTGTTATTGACTGTTTATCTTGTGGTAATGTTATCCTTGGCAGGCCCTGGATACACGATATGAAGGCAGTCCCATCTACCTACCATCAATGTGTGAAGCTCCCTAGTCTTTGGGGAATAGTGAAGATTGATAGTGATCAGGAGGAGGCTAAGAATTGCTATACTTCATCGATGAAACCAGCCTCGAAGTCAAGGGAGCAATAGCAATCAAAGTATCCTCCAAGGGATGTCTTGGAGGCAAGAGAGCAGGATGTGGTAGAAGTCCTCATGGATCCTGATGATCCTGAATCCAAAATCTTTATCGGATCAGGGATCCTTGGCAAAATGAAAGAAGACCTCGTATCCTTCCTCAAAAGGAGAAAGACTACCTTTGCATGGAAACACGAAGACATGACTGGTATATCTAAAGATGTAATCACTCACAAACTTGGCATTGATAGGTCCTTCAAACCAATCCATCAAAGGAGAAGAAAGTTTGCACCGGAAAGGAATGCCATTATCCAAGAAGAGGTAGAGAAATTGCTCCGGGCAGGTATGATTAGAGAGGTTAAGTATCCAAGATGGTTGGCCAATGTGGTTGTTGTTCAAAAGAAAAACGGAAAGTGGAGGGTATGTGTCGACTTTACCGATTTAAATAAGGCATGTCCCAAGGATCCTTTCCCATTACCCCACATTGACTCCATGGTGGATGCAACTGCGGGTCATGAACTGTTAACTTTTATGGATGCTTCATCTGGATTTCAACAAATCCAAATGGAACCATCCGACCAAGGGGATACAGCCTTCATGACTCCAACTGGTATATACTGCTATATTGCTATGCCGTTCGGACTAAGAAATGCAGGTGCAACATATCAAAGGCTGGTGAATATGATGTTCAAGGATCAGATTGGACAAACAATGGAGGTTTACATAGATGATATGGTGGTAAAATCCATAAAAGCTGAGGATCACCTAAGGGACTTGGAGGAAGCATTCAATATCCTTGACAAATATAACATGAAACTTAATCCTTCAAAATGTCACTTTGGTGTTAAAGCAGGTAAATTCTTAGGATATATGGTGACGAAGAGAGGCATTGAAGCTAGCCCGGAACAAATAAAAGCAATAGTGAACATCAAATCTCCGGCCAATGCTAAGGATGTTCAAAGGCTAACAGGCAGGATAGCAGCTTTGAACAGATTCATATCCAAATCCTCAGAGAAGTGCAAAGAATTCTATGATATCCTAAGGAAGAACAAGAAATTTGAGTGGACTGAGAAGCATGAAAATGCTTTAAGAGCCCTCAAAGATTACCTATCTTCAGCCCCGGCCTTGATGAAACCAGAAAAAGGCGATGTGCTATCCTTATATCTTGCAGTATCCTCAAAAGCAGTAAGTGCGGTCCTTGTTAAGGATCATGAAGGTACAAAACATCCTGTCTATTATGTAAGTAAAAGTTTACTTGATGCCGAATCCAGGTATTCACACCTTGAAAAGCTTATTCTTGCATTAATTATGGCATCTACTAAGTTGAGACATTATTTTGAAACTCATGTTATTGTTGTTAAAACTAATTTTCCAATTAAGAATGTCCTCAGGAAACCAGAGATGTCAGGAAGGATGGCTAAGTGGGCAGTGAAGCTAAGTGCATATGATATAAGATATGAGCCTAGGACAGCCATCAAATCCCAAGCATTAGCTGACTTTGTGGCTGATTTCAGTAGTGATTTACAAAAAGAAGCTGAGTTAGAAGTCCAGCAGCTAGAGGAGACCAAGGATCCTTAGATACTCTATACTGATGGATCCTCAAATGTCAAAGGTACAGGGCTTGGAATACTACTAAAATCTCCACTGGGGGACATAATACCCCACTCTATAGCTTGTGAGTTCCAAACCACTAACAATGAGGCTGAATATGAAGCCTTAATTGCTGGTTTGCAAATTGCAAAGCATATGGGGATCAGGTATCTTGAGGTACATGTAGATTCATTGTTAATTACAAACCACTTTAATGGATCCTATGCTGTTAAAGGTGAAAAGCTAACCAAATATTTAGAGATAGTCAAAAATTTGGCACTCTCTTTTGTTTCCTTTAGTTTGACTCAGGTACCAAGGGAAGAAAATACAGAAGCTGATGCATTGGCTAACTTAGGATCATCCTTGAAGATCCCGGAGGATATCAAGATCCCTATTATCCATATCCTGACCCCGGCTATCGAGGATCATGTGGCTATGGAGATAGGAAATGATTCTGCAATTATCCCTAGTGAGGATACTCAATCCCATTCAGGATCAGGATCATGGATCTCACCAATTATGAGATACTTACAACATGGAGAGATTCCTACAGGAGAAAACCCTAGGGCTTTCAAATCTAAGGTATCTCAATTCACGATTTTAAATAATATGTTGTATAGACGATCTCTTGCAGGACCATACTTGAGATGCATTGAGGATCCTGAAATCCAAGAAGTTTTAAAAGACTTCCATGAAGGAGATTGTGGAAACCACACTGGGGGCAGGGCATTATTTTCAAGGATCCTGAGGACAGGACACTACTGGCCAACCATGAAAAGAGATGCTGTGCAGTATGCTAAGAGATGTGATCCTTGTCAGAGACACAGCAATATCCTTCATCAACCAGCTGAATTATTGCATCCTATATCCTCCTCTTGGCCATTTATGAGATGGGGTATGGATATAGTTGGTAAGCTCCCTAAGGCACCTGGTGGAAAAGTATTCATGCTTGCTATGACTGATTACTTCTCCAAGTGGATAGAGGCTGAAGCTTTTGCCCAAGTCAGAGAAAAGGAAGTTATATCCTTCATTAAAAGAAATATTATAACTAGATTTGGAATTCCTTCTGAAATTATATGTGATAATGGTTCCCAATTTATTGGGGGCAGAACCACTAACTTTTGTGACAGTTGGGGGATTAAGATGATAACATCAACACCAGTCCACCCACAAGCTAATGGTCAAGCAGAATCATCCAACAAGATCATTATCAACAATTTGAAGAAGAAGCTTGGATCCAAGAAAGGGAAATGGGCAGAAGAACTACCCTATGTGCTTTGGGCTGATAGGACAACCCCTAAGAATGCTACTGGTCAAACGCCATTCTCTTTGGTATTTGGGGCAGAATCAGTGATCCCAACGGAAATGGTGGTTCCAACTGCTAGAACAAGTACTCGTGATCCTGAGGAGAATGATGAGAACTTGGCTCAAGACCTGGATACTATTGAAGAAATCAGGGATCTCGCTAGGATAAGGATGGCCAGTTATCAACAAAGAATGGCTGGTGCCTACAACAAAAATGTCAGGATCAGGAAGTTTCAAGTTGGAGATATGGTATTGAGGAAGGCATTTCAGAATACCACCAATCCTGCTGATGGAAAATTGGCTCCAAAATGGGAAGGCCCTTATTTGATTGAAGCTGAAGCAGGAAAGGGGGCATATAGATTGCTAACCATGGAAGGTGATTTGCTACCAAGAGCTTGGAATGCTGTCCACTTGAAGAAATATTTCATGTGACCAGGATCCTCATGGCACAGATGATCCTTACGATAGGGATATCCTTAAAGGATCCTTAAAGTATCGGTGATCCTTACTTTGGTAATATCCTAATCTTAGACTATTTCATTTCTTTATTTTCTCATATAAGGATAAGGATCATGTGTCCTTTATCCATCCCTCACGTGATTTTAAGTTTTGAAAGTTCAGGTATCCTTTGCATAACATTTGTTATCTGCAGAAGCAATCCGTTCCTTGGGTTTAACCCCAGTTATTTGGGCTTGACCCCAGTTCCGCCTGTAGCGCATGATGATCCTGGTATAGTTCAAGGCAGTGGGACCAGTACTCGTTTTAGGGGCTGATAATTCCATTGTACTGGCTATGCCTAGGATCCTACGTATAATGGTAGACGTACCATACATCCGTTCCTAGGGTTTCTAACGTTTTCACGTTAGCTAAGGTTTTGGCATTTTCATGTCACTAAGTTTGGATAGTCGCCAGTTAGGGCCATACTCCAGTTTACATACGATCCTTGGGCTTGTCCCCAGTTATCCTTGGGCTTGTCCCTAGTTATCCTTGGGCTTGTCCCCAGTTGCTAACTCTTATCTTATATTGGCTTAGTCCCAAGTTATGATCTATTTCAGGTCCTTGAAGACAAGCAACTAGGGATCCTTGATCCTTACTTCTCTCTAAGGTTTATCTTATAATTATCCTTATTATGGTTAGGATCCTAACTTGGACCCTCAGGTATGATCCTTAACTATTTTTAATCCTATTCATTATTTATTTATTTGAATAACCCTTAAAAATTTGACAACTAGACTTGTGATCCTTAAAACATATTGCTTTTTGGGATTTTTTAACTATAGGATATTTGATCATGGATCATGTCCTAAATATTTTCAATCTGACTTATTCAAAATTGTTTATTCAATAAATATGCATCAAAACAAAGTAAAATTAAAGAAACAAAAGGATAACAACACGAGATAAGCGACAAAAGGTTAAGATTTTATTTATTAACAAAGGATTAACCCTTAAAAGGTTGTCAAAATTACCTACCCCGAGCATCTACCAGCAAAACGTGGCCCGTCCGCTGGGATAGGTAAAGGGTGTCCATGATAATAAGTTCAAAAGTAGTGCAGGAATATAAAGGCGGCAGGATCACAATGGCTTCATCCCCCAAACAGAGGATCCCTCCACCATTTGCAATCCTGCCTATTGTCCAAAGGATCATACATGATCCTTAATCCTAAAAACTATTGTTCAGTACAAACCATTAAATTGTTCAACATCACAACCACAAAAAACTACTACCAAATTTAAAAATTGGGCTCCGACTGCGTCTAGGAATGTCCATCATCGCCCAATTGTGCAGCCTACACCTTTGCTGCATCCTCTTCCCCTCCAGCTGCGGTATCCTTCACCAGATCCTTCCCACTACCTCCAGCCTCGATCACCAAAACCTCCTCAGCCTCCTCATCATCCTCAAGATCGGCCAACCTTGATTTCCAGCCCTCAACATCCCAGCTGCTTCTATCGAAGTTAGGATCTTGAGCTTCCTGGGCCATCTTTAATTTTGTCTGATACATTGTGATGGCAGCAGAGACCTTAGCATTTTCTATGAGATCATGCTTTTCATAGTCAAGGTTAATCAGAAGTTTAGCCGTCTTAGTCTTGGCATCTTGGAGTTCCTTCTGAAGATCAGCAATTGCAAGGTCCTTAAGCACTGCAACCTGTTGGAGGTCAGCAATCTTCTTGTCCTGCTCCTCGACGTTTCCCACATAGTCCTCAATCTCAGCAAATTTCTGCAAAGAAAAGGATAAAGCAGTTTAAGATCAGATGATCCTTATACGAGTAGGATACCTAGGCAAAATTGGTGATCCTTACATCATTAAAGTATTCAAGGAACTGGTGGCGGATCAGTGGTAGTCCTTGAAGATCCTCAGTGTCAGAAGTTTTCCTCTTCTTGCCACCCTTTCCTTTAGTGGGTGCCTTGGGAATGGAGATGCTGGGACTGGTAGTGGCCCTCTTCTTCCTGGATCGAACAACATCAAGGTCAACCGTGTTGAACTGGGATACAGGCTTGGCAGATTTTCTGGCACCTACACATTCAAAGCAAGATAAGTGTCCTAATCCTATTTCAATTTAATTATTAATTTTAATATTCAAACTATAAATCAGGCAAGATACTTACTTGACATGGTGATGGAACCTGAGGATACTTCTTGTGAGTCTTGGGTGTCTATCTTGAATGTCCTTATTTCAGGATCAAGCTTCCAAAAAGCAGCAAGCCTATCCTTGGTTTCAGGTGTTGTGATGATGTGCGAAACAGAAATAGCTGCATAACACAAGACAAAAAGGGGTTAGTGATCCTTATATAAAAACAAGACTACCTGGTGATCCTTCTCAGGATCCTCTGGCCTACCATGGGTGGACCATGTCCTTGGTAGATCCTTTCCGTTTGGAATGGTATCTGTTAGGGGAGGATTTTCTAACAATTAGTGATCCTTATTCGTTATCCTAATTAATGATCCTTACTTTTGTGACAGGTGGTGATCCTCAGAAGAGCTACAGGATCAGGATCATGGATCACTTTAAGGATCCTCGTACTGACGATTGTTTATTTATGTTTTGTATTACCTCGCAGGAATAACAAGCTTGACCTGGTCTTGGCGACATTCCTGGAGAATATTCCCAAACTATCCCGCACGTGCTTGGTCAAAAATGGACGTTGTGGAGAACGTGGAAGCTTGGCACAAAAGTCGGATAGTTAGTTTTAGTAGTTAACTTCTATTTTAAAAGGGGTAACGAGCTAGTAGAAAAACACTTAGTCATTTTCTCAGTTACACACTCTCATACACTCGCATACTTGAAGCTCTCGACGAACATTCATTCATTTTCATTCACTTTTACACATTTCACGATAGTCAATTTTAAACTATAAACATGTGTATATAACGAAAAGCTTAGAAAGAATGTTTGGTCTAGAATGCTTCTCAAGTTTCTCAAATAAGACGAATTTCTCTTAGGATCCCTACCCTATATATATATATATATATATATATATAGTTGAGGGTTTAAATGAGAAGAAAGTATTTTTGATATGTCTATGATAGTAATTACTAATATGCCATTCAATAACATTAAATATAAATAACAAGTAGAGTATTCTTATTGGTTTAAAGTTATTCTTTTCCTTCATACAAAATATTTCTTCTCATTTAAACCCTCATACACGTGTGTGTGTATATATATATATAAAGGTTTAAATGAGAAAAATTATTTTTAATATATATATAAACACACACATGAGATTTGAGAACTCATGAGAAAACAAATCATAATCAATATTCTATTATACAACCATTATTATTACTAAAATACAAAATTATAACATAATTTTCTCTTCCATTAAACTCTCTCTAAATTACTATTAACAATCTTTTTTACACATGTTTAAATGATAAAAGTTAGACATATGTAAACAGTAAACTTATATATGTGTGATTTTTTTTTTGAATACATGTAAATTTAAACAAGTATCCTTTTTAAATGTATTTTTTTAATTTGAATATTTTTCAGCATGTTCTCACAATTTTTACGAAATATATGAATTTTTGTTTTAAGCCATAGAGAGAGAGAAATGGTCACAAGAATATGAAATGATAAATTTAAGCAATATTCATTAAAAATATGGAAGATGATTCTAAACCTATCCAATAGTTTCAACATATCTAATCTAATGTTACCTTAGTTGAACACCTATCGAACTGCTCCTCGGACCCTTAGATGGATGTGATCCTTGCTATGGCCAGAAAACTTCGATGTCTGCTGGAACAACTTGCAAATTATAGGAGAAGGGCATATATTTCAAAACTTCTTTGAGGGGTAATGTATGAGCGGAATCGACTGATATTTATATAGGGAAGGGTCAACTTATCCGTTTACTTTATTATTCCCATGTTTAGTTTAATTTCATTGTTAATGCCAACTTATCCGTTTACTTTATTATTCCCATGTTTGGTTTAATTTCATTGTTAATATAAAATTACTAATATTTTAGTTTTTTATTCAACTTGATTACCAACATATAGACAACTTGAAAATATTGATTTATTATTTTACTATATATCTTGTTTACTCTATAATTTTCGATTTTTTTTTTACCAAAGTTACATGTATTTTTTTTTTAAGTCGTGAAAGAATAGAGTCCAAGTTGCATACAAATATGTGTTTATCTTTTCCTTTCTAGATTAATTTTGTGTGTTACTTCCTTTTCCCATGAACAGTGATGTGGTCTATGTTAGAGAATGAGTGAGATTTAAGAAACATCATAGTAACTTGTTTTCAGTTACATAATACATTTATATATATTACATACTAGGGGTAACAACTTGTTTCCCAAAGTTTATGTGACCGACTCAAGTACCGGCCACCAGGTGTCTCGCGAAAGGCGTTTTGTGTAACTGGATCTAGCAAACTAGTCGTTGTTTCGCATAACTGGATTTAGCAACTTAGTTGTTGTCTCGCGATATTCATTTTGTTTTTGTTTCTACTTGAAAGGTACATGTTTCTAACACTCTATAATTGTGATTGTTTTATTGTATTCACATATGGATTTCTGCTGGACATTATTGATCGGATCAATAGTTGTTCATATAAAGTCTTCCGCCATGTTGAGTTTTTTGAAAACCTGTATACGAAACACAACATTACATATATGTCGACAATATGGCTTACATACTGTGAAAAATATGGTAACAACTGCAAATCAACTTAGAAAACCCAAACCAAAAGATTGTATTACCCTACAAATATTCTGAAACGATTGCAGAGAAACAAAAACAAAGAACAGATCAAAATACAACTCTCAACCCTCAAAGATTATCAATACGATATTCTTCACACGAACTACAACAGATCCTCACACTATACACTTTGATTCAAGGTGAATCAAAGTGTTTACAGTAGAAACCCTACACACCCTGAGAGAAACGAGAGAACAACTTTAGAAATATCTAGATGGATGGCATGTGTGAACCAGGTATAGGTACTTATAGACTACCTGGATCACAACCCTAAACCAACTTGAATTGTATTGTGATAACCCGGTGTTTATAAGTGATTATAACAAAGAGCTGGACATTGGGCATTCACACTTTATGTAGTCCAATCCAACTTATCCTAGCATCCAAGCCCACACGCTGCAATAACTGATCCGGTCCACGTTATGTTCAGCAACAAGTCTAATGTCCGGTTATTTCACCTCAAGATACAACAATAAAAATAAACCATCATTAGACAATAATAATTAAAATATGTCATTGATATTAAACTGATGTAACCTTAATTATATAGTTTTTAACCACCTCCCCTCAGTTTAATATCTAAAAGGAACAAACATGTTACTACTAGAACATAAATCATTGTGTGTTTGTATTAACAATCCCTTAGTTAATAAATATGCCAATTGGTTTTTAGAGCCAACTCCTAATGTTTTCGAAACACCTTTAGAAATTAAGTCCCTAAAGAAAAACAAATCAAGTTCAAAATACTTTGTCCTGTCATGAAAGACATGATTAGCAAAAATAGAAAGTGTTGCAGTATTGTCACGATACAAAGAAATAGGTAAAGCAATTTGCACACCCAATCCCAACAACATGTTTTTTAACCAAATTATTTCACAAGCTGCAGCACACATTGATCTATACTCAGCTTCAGTTGAGGATCTAGAAATTGTAGTTTGTTTTTTACCTTTCCGGGAAACTAAACAACTTCCTAAAAACATACAAAACCCTGTAAGGTATTTCCTTAACTCTAGACACTTAACCCAGTCAGAATCATAATATGAAACTAAATTCAAACCAAATCCTTTACTACACAAAACATCTTTCCCAGGTGACTGTTTTAAGTATCTTAATAATCTTAATGCAATTTTTACGTGACCACGAGTTGGAGAATTCATGTATTGACTTAAGTAATGAATAGTGTATGATATGTCAGGTCTGATATGTACAAGATAAATCAACTTGCCTACCAATTTTGGATAACCTGTGACATTATCAACAACATCACAGTTTTCTTTACACAAATTTATTAAAACATGATTCTGCTCAATAGGATTACTAACTGGTTTGCATGCACTCATGCCATACTCAATTAGTAATTCTAAGCGATATTTTCTTTGTGAAAGACAAACACCTTCTTTTACATTTACAACTTCTATTCCAAGAAAGTATTTTAACTCTCACATGTCCTTTATCAAAAACTTAGACCTAATACTTGTCTTAGCAGCCTCTATTTCAACAAAATTATTACCGGTAATGACAATATCATCAACATACACAAGTAAATATAAAACAACACCTTCATTCACTTTATGAAACAATGAATAGTCATATTTACTTTGACTAAACCATGCGTCAAATAACACATGCACCAATTTGGCATTCCACATTCCAGGGCCCTGTTTCAGACCACATAGAGATTTTTTTTCAATTTACACACCCTAGTTTCATCCTTAGAAAAATAACCATCAGACAAGGACATATAAACATCTTCATTTAGATTACCATATAGAAAGGCATTATTCACATCAAGTTGATACAGTTTCCAATTATGTTCAACAGCTATAGTAATAATACACTTTATAGTAACTAACTTCACAACAGGAGAAAATGTTTCATCAAAATCCACACCATATTTTTGGCTATAACCTTTGCTTAACCTAGGCTTAAAACTTTCAATTTCACCTGTGGACTTATACTTTATCATATAAATCCACTTGCAACCAACTACACTCTTACCAGGATGCAACTCAACCAAATCCCAAGTGTCATTTCTGTTTTGGTAAAAAATCTGATTAAGGATAATGTAACCAAACTTTGATTGTGAGGTAGAGTGCTTAATGTGTTGAACAATTGAATGAACAATTATGAAGTGTAAATAATAATGAACACAGAGATTTATACTAGGAAAAATCCCTTGATCAATGATTGATCTCTGGCATAAAAAACTTCAGGTGATGGAAACTACTAATCACCAACTATATTGCACAAAAAAGGTTACCACTTTGGATGATATTGAGCTTGTTACAAGAGAATTCTAGTGTGTTTGTGAGCTGTGTTCGAGAGAGTATTGTATGCGAGTGTGTGTAATGTTGTGTTGTTATCTAATCAAGCTCAATATCCCGTTCAATTAACTAGCATATCCTAGCTAACTAACTATCTGATATTCAAGCAAGCCACCCACGTTCACCACTAACGGTCATCAGCCTCATGCACGTGCTTGAATAGAAGCATATTCCCTGATATTCTAGCTTAAAATAAGTCCACTCGTAATGTACCTGCGAAATGAAGCCAATAACAAAGGAAACAATTGTTAGATGGTTAGGATAATAATAAGGATCCGTGATCCTTAGTCTTCCTGCATCATTTGCTAAGGATCAACGATCCAGGCTGACTCAAGGATATGTGATCCATAATTCTTAAAAATTTATCCCTAACAATTGCCCCCAAATATGACGAATTGGATGTTAATCGGATAAGTCATATTTCATTAAAATCGGACTAGCCGTTGCAACTTGAATATAGCCGTTACGAACCCTGACGTCAGCGAAGTGACTACCTGCAACAAACATCATTAAAAATAGGGTAGAGATAGAGATGAGACTTCCCATTTAAGATCAAGATTTTCTCATTTAAATCCTTATCCCAGAGACTATTCAGGTATTCTCTCTCTCTCTCTCTCTCTTCTCTTTTCGATTTCTATTCTCAGTCACCATCTTCTTCTCACCATTCAACATGACCAAGCTGATGATCCGATCCTCCCCAAGCAAGGACCATGAGCGAAATATCCCACCTAAGAGTCAAAACTTACTGAAACAACCCTCCTCTAAACTCTGCCATTTCACTGATCCTGAAATTGATCAGTTACACCCTTTCCCGGAGGGAACCATCTTTAGACCCTTTGATTCTTCTTTGAAGAGTGATTGTGAATCAAGTGTCTAGGTTTGCTTTCCTGCTCCCCCTTTCAGATTGGTTATTCATTCCTATTTCCGGCATTCACCCAAAGCTTCTTCACTCATACTGGTTTATGCTCTAGCCAGGGGATGCCCATGTTATGGAGAGTCTTGTATACCCTTGAGCAAATCATCAGCAAAGAGGGTTTAAGCCTTGGTCTTACCGAACTTCATCACCTGTACAACCTTGTTAGCCATGGATCCTACTGGTTCCTTTTCAAAGCAAAGCCATAGCATCCCCTTCCACTTCTTAAAACCACAAAAAATGACACAAACTAGAAAACCCAGTTTTTCTTTGTGAGGAGAGACTCTATTCCTAATGGGAATTGTCTTCCTAAAAAGTGGAACTTGAAGGGTAGGATTTAGGATCCTTAGGATAGGATTTTAGAAAATTCTTTTCTTTCTTAAAAAGGATAACCGATCCTTATATTTCTTATTTGTGCAGTGATAAGCTTTGCTACTCTAAGGGACACTCCTGCTACTACCGAAAGGGTTGCTGCTTTCTGGGCCCTAGACATAACAATCAGAACATTCCAACGAAGAGTTAAACATATAGAAGAGACCACCTCTACCTCCTACACCATGTCAAGTAAGTATCCATGCATTTGTATATAAATGTTAAATTAAATTAATAAGATATGGACACTTATCTGAGTTTTATCCTTGTAGGTGTTGCTAAATCCTCTTCCAAGTCTGCTTCCAGGTTTGCCCTTGGAGATGTTTAGGGCATCATGTCTCCCCAATCCATTAAGAAAGAGCTGGCCAGAGGCCCAAGCCAAGCAAAGGTTAAGAACATGACCACTCGTGCCATGTCTGGGTCCAAGAAGAAGAAGCCAAGTGAACCATTAGGAGACGCCCCCCCCCCCCAAGCTCGAACAACATATCCATGATTTCATCTTTGAGGTAAGGATCACTGTTTCTCAAGTCTGAAATTTAATTTAAGGATCACCGATCCTAATCGTTATCCTTTGTTGTTTGCAGAAACTTGCTCAAATCCAAGTCATCCAAAGAAAGCGCTTGGCTGAAGCTGAACAGGGTCTGGTGGACCTCCAGGCCATGGCTGCTGCTAAAGACAAAAGGATCTCCCAGCTGGAGAAGGAGGTGAAGGCTTTGGAGAAGCAGGTCTTGGTGGCTGGAATCCAGGCTAATAAGGATTGGTTGGAGATTCCTAAGGAGGCCAAAGTCTCTGCTGCCATAGTCATCCTGAAAGCAAAGATCAAGATGGTCCGAGAGGCTATGGATCCTGCCTTTGACAAGGCTGACTGGGATGTGGCTGGCTGGAAGTAGTGGCTTCAAGAGCTAGGTGATGAAGAGACCCTGAACCGGTGCTAATGCTGGAGGCTGAACCAAGCGGCACAAAGGATCCTGTGGAGGCAGCAGCTGGTGGCGATGGTGAAGGTGAAGGTGGTGAAGCTAAGGTGGATGAAGCAATGAAGGTGTAGGCTGCTGAAGTGGGTGATGAAGGATAATTTAGAAGAGGCCTGAGCCCACTTTTTTAGGGTTTGTGGTTGTTTTTTTGGTTTATGGTGTTTTGATTCGAACAATATGGTCTGTAATTAAACAATAGTTTTAGGGTTAAGGATCATTGTGTAACGCCCTGCTTCTTCATACCTTCCATAAATAGAAAGTCTTGTTTGTATTTCTATTTTTGGAAGTCTTGTGTTCTTGTAATCGTTCGTTCTTTGTAATCGTTGTAAAATCCAAGACTTGGATCATAAATAAAACTCGTATTTTGTTAAATTCATGTTGTACATACTTTATACATGCTCATACATTCAATTTCCTGGAACAATTGATACTTATTCGTAATTCTTGGAAACTATGTGCTAAACTTGTAAATACGTGAAACTTATGCATAAAACGTGTTTTGATCGTAAACGATACTTAAATACGACATTCATATGCTTAATTATACTTGGTTTATGTTCTCTATACTTGATTTACCCTTAAACTATGTTTAAATGACATAAAATACCCTTGAAATACCTTAAAACCCAAAAATATAAACTCAAGGGACCAAAATGTCATTTTTGAAACTTGAATTGAAGACCTGATGGTCTCTGGCGCCCCGCCACCGTCCCCTGGTCTCTCTCGCGCCCCGCCAGAGGCCGTAATCCGCAGGCAGCATGTTTCTTGTTACGGGATTGGCCATTTTAGTGTGTTTGTTGGTTGTTATTTTGTGTTTCTTGCATTAAAACTTAACCACCAACCAACCACCTTCAAACCCTATAAATACAAGGCCTAACCAAGCTTAAATCACTTTGCAAACTCCTCTAATCACTCCCTAAATCGCCACAATCAGCTGCTAAAACAAAAGTTTGGACAGATTGTTAATACTTCGCTAAAGTGAGCATATCTCACTCGTTTCTTATCCGTTTTACATCATTCTTTTTCCTATGTGCTTGGATTGACCTTAGCTTCGATTCCATGGGGTTTTTTCACAGTAAATAAGTCCCTGGAACTCCGACAAAAAGGCTCCAAAGTTCACTGTTCATTTCTGATTTCATCTAATCTTTACTAAACGTGTTCAACTTGAGTCTAACTCATCTCAAACCTATGTCCTTATGCTTGTAACCACTTCTATGGTTAGTTAGGCTTAAAAACAAGGTTGAGATATTCTAAAATCAGAGGTTAAACCTCATATACATTCTGTTTTATTTAAGGTTTTTAACCCACAAGTAATGTTTAAGTCCAAGACTTAATGTAGGTATGATTATGGACTAACTTGGGTTGTCCAACATAAAATCCCCACATTGCTTGATGATTTCTTATAGAGTAGTTGTTTATGTTCTTGTGTTATTCATAGTTCATGACCCTTCTTATATGTTTTACATCAAGTGTAGTGGTGAACTCTTAGAGGTACCTAAATGGAAGACTACTCTTCATACCTCCTACATGACTTCCATGAAACTTAGAGGTACCTAAATGAAGATTTAATCTTCTACCTCATACTTGAAATATTGGACATAATAATATGTATACAATATATGTAATATACTTAACAAACCGAACCTTTGATGATGAACAAAATGGACATTATCAAGTAGTATGTTTACCATCCAAACATCATATGTTAAGGATGGTTATGTTCATATGTTTAAGTTTATGATGTTTAAATTCCGAATCTTTAATCCACCGTTACTCTTCGATACTCATACGCCTTGTTTACTTCGTGTAGAAGGACTTGGTGTTCCAACCTCCTAAACAACAAACAACTCACTCGCGGACTCTCAAGTTCAAGAATTGCAAAACCGTGAGTACACTTGACCCATTTACTTTTAAAGACACTTTGGGTTGTAACATGTTATTATACAAAATACACACTCACACACTTAAACATTCTTTATACTCCCAATCCGCTATACATGCTACTTGTTTACTTAGGTTCATGCTAGATTATACATGCTATATGTCATTAACTTTGCAAAGCCCTCAACTTAACATATATAGCGCTATAGGAGTAGCACACCACCCGTCGGGGTCTTGTTAAGTCATTATTCTAAACCGTCTCGTCACTTTTATGGCGAGGGATGCTAAATACTAGTGGAAACTTGGGTTTGACGTATTGCTATGCATGCTAGTTACCTTGTTTACAATTTGCCATGTGGATTCGAGATAATGCTTTTATACTTATGCTATACTTATTTAAACCTTGTGTACTCACCTTTGCTTTTGCATTGAACTTTATTTTAAACATGTTACAGGTTGATGATGATGATGCTATGAAACGAAGTAGCGTTGATGCCTAGATACACATTTAGACGTCTTAGGTTTAAATTATTGTATCAAATTTTGTTTCGTTATGTTTTGAACATGTTATTTGAATTTCTATGTAATGTTGACAATTTTATTATGAAATGAAAAATGGTCGATTTAAATATTGTCAGAAATAGTGTTATGAAGTCTCTTGCAATCTATTTCGTCTCATCCCGATGATTCCGCCATCGGTTGGGGTGTGACACACTGATCCTTCAGACAATAGGGGGTGGCAAAGGTGGATGGGTCGTTCTGTTTGTGGAGGATGAAGCCTTTGATGCCCCTCACATTTAATGACCTGCACTTATCGAACAATTAGTATAGACACCCTTTACCAACCCAAGTGGACGGGCCACATATTGCTGGTAGAAGCTTGGGTTGGTAATTTTAACAACCTTTAAAAGGGTGCTTTTATAAATAAATAAAACTTAAGCTTTTGACTATACTTGGTGTTGTACATTTATTTTATATTTGAAATATTGTTATATTAAATTCATGTTGATTGACCTTGTTCCATAAAATTTGGAAAACCTTAAGTTGTTAAAAAGGATACTAAATGTTTACCATAACAATTTCCTTAAAAATGCTGAATATTATATGTTCAAGGATCACCTATTCTCAATTTAAAGGTTGAGGGTAATATAAATATACCAAAATAAACTAAGAATAAATCATACCAGGGAACCCAAGTTAGGATTCTATATCCTTAAAACTTACTATTGTATCATTAGAGCATATAAATTAGTTAAAGTTTGAGGATCCAGGATCCTTACTTGTAAAGCTTCGGGAACCTGTAATAAGCAACTTGGGACTAAGCCAAACATCTATAGAAAAAATCATTAGTAACTGGGGTCAAGCCCAAACAAGCTGGGGACAAGCCCAAATAAACTGGGGACAAACCCAAACAAGCTGGGGACATGAAAATGCCAAAACCTTAGGAACAATGTATGGTACGTCTACCATTATACTTAGGATCCTACATATAGCCAACAGCAATGAAATTGTCAGCCCCTAAAGTGGGTACTGGTCCCATTGCCTCGAACTATACTTGGATAGCGTGCGCTACTGGCGGGGTGTCGAAACCCAATTCGTGTTAAAGGTGAAAACCTTTAAACCTTAGAAGGTAATAGATACCTTAAAATGGGGACAAGCCCAAAACTTTGGAGAGGTGGCCAACCTCTTGATCCTTTGTCAAAGATGTTAAAAATTCTGCAAAAACTTAAAACTCGATAAAATAAGATGTTAAGAATCTAACATCCTTTCCTTATAATAAACAAAGAAAACATATTATGGAATAATTAGTAAAACATTACCAAAGTAAGGATCATATATCATTTGGGGATCCTCCTGCCTGAATGATGTATTAAGACCTCTAAGGATCCTCAATCCTTTCAACATAAAGTACTTCTTTAAGTGAACAGCATTCCAAGCTCTTGGTAGGAGATCACCATCCATTGTCAATAAACGATATGCCCCCTTTCCTGCTTCAGCTTCAATCAAATAGGGGCCTTCCCACTTTGGTGCTAACTTGCCATCAGTAGGATTTGAGGTATTATGGAATTCTTTCCTTTGTTCCAAGTAACCAACTTGAAATCTTCTGACCCTGACATTTTTGTATATGCTCCAGTTACCCTATGTTGATAGCTAGCTAACCTTATTCTTGCCAAATCCCTGAGCTCTTCCATGGTATCCAGATCTTGAGATAGGACCTCAGCATTTCTTTCAGGATCACGGATGCTTGTTCTGGCTGTAAGGACTACCATTTCTATAGGGATCACTGATTCAGCTCCAAAGACTAGGGAGAATGGAGTTTGACCTGTAGCATTCTTTGGAGTTGTTCTATCAGCCCAAAAGACATATGGTAACTCTTCAGCCCATTTTCCTTTCTTGGATCCGAGCTTCTTCTTCAAGTTGTTGATGATGATATTGTTGGATGATTCTGCTTGGCCATTAGCTTGTGGGTGGACTGGTGTTGATGTTATCATCTTAATCCCCTAGCTATCACAAAAGTTAGTAGTTCGACTCCCAATGAATTGGGATCCATTATCACAAACAATTTTGGAAGGAATTCCAAATCTAGTAATGATATTTATTTTAATAAAGGATATAACTTCCTTTTCTCTGACTTGGGCAAAGGCTTCTGCTTCTATCCATTTAGAGAAATAATCAGTCATGGCTAACATGAAAACCTTTCCTCATGGTGCATTGGGAAGTTTGCCTACTGTTTTGGTCAAAAATCACACAAGGATAATGCAACCAAATCTGATTTTGTGAGGTATGATGCTTGGTTAAATGATCAAATGTATGAACAATGAATGAATGAAATTAGTGATGGACACAAGGATTTATACGAGGAAAAAGCCCTTGATCAACAAATGATCTCCGGCATAAAAACCTCGGATAGTGAAAACTATCACTATCAAGTATATTGAATAAACAAGTTTACAACTTCGGAAGTATTGAGCTTGGTACAATGAATTCTAGTATGTGTATGTGTTCGAGAGAGTAGCAGAAGTGTTGTACGTAAATCAGAGTGCAAAAGTGTTTCTAAAAATAAGCTCAATACCCCTTTAATCTTAGCTAAAAATATCCTAACTAACTATCCGAAAAATCGGCCCATCACCCACGATCACCACTAACGGTCATTAGCTCGTGCACATGTTGAAAATATATAGCCTATTCCCCTGGTATCTCATATGTAATAAGTCTTCTTCGAAACATACCTGCAAAACAAGCCAAAAGGTGATGGAAACAATTGTTAGTTTAGAATAACAATGAGGATCCTGGATCCTTATTCCCCCAGCGTCTCCTTAGGATCCATAATTCAAAATGAACTGAGGATCCGTGATCCATGCTATACTTGAGGATTTGTGATCCATAGGCTATAAAATTCTATCACTAACAATTGCCCCCAAACATGACTAGTTGATATCCAATTAGGTAGTCATGTTTGAACGAAACTCGGACTAGCCGTTACTTGGAGATATAGCCATTGCGAGGCTGATGTCAGCGAGGGTCATCCCTGCAACAAACAATGATTATAAATAGGATAGAGATAGGAATGACATTTTGCATTTAAATTTGAGTCTTTCTCCCTTTAAATCCTCATTCGAAGACCTCAACAGGTATCTCTCTTTCCTTCTCTCTAAATTCTTTTCTTCCGATTCTGTGTTTCTTCAAGATCCCATGGCCAAGATGAACACCCGATCCTCTCCTGCTAAGGATCCTTAAAAGGAAAGCCCTCCGAAGATTCAGGGCATAACTAAAAATCCTTCCACTAAACTCTGTCGCTTTACCGATCCCGAGATTGATCGGTTACGTCACTGCTTTCCGGAAGGAACCATCTTTAGATCCTTTGACTCTTCCATGAAGAGTGATTGCGTGTCTGATGTGTGGATCACTTTCCCGGCAACCCCTTTTCTGATATGGTTCACTTATCCTTTCCCTACTCTAACACATGCATTCTTCACACTCACCGGTTTGTGCTATATTCAAGCCATGCCGATGATGTGGAGAGTCCTTTATACACTTGAAAACATCATTGAGCAGGAGGGTATTGAAATATGGATGTCTGAATTGAGCCAGTTATACAATCTTGTTAGCCATGGTTCTCATCGATTTCTTTTCAAGTCCAAACCCGGTCAAGCACATCCTATTCTGAAAACCACAAAGAACAATTCCAACTGGAAGAACTAGTTTTTCTTCGTTAGAAAGGACTCCATCCCAAGTGGGAATCACCTCCCCAAAAAGTGGATCACCCAGGGTAGGATATGGGATCCTTGGACCAGGACCATGGTAAAATCCTTCTTTTCTGTTTAGGATAACTGATCCTTCTTCTTGTTTCTGTTGTGCAGCTATCTCACTTTCTCATATTCAAGAATCTCCTGTTACAATAGAGAGAATTGCTACTTTCTGGAAGCTTGATCCTGCCATAAGAACATTTCAAAGCAAAGCAAAGGATTCTCAAGAAATCTCCTCCGGTTCTTACAAAATGTCAAGTAAGTATCCATATCTATGTGTAAATAAATGTTTAAATGAATACAAGGTATGAGTACTTATCTGTGTTTTGTATTTGTAGGTGCTGGCAAATCCTTAAAGTATGCTTCCAGGTTCAGTGTGAGCGACCTTCAAGAATATGCATCTTCTCGCTCCATCAAGAAAGAGCTGGCTGCTAGCCCAAGCATCCCGGAGCCTGACGGGTGGTCCGTAGGACAACCCTTAAATGAGCTAAATACGCGCATATCTCATATTTTACCCAGTTATGTATCGTGAATGTGATAACTACAAGTGTTCGTGTGTTTTACAGGTAAATCACTTAATTCGGTTAAATTGGAACCGTAGGCTACGGTTGAAAGAGGCAGCCGTTATATGCAAGGTTTTGAGGAAGTCAAGATCATCATCATTACTCTCAACCTACACATCTCAACAATAACACATCACTTGACTTTGGGCAGATTCTTTTGGAAGGGCATGATTGTGGATTATTAATTTAATAATGAACATTATACATGATCCATCATCCATCACGTGACTTCTACCTAAAAGAAAAGGAGTTGGATGGCAGCTAATTTGGGGGGCGGCACATGTGAATAAGCAAAACACAAAAGTCAACAACTAAAACAACATCACATGCGACGACGGCAGAATTGGCAGATCATCACATCATCACAATTAATCATCATCATTCTCAAAGAAACAAAATCATCATCTCAACATCAGAAGTCACGTGGACTTCCTATTTTTTGGATTGGGCCAATAATAAAAATAGAACATCATCATGGGCTTGGAGAACAAAGAGGCAGATTAGAGATGGGCCGCACATGGAGACTTGTGATTGGGCCGCATTTGATTGGACTTTTGAGGGGGCGGCACTTCTAAAAAAAAAGAAAAGGAAACATCATCACGTGTATTTGTGGTGGTTTGTCAATATCGAAACCATCCACATATATATTGAAAGAGCTGTCATATACAAAGTTTAAATGGCCGCACATGGGCTAGACTTTTGGTGGGTCTTGAAGGCCAACACGTGAAGGAGGAACATTATCAATCACATGGGCTGACATCCATTGGGCCGCGGTTTGAGATTTACTTCTGGACGCACATGTGAAGAGATTGGCGGCATATTTCTTTGGTTGGCAGCAAAGAGGAGATGTAACTTGTGCATTTAATGCTATTTTTTATGGAATGTTATGGAGTTTTGAAGAGGTCTTTTCACTGGTCGGTCGGTTACACATCACTTAGCAACACTCACCGGTGAAGGACTTTTGGAAAAAAAGATGGAAACGGGTAGGAGGATGTTGCTTCAAGCCATGAGTGGCTAAACATTTGTGATCATCCTGGATTGAAGGTTTACTTTAGACATTTCATGTTTGATTTCATTATTTCTAGAATAACAATCTTTATCTTAATGGTTTGTTTGTTATGGTGTGTGATTGCTTGTTAGTAACTTGTTAATTCTTATGATTTTCTAATTAGAAACCATACGTTCTTGGTGCCGTTGGCAATCGAGATATCATGGGTATAGTTAGGCTTGGGTAAGGGTTGATTGATCATCGGGTAATAACCTCACGTTCTAGGAATCTGAGTACTTAGTTCCCTTTCATCACTGCAAGTAGTCACACACGAGCTATGTCTATGTAGCTCTTTCTAGTAGAAAGTACAACATGAATGTCAATTGAAACTGGAAATCTAGGGTGATCCTTTGTCTCTAATTTGCTTACAACCAAACTTTTCTCTTGCAATTTACTTAGTTTAATTTAGTCTAAAACCAATTCACTCACATACACTCTCGAATCTTATTTCTTTTGCAATTAGATTAATTTAGTTAAAATTAGATAAACTTTCAAATAACACACATTCCACA
The DNA here is from genome assembly GCA_030545235.1 of Helianthus tuberosus. NCBI lineage: Eukaryota > Viridiplantae > Streptophyta > Magnoliopsida > Asterales > Asteraceae > Helianthus > Helianthus tuberosus. Next base: position 154,581,549 of record CM060442.1, read on the forward strand.
AACTCCCTGTGTTCGATACCCACTTGCCACTATCTATATATAGTTGTTTTTGGGATTAAATTTGATTGTGACCACGACATCACGTCAAATTTTGGCGCCGTTGCCGGGGAGTAGTGCGCAACGTGTGTTATTTTTTATCCTTCTTAGCTTGTTATTTTTCTGGTTTATGCTGGGTGTGTTAGTGTGCAGGTATTGACAGGTGCATGCGTACTAGAAGCTCTCACAAGCTATCACCTTTGGCATTTGATCCAGAAATGAGTTACCAAGAGGAGTACGATTACGGTGATTATTATGATGAATATTCCCAATTTTCATATGAAGGCCCTCAGATGTACGATCAAGACTATTATCATGCTCAGTATACATTTGATCAGTATGGTTATGAATGTGTAACTCAACAACCTACTTTGCACTATCAGTCACATAAATCTGAAAGTCTTGACGAGATGATGAGAAAGAGACACATGGTTCATGTTGAAAAAGAATTAACAAAACCTCATTTGTCAATGGAAGAACGAGTAGAACTTTTGGAATGGAAATATGATTTGTTACCAAAAGAGGTGAAAGAGATGAGGCCAGGGACATCGGTATTGGAAAAACGTCAAGCAAAACAACACTGGATATATGTGCAGATTGAACAAATGACACCTATGGGTGATGTAGAAGAAAAGGTTGTGAGTCCTCCCGAACTTGAAACTGAATTATTAGGGCCAAATGAGGAATATACAATTGAAATTATTGTGGAGGAACCACCTATGGAGAGCAAAGTTGAGGGCCTTTTACTTGATGAACCAATCAAAGTTGATTACAACTCTCCGGCTGTGGTGGTTATGGAAACCAAGAGTGTTAAGGATGCATGTTTAGAAACTAGGAAGGTGGCACTTCATGATGTGGGAGATTTCATTCATAAGTTATGTTTATGGGAGAGTTTGGATTTGTTGGGCACAGAAAACGAAGTAGTGAAGTGGAGAGTAAACTACCGAGCATTTGTTGGAAATTCGGTAGGAAAATGTGGATTTAAAGAATTTTGCAAAGAAAGATGGGACGTGACAAAGCACACACACAATAGAAGAATCAAACACCGTGCTTACATCAGCAACGAAAAAGGTAAATGTGCATTGAGACCACCTTGAGACATATCAGGTACGGTCGGGCTGAAGACCTAAACTTTAGCGCTGCTTGGGAGGCAACCCAAGGTGTTTTTAGATAAGTGTGGGGAAGATGTGCGGAGAGTTGTGTGAAGGTGATGATAGGAAGTCGGATTATCTACAACATCTGTTGTGTCAAACTTCACCAGGTCAATGTACTTTTTCCTTAGACTTGTCATGTTCTTTAGCTTTGAAATATTGTTAGTTTATTAGTTTGCTTTTGATTATTAAAAAATATGAAAAAAAATATTATAAAATGAAAAAAAAAATACCAAAAAGAAATTTGGGGTTTGAGATTTAAGCTTTTGTTGATGTTGAATGAATTTTAGTGATCAAAGCCCTCAAAGCCATACATTGGGACAATGTATCCCAAGTGTGGGGATGGGGGAAATTTTTGGGAGTTTTAAAATTTTTTTTTGTAAATCCGAGCGAAAATTGTTAAAATTTGAAAACTTGATATTATACCATTTGACACACCGACACCCATTCCTAGTCTTTTCTTGGTGAGGATTTGAGCCACATATGATTATTAATGATGCTTTCTTTGTTTTGAGTGGCGGTGTGTTTATTGTGTTAATAGAACTTGTGTACGAATTCTTGTTAAATCCTAGAATTAGCATGCTTTTGAAAATGATAGGGGGACTTTTAGGTAGCCTCGTCTAGACGTGTGAGAGTGTGGGATTGGTGGGTTGGACCTCATACGTTACATATATGAGCTTGGTATTGTGAGGGGTGGGGGTTTGGTCTTTAGAAAGCCATGTTTGAGCCTTATACCATTCGGTTGTGACCCAAACCAACTTCTTACAAAATTTTAACTATTGAGATGACCCGGTTTAGGAGATTTAGTATGTAGTATTGATGTTCTTGTATATATTGTTGAGTTTGATGTGTTATGAAAAAAAATGATGAAAAAAAAAAAAAAGAGAAAGAGAAAAATATGAAAAAAAAGTATTTAGTTGCAATAGTAGTTGAGAATGTTGAAGAAGTTGTGTATATATTTGATGGTTGCTTTGTTTAGTGGTAGAAATAAAAACCGGGTCAAATCAATTAGCTCTTGCATATATATCCCACCATTTTCCTACTTTTGCACCTAGCCCCATTACAACCCGTAAGTCCTTTTGATTCATAAGCATGCTAAATACTCAATAGGAGGAGACTTGATTTTTATACAAGCTTATTGTCGCACAAACACACACACGCATTGAGTAGTTTAGCATTATGTGCTAATATTTCTTGTCACCGAGAGTTTTTGTGAGGGGTGTGTCTTGTGGTATGATTGAAGGTTAGTAAAATGACGATACATTTTAGCTTGGTTTGCATCTTGATCGCTTGTTGTTTTGAAATAGTTTTTGAATGGGTTGCTTGGGACAAGCAACGGGTAAGTGTGGGGATGTGACGGGTGGTCCGTAGGACAACCCTTAAATGAGCTAAATACGCGCATATCTCATATTTTACCCAGTTATGTATCGTGAATGTGATAACTACAAGTGTTCGTGTGTTTTACAGGTAAATCGCTTAATTCGGTTAAATTGGAACCGTAGGCTACGGTTGAAAGAGGCAGCCGTTATATGCAAGGTTTTGAGGAAGTCAAGATCATCATCATTACTCTCAACCTACACATCTCAACAATAACACATCACTTGACTTTGGGCAGATTCTTTTGGAAGGGCATGATTGTGGATTATTAATTTAATAATGAACATTATACATGATCCATCATCCATCACGTGACTTCTACCTAAAAGAAAAGGAGTTGGATGGCAGCTAATTTGGGGGGCGGCACATGTGAATAAGCAAAACACAAAAGTCAACAACTAAAACAACATCACATGCGACGACGGCAGAATTGGCAGATCATCACATCATCACAATTAATCATCATCATTCTCAAAGAAACAAAATCATCATCTCAACATCAGAAGTCACGTGGACTTCCTATTTTTTGGATTGGGCCAATAATAAAAATAGAACATCATCATGGGCTTGGAGAACAAAGAGGCAGATTAGAGATGGGCCGCACATGGAGACTTGTGATTGGGCCGCATTTGATTGGACTTTTGAGGGGGTGGCACATCTAAAAAAAAAAAGAAAAGGAAACATCATCACGTGTATTTGAGGTGGTTTGTCAATATCGAAACCATCCACATATATATTGAAAGAGCTGTCATATACAAAGTTTAAATGGCCGCACATGGGCTAGACTTTTGGTGGGTCTTGAAGGCCAACACGTGAAGGAGGAACATTATCAATCACATGGGCTGACATCCATTGGGCCGCGGTTTGAGATTTACTTCTGGACGCACATGTGAAGAGATTGGCGGCATATTTCTTTGGTTGGCAGCAAAGAGGAGATGTAACTTGTGCATTTAATGCTATTTTTTATGGAATGTTATGGAGTTTTGAAGAGGTCTTTTCACTGGTCGGTCGGTTACACATCACTTAGCAACACTCACCGGTGACGGACTTTTGGAAAAAAGATGGAAACGGGTAGGAGGATGTTGCTTCAAGCCATGAGTGGCTAAACATTTGTGATCATCCTGGATTGAAGGTTTACTTTAGACATTTCATGTTTGATTTCATTATTTCTAGAATAACAATCTTTATCTTAATGGTTTGTTTGTTATGGTGTGTGATTGCTTGTTAGTAACTTGTTAATTCTTATGATTTTCTAATTAGAAACCATACGTTCTTGGTGCCGTTGGCAATCGAGATATCATGGGTATAGTTAGGCTTGGGTAAGGGTTGATTGATCATCGGGTAACAACCTCACGTTCTAGGAATCTGAGTACTTAGTTCCCTTTCATCACTGCAAGTAGTCACACACGAGCTATGTCTATGTAGCTCTTTCTAGTAGAAAGTACAACATGAATGTCAATTGAAACTGGAAATCTAGGGTGATCCTTTGTCTCTAATTTGCTTACAACCAAACTTTTCTCTTGCAATTTACTTAGTTTAATTTAGTCTAAAACCAATTCACTCACATACACTCTCGAATCTTATTTCTTTTGCAATTAGATTAATTTAGTTAAAATTAGATAAACTTTCAAATAACACACATTCCACAAACTCCCTGTGTTCGATACCCACTTGCCACTATCTATATATAGTTGTTTTTGGGATTAAATTTGATTGTGACCACGACATAACGTCAGAGCCTAAAGGCATGAGCACCAGGGGCAAGGGTGCCAATAAAAGAAAGACTGATGGGCCTACTGAAGGCCTCCCTCTCATTCAACATCAGTTTGAGGAATACGTCTCCGAGGTAAGGATCCTGTATCCTTAAGTCTGAACTTTCCTTTCTGAGGATATGGGATCCTGATTGTTAACTTTCTTTGTGCAGAAATTTACCGAGGTCCAAATGCTCCTTGATCAACATGTGGCTGAAGCTGAGCAGCAAAAGCTAGACTTCCAGCAGATATTCCTTGCTAAAGACAAGAAGATTTCTTCCCTTGAGAAGGATATCAACCTGCTGCAGAAGGAACTGGTCCTGGCTTAGATCACAGCCCAGAAGGAGAAGGCAGAAGTCATGGATGGGGCTAAGCTTTCTTCCACTATTGCCATGCTGAAGATTAAGCTGCAAATGGCTAAGGAAGCTGAGGATCCTGCCTTTGACAGGTCTGGATGGGACTAGGAGGCTTGGAAGCAGAGGTTGGCTGAGCTGGATGATGAAGATGAAGCTGAGGAGGTCTTGGCACTCGAAGCCGGTAGCAGTGGGGTTAAGGATCCTGTGGAGGAGGCAGCTGGCAAAGGTGGTGAGGATGCAGCGAAGGTTTAGGCTGCAGTAATGGGCGATGATGGACATTTCTAGACGTAGCTGGAGCCCATTTTTTTAAGGTTTAGTGGTTTTTATTTGATGGTGTTTTGATTCTGAACAATTATGGTCTGTAATAACTAAACAATAGCTATTAGGGTTAAGAATCAGTGATCCTTGGAACAATAGGTAGGGTGATAGTTGGTGGAGGGATCCTCTGTTTGGGGGATGAAGCTACTATTATCCTGCCATCTTTACTTTCCTGCACTATGTAAGACCCATCATGCTTACATTATTGTTTAATAATCTCTTTCATTTTAAAACATCAGGATAACTATATTTATACAAGTTTCAAGTTTTACAAAACCTTACTTCATGTTTCCAAAACATCTTGTGCAAACCTAACATACTTGACCCTTTTTAAAACTTACAACCCATATGTACTAATGAAAGTAACACAACATTCAAAATGTTTGTGACAAAAGAACTAGTTTTGTTTGCGGAAGCATCTTTATGCGCACGTTCGGTTCTATTACAAAGCTTGATCTTCATCCGCAAGTTCCTATAGCTACCTGTGATCAAAATGTGTAGAACTATGAGTTTTACGATGTTATAATATAATTTAACGTGATCGGACCATCAAACTGAACAACATAACAAAATTTGCAGATCTGAGCTGCTGTCGCGGGGCGCGACGGATTCAAGATCAGCCTACGCGGCCCGCGAGCACTGTTGCATGGCGTGACAAGGAATGGTAGTTTTGGTCGCGTGACGTGACGGTATAAATTTCACAGCAGATTCGTTTCACAACCTGCATTTTTCCCAGCTAAGAGCTATTTTACAAAAACTTTCATCACTTGTTTGTTTTGAGTCCGAATTGGGTCACGTTTCTTTCTACGTGATCATATTCAGATAACCTATAACATAGAATCAAACTCCTATACCAAGATTCACAATTTTCTTGCTTTTATACCATTCAAAATCATAAATTTACACAATTTTTAATGAGCCGTTCAAGAATGTGATCTATTACCTCATTTTATGACCTTTAATCTGTTGTAACCAAATACACAACCCATACGTATAGTTACAACACCGTTTATACTGAAATTTCAAGTGCAAAAAACACGTTACATATGTACTAATTGCCTTGTTTAATTCAATTATCGACATTTATTACTTTAACATATCAAAGATCAACCTTTTGGTGATTTTGACCCGTTTGACTTCATTAGCGAAATCCCTCGCCGTTTTGAATCAAACATGTAGTATTCGAGTCATATCGACCCGTTTAAAACTTTGAAGTGGAATCCACCACTTTCATCATTATTTCTCAAATAATTAACACAACCGATAACAAGACTTTTACGAAGCGTATAGCCACGTACCTTTAGAGCTTTCCTTTTAAGCGGTTATCAGTTCCGCCTTGCCCACTTGATGATCCACCCAAATCACCTACATGATTTGATTTGAATATATTGTTTAGAACTCATGGTTCAATATTCGATATCTCATACACTTGTTTAGTCACATAAACGATTATTTCATATTGTTCAAATAATTCGATTCATTCTAGCATTTTGTCAAGCATCTAGTGTGCATACTTAGCATTCTAACACTATCATGTTCTTGATTAGTAACCTTAACCATGTTTAAGCATAGTTATTCAATTCACATATCAAGAACACTTAAATCACTCTATAATTTACATTATAACCATCAATCAACATCCAATATCACAAGACTACATGAATTCTTCACAAAAACCTATATACCCTTACATGAAAATTAATAAACCCCTGAATTATGATATGAATGAATCAATCCATAATCTAATACTCATTCCTAGACTTGTATTGATCATAATTCTGCCATAACCTTCATCAATTCACCATAAATCTCTGTTACTCAAGAATCATCAAAACATCTTCATATATCAAAATTAAGCATACCTTTTGCTATATTAAGTATGAAGATCACTTATTTAGTCTTGAGTCACCTTCAATTTGGTTTTGATTCATGAGTTTTGAGTAAAATTATGAAATTAGGGTTTTGGAAGAGAGGGAGTTCGCTCCTGGAGGTTCTGGTTCGATCAAGACACACACAATTACACTTTTGGTCCCTCAATTTCCAAGTTTTATAAGAAGGGTTAAAATACTTTGATTTCCCCATCCTTTTTATTAACATTTTACTAGGTTAAAATTTTTTTCCTAGTTTCGATTCTTATTGTTTGATGATTATTATTTTAACTTATACATGCATAATAACATATATAGTTTAATAAATTTAGGGGTGTTACCAGTCTACCCCCCTTAAAAGGATTTCCTCCTCGAAATCGGAATACATACCGAATAAGGAAGGGTATAAGCGTCTCATTTCTTCTTCGGACTCCCAAGTGGTGTCTGATCCCTTTCGGTGTTCCCATCTAACTTTAACTTGGTTGATCTCCTTATGTCTTAAGCTTTTGACCTTTCGATCAAGAATTTCGGTAGGCTTTACGACATAATTTAGTTTATCGTCAACCTCTATGTCGTCATGGCTTATATAAGTCGTTTCATCAGCTAAGCGCTTTCGTAGATGTGAAACATGGAAAGTGCTATGAATACTGCTCAACTCTTCTGGCAGTTCTAGTCGGTATGCTACCTTACCCACACGCTCTGTAATTTTGAATGGCCCAATAAATCTTGGACTCAATTTTCCTCATTTTCGGAATCGAATAACCCCTTTCCACGGGGATACTTTAAGCATAACCATATCACCCACCTGAAATTCAATCGGTCTTCATCTTTTATCTGCGTAGGACTTTTGCCGATCTTGAGTCGCTTTTAAATAAGCCCGGATCATTTCAATATTTTCATTAGTAATACTAACTATATCCTTGTGAGCTAACTCTCATGGACCCACATCATCCCAACATACCGGGGTTCGACATCTTCTGCCATAAAGCATTTCATAGGATGCCATTCCAATACTGGAGTGGTAGCCATTGTTGTATGAAAATTCAGCTAATGGTAGATAAATATCCCAGCTACTGCCAAAATCAATAATGCATACTCGTAGCATATCTTCGAGTGTCTGAATAGTTCTTTCACTCTGCCCATCGGTTTGCGGTACTAATGAATAATTTAGTACCCATCTCTTCTTGAAAATCGCGCCAAAAGCTTGAAGTAAAGCGCGTATCTCTATCCGATACGATAGACACTGGTACTCCATGACGAGATATAATTTCATTTGTGTATACTTCCGACATCTTCTCAGAAGTGTATGTTTCTCGAATTGGAATAAAATGAGCACTCTTGGTCAATCTGTCAACTACTACCCATATTGCATCAAATCCACATGATGTTTTTGGTAGTTTAGTTAACAGATCCACAGTAATGTGTTCCCATTTCCACACCGGAATGTCTAACGGCTGAAGTTTACCGTAAGGCTTCTGGTGTTCTGCTTTTACTTGTAAGCAAGTTAAGCATTTTTCCACATACCTCGTGATGTCTCGCTTCATTCCAGGCCACCAATAATTTTGTTTCAAGTCTTTGTACATCTTGGTAGCTCCCAGATGAATAGAATAGCGGGACTTATGGGCTTCATCATGAAGAAGATTTTTAATATTGTAAGTATTTGGAACCCAGATTCGATCAAAACGGGTTTTCAATCCTTTACTATTATCTTGCAAGTCTTTGAGCTGACCCACTATTCTTTCCTTCTTCACATTTTCTTCTTTTACAGCTTCAGTTTGTGCCTCCTTAATTCGTTCAAGTAACCCTGAGGTCACTATTAACTGCATCGACTGCACCCGAATAGGTGAATATTCTTCTTTCCTACTCAGCACATCTGCAACTATGTTGGCTTTTCTGGGATGATAATGAATTTCACAGTCATAATCTTTCACCATCTCTAACCAACGTCGTTGTCTCATATTTAACTCTTTTTGATCAAAGAAGTACTTGATACTTTTATGGTCAGTGAAAATAGTACATTTCACACCATATAAATAATGCCTCCATATTTTTAAGGCAAAGACTACAGCTGCCAATTCCAGATCATGTGTCGGATATTTCTTCTCATGAATCTTTAATTGTCTTGAAGCATACGTGATCACCTTCCCTCGCTGTATAAGTACACATCCGAGACCGAGTTGGGATGCGTCTGAACAAATAACCATATCTTCAGTCCCATCTGGTAGCGTTAGCACAGGGGCACTGGTCAATTTTTCTTTAAGGATACGGAAGGCATCTTCTTGTGCACTATCCCATACAAATTTCTCATCTTTACGGGTTAACTTAGTTAATGGAGTTGCAATTTTGGAGAAATCTTGTATAAATCTCCGATAATAACCCGCAAGACCTAGGAAACTCCTAATCTCTGATGGATTCTTTGGTGGTTTCCATTGAGACACAACTTCTATTTTGGACGGATCTACCAAAACTCCCTCGGTACTAATAACATGTCCTAGAAACTATACTTCACGTAGCCAAAAGGCACATTTTGAAAACTTTGCATAAAGTCTCTCACGCCTAAGCGTTTCAAGTACTTCATGCAAATGACATTCATAATCTGATTCGCTTTTTGAATATACAAGAATATCATCGATGAAAGCAATCACCGACATATCCAGCATTGGCTTGCAGACGCGGTTCATAAGATCCATGAAAGCCGCAGGCGCATTGGTTAACCCGAAAGACATTACTAAAAAGTCTTAATGCCAATAACGCGTTCAAAATGCAGTTTTCGGTATATCTTCTTCTTTTACTTTTAACTGATGATAACCCGATCTTAAGTCGATCTTTGAAAACCAACTTGCGCCTTGTAACTGATCAAACAAGTCGTCGATCCTAGGAAGCGGATATCTATTCTTTACCGTGAGTTTATTCAACTCCCGGTAATCAATGCACATCCTCATACTCCCATCTTTCTTCTTTACAAATAATACTGGCGCTCCCCATGGAGAACCACTCAGTCGAATAAATCCTTTATCTAAAAGGTCTTGTAATTGCGACAGCAACTCTTGTAGTTCCGACGACGCTAATCGATAAGGAGCCTTGGCTACCGGTTTCGCGCCCGGTACTAATTCAATGCCAAACTCCACCTCACGCTCTGGTGGTAACCCCGGTAGATCTTCCGGAAAAACATCTTCGAATTCTCGTACCACTGGTACGTCTTTGATTTCTGGAGCCTCTTTAGTCGAATCATGTATGTAAGCCATGTACGCCTTACATCCATGTCGAACCAGCTTGCAAGCTTTAATGAAAGAACAGATTATGGGGCTACAGCTTTTCTCCCCATAAATAGTAACATGTTTTCAGCTTGGAGACATTTGTTGTATCTCTTTACGGTTGCATATTACTTTCGCGTGATATCGAGCTAGCCAATCTATCCCGATTATCACTTGAAATTCTCCCATTGACATGGGAATTAAGTCAACGAAATACTCTTCATTGTCAATGCTCAGTTTGCAATTCCAACACATATCACAAACAATAAAACTTTTATTATTACCTATTTCTACTTCTAATGGTATAGGTAATTTTGTTAACGTGAATGTAGGGTGTTGAATAAATCGATGTCATATAAAAGCTAGACTTCTAGCAGATATTCCTTGCTAAAGACAAGAAGATTTCTTCCCTTGAGAAGGATATCAACCTGCTGCAGAAGGAAATGGTCCTGGCTCAGATCACAGCCCAGAAGGAGAAGGCAGAAGTCAAGGATGGGGCTAACCTTTCTTCCACTATTGCCATGCTGAAGATTAAGCTGCAAATGGCTAAGGAGGCTGAGGATCCTGCCTTTGACAGGTCTGGATGGGACTAGGAGGCTTGGAAGCAGAGGTTGGCTGAGCTGGATGATGAAGATGAAGTTGAGGAGGTCTTGGCACTCGAAGCAGGTAGCAGTGGGGTTAAGGATCCTGTGGAGGAGGCAGCTGGCAAAGGTGGTGAGGATGCAGCGAAGGTTTAGGCTGCAGTAATGGGCGATGATGGACATTTCTAGACGTAGCCGGAGCCCATTTTTTAAGGTTTAGTGGTTTTTATTTGATGGCGTTTTGATTCTGAACAATTATGGTCTGTAATAACTAAACAATAGCTATTAGGGTTAAGAATCAGTGATCCTTGGAACAATAGGTAGGATGATAGTTGGTGGAGGGATCCTCTGTTTGGGGGATGAAGCCACTATTATCCTGCCATCTTTACTTTCCAGCACTATGTAAGACCCATCATGCTTACATTATTGTTTAATAATCTCTTTCATTTTAAAACATCAAGATAACTATATTTATATAAGTTTCAAGTTTTACAAAACCTTACTTCATGTTTCCAAAACATCTTGTGCCAACCTAACATACTTGACCCTTTTTAAAACTTACAACCCATATGTACTAATGAAAGTAACACAACATTCAAAATGTTTGTGACAAAAGAACTAGTTTTGTTTGCGGAAGCATCTTTATGCGCACATTCGTTTCTATTACAAAGCTTGATCTTCATCCGCAAGTTCCTATAGCTACCTGTGATCAAAATGCGTAGAACTATGAGTTTTACGATGTTATAATATAATCTAACGTGATCGGAACATCAAACTGAACAACATAACAAAATTTGCAGATCTGAGCTGCGGTCGCGGGGCGCGACGGATTCAAGATCAGCCTACACGGCCCGCGAGCACTGTTGCATGGCGCGACAATGAATGGTAGTTTTGGTCACATGACGCGACGGTATAAATTTCACAGCAGATTCGTTTCACAACCTGCATTTTTCCCAGCTAAGAGCTATTTTACAAAAACTTTCATAACTTGTTTGTTTTGAGTCCGAATTGGGTCACGTTTCTTTCTACGTGACCGTATTCAGATAACCTATAACATAGAATCAAACTCCTATACCAAGATTCACAATTTTCTTGCTTTTATACCATTCAAAATCATAAATTTACACAATTTTTAATGACCCGTTCAAGAATGTGATCTATTACCTCATTTTATGACCTTTAATCTGTTGTAACCAAATACACAACCCATACATATAGTTACAACACCGTTTATACTGAAATTTCAAGTGCAAATAACACGTTACATATGTACTAATTGCCTTGTTTAATTCAATTATCGACATTTATTACTTTAACATATCAAAGATCAACCTTTTGGTGATTTTGACCCGTTTGATTTCATTAGCGAAATCCCTCGCCATTTTGAATCAAACATGTAGTATTCGAGTCATATCGACCCGTTTAAAACTTTGAAGTGGAATCCACCACTTTCATCATTATTTCTCAAATAATTAACACAACCGATAACAAGACTTTTACGAAGCGTATAGCCACGTACCTTTAGAGCTTTCCTTTTAAGCGGTTATCAGTTCCGCCTTGCCCACTTGATGATCCACCCAAATCACCTACATGATTTGATTTGAATATATTGTTTAGAACTCATGGTTCAATATTCGATATCTCATACACTTGTTTAGTCACATAAACGATTATTTCATATTGTTCAAATAATTCGATTCATTCAAGCATTTTGTCAAGCATCTAGTGTGTATACTTAGCATTCTAACACTATCATGTTCTTGATTAGTAACCTTAACCATGTTTAAGCATAGTTATTCAATTCACATATCAAGAACACTTAAATCACTCTATAATTTACATTATAACCATCAATCAACATCCAATATCACAAGACTACATGAATTCTTCACAAAAACCCATATACCCTTACATGAAAATTAATAAACTCCTGAATTATGATATGAATGAATCAATCCATAATCTAATACTCATTCCTAGACTTGTACTGATCATAATTCAACCATAACCTTCATCAATTCACCATAAATCTCTGTTACTAGAATTCAAGAATCATCAAAACATCTTCATATATCAAAATTAAGCATACCTTTTGCTATATTAAGTTTGAAGATCACTTATTTAGCCTTGAGTCACCTTCAGTTTGGTTTTGATTCTTGAGTTTTGAGTAAAATTATGAAATTAGGGTTTTGGAAGAGAGGGAGTTCGCTCGTGGAGGTTCTGGTTCGATCAAGACACACACAAAGTGTGTGTCTTTGATGTTTATCCATATTTTAAAAAATAATTTCAACAATTGCACTTTTGGTCCCTCAATTTCCAAGTTTTATAAGAAGGGTTAAAATACATTGATTTCCCCATCCTTTTTATTAACATTTTACTAGGTTAAATTTTTTTTTCCTAGTTTCGATTCTTATTGTTTGATGATTATTATTTTAACTTATACATGTATAATAACATATATAGTTTAATAAATTTAGGGTGTTACACACTACTTAGAACTTGTTAATATGGACACCCTTTACCTACCCCAGCGGACGTGCCACGTATTGCTGGTAGATGCTCGGGGTAGGTAATTTTGACAGCCTTTAAAGGGTTCTGCTTTGATAAATAAATAAAACTCTTAACTTTTGACTATCTTTGTGTTGTTCATTCTGTGTATATTTACCTTTCAATTGTTATTGTACAACTTTTCAGATTTACAAGTTATTAGTGAAGGTATAAAAATCAATTTATGTCTAAAAGTTCAGGATATGATCAAGGATCAAATATCCTTTAGTCATAAAGTTTAAAAAGTTAGACAATTTTAGGATCATATATCCTGTTGTCAAAGAATAGGGTATGATTGATAAACCAAGAATAAAATTAAAGTAAATAAGGATCATACCAGATAATCCAAGTTAGGATCCTATATCCTTAATACTTATAATTGTGACAATCCAAAGATAAAACATGATAGAAAGTTAGGATCCTGGATCCTTATCTTTTTAGCTTTAGAAACATGCAAAGGTATATTACTTGGGACTAAGCCAATTATCAAAGAAAACATTAGCATCTGGGGACAAGCCCAATAAACTGGGGACAAGCCCAAAACTAGGGACAAGCCCAAAGGATCTTGTGTAAACTGGAGTATGGCCCATATTGGCGACTATCCAAACTTAGTGACATGAAGATGCCAAAACCTTAGCTAACGTGAAAACGTTAGAAACCTTAGGAATAGATGTATGGTATGTCTACCATTATACCTAGGATCCTAAATACAGCCAGTACAATGAAATTGTCAGCCCCTAAAGCGGGTACTGGTCCCATTGCCTTTAACTACACTAGGATAATAGTGCGTAACTGCGGAGGTATTAGAACCTGATTCGTAGAAGGTAGTGGATACCTTAAAATGGGGACAAGCCCAAAAAACTGGGGATAAACCCATAAAACTTAGGAGACTTCAATGGATACTTGATCCTTTGTCAAAGATGCACCCACTTCTGCACAACTCATAACTTAGTGAAAAAGGATAAAGGATCCTGGGTCCTTCTCCTTGTAATCAAATAAATTAAAGGATTAGATAAATTAAAATCAAATCATTACCAGAGTGAGGATCATATATCCTCTAAGGATCCTTTATGTGTACCAGATATGAAAAAGGCCAAGGATCCTAGATCCTTCTTACATGAAGTATCTCTTCAAATGGACAGCATTCCAAGCTCTTGGTAACAAATCACCTTCCATTGTTAACAAACGGTATGCCCCCTTTCCTGCCTCAGCTTCAATAAAATAGGGACCTTCCCATTTTGGAGCTAACTTGCCATCAGCAGGATTTGTGGTATTTTGGAATGCTTTTCTCAACACCATGTCACCAACTTGAAACTTTCCGATCCTGACATTCTTGTTATAAGCTCCAGCCATCCTTTGTTGATAACTAGCCAATCTTATCCTTGCCAAATCCCTGAGTTCTTCTATGGTATCTAAGTCTTGAACCAAGTTTTCAGCATTTCCTTCAGGATCACGGGTGCTTGTTCTTGCAGTAGGGACTATCATCTCTGTAGGGATCACTGATTCAGCTCCAAACACTAAAGAAAATAGAGTTTGGCCAGTGGCATTCTTGGAAGTTGTTCTATCAGCCCATAACACATAAGGTAGCTCTTCTGCCCATTTTCCCTTCTTGGATCCAAGCTTCTTTTTCAAGTTGTTGATGATGATCTTGTTAGATGATTCTGCTTGACCATTAGCTTGTGGGTGGACTGGTGTTGATGTTATCATCTTAATCCCTCAACTGTCACAAAAGTTAGTAGTTCTACTCCCAATAAATTGGGATCCATTATCACAAACAATTTCAGAAGGAATACCAAATCTGGTAATAATGTTTCTTTTAATAAAGGATATAACTTCCTTTTCTCTGACTTGTGCAAAGGCTTCAGCTTCTATCCATTTGGAAAAGTAATCAGTCATAGCAAGCATAAACACTTTTCCTCCTGGTGCTTTGGGAAGTTTGCCAACTATATCCATTCCCCATCTCATGAATGGCCAAGAAGAGGATATATGATGCAGGAGCTCCGCTGTTTGATGAAGGATATTGCTATGTCTTTGACAAGCATCACATTTCTTTGTATAATCCACAGCATCCTTCTTCATGGTAGGCCAATAGTATCCTGTTCTAAGGATCCTTGAAAACAGTGCTCTGCCCCCAGTGTGGTTTCCACAATCTCCTTCATGAAAATCCTTAAGAACTTCTTGGATTTCTGGATCCTCGATGCACCTTAGATATGGACCTGCAAGAGATCATTATATAACATGTTATTTAGTATTGTAAACTGAGATACCTTGACTTTGAAACCTCTAGGATTTTCTCCTGTAGGAATCTCTCCATGTTGTATATATCTCATGATTGGAAGGATCCAGGATCCTGAACTTGATTGTGCATCATCACTAGGTATAATTGCAGAATCCTCTACTATCTCCATAGTTGTGTGATCCTTAATAGCAGGAGCCAAGATGTGGATGATGGGAATTTTAATATCCTCTGGAATCTTCAATGATGATCCAAGGTTGGCTAAAGCATCAGCTTCTGCATTTTCTTCCCTGGGTACCTGTGTCAAACTAAAAGAACCAAAAGAGTCTACCAATTTCTTGACTATCTCTAGATATTTGATTAGTCTTTCACCTTTAACAGCATAAGAACCATTAAAGTGGTTAGTAATTAACAATGAATCTACATGTACCTCAAGATACCTGATCCTCATATGCTTGGCAATTTGCAAACCAGCTATTAAGGCTTCATATTCAGCCTCATTGTTAGTAGTTTGAAACTCACAAGCAATTGAGTGGGGTATTATGTCCCCCTGTGGCGATTTTAGTAGTATGCCTAGTCCAGTTCCTTTGACATTAGAGGCTCCATCTGTGAAGAGTATCCAAGGATCCTTAGTCTCTTCAAGCTGTTGAACTTCCAATTCAGCTTCCCTTTGTAGATCACTACTGAAATCAGGCACAAAGTCATCCAAGGCCTGATATTTAATGGCAGTTCTTGGTTCATATCTGATATCATAAGCACTAAGCTTGACTGCCCATTTTGCCATCCTTCCTGACATTTCAGGTTTCCTGAGAACATTCTTGATTGGAAAGTTTGTTTTAACAATAATAGCATGAGTTTTAAAATAATGGCGTAGTTTAGTAGATGCCATAATTAAAGCAAGGATAAGTTTTTCTAAATGAGAATACCTGGATTCAGCATCAAGCAAACTTTTACTTACATAATATACAGGATGTTGAGTACCTTCATGATCCTTAACAAGGACTGCACTTACTGCCTTAGAGGAGACTGCCAAATATAAGGATTATATATCCCCTTTTTCTGGTTTCATTAATGCTGGAGATGAGGATAGGTAATCCTTAAGAGCATCGAGAGCATTCTCATGCTTTTCAGTCCACTCAAATTTTTTGTTCTTTCTCAGAATGTCATAGAATTCCTTGCATTTCTCTGATGACTTTGAGATGAACCTGTTCAAGGCTGCGATCCTTCCTGTCAATCTTTGCACATCCTTGGCATTGGCAGGAGATTTGATGTTCACTATCGCCTTGATTTGCTCTGGACTTGCCTCTATCCCTCTTTTCGTCACCATGTAGCCTAGAAACTTGCCAGCTTTTGTTGGTGCATATGTCTGTCGACTTCATCTTATATCGTGTCTTGTATTTAGAAATGATAGACCAGGGCACGTTGTTCGAGAAAATAGGTTTTCAGGTGAAACTGGTGATTTCGCACGAAATGAGAAAGGGTATTTCGCACGAAATGAACATAGTACATTTCGTACGAAATGACACTTACACATTTCGTACAAAATCAACTGCCTATAAATACATGTGTTGTCATTTCGTTTGTAATTTTCCGATTCCAGAGCCGAAGTGCTGCTGAAGTGTCTACTCGCTGTAAAACGTTGTTATATCAATCAAAAAGACAATTAGAGTGTATATCAAGCTGTTTCAAAGTCGATACGTTAGTTTCCGCCTCTCGTATTGATAAGCACTCTTCTGAACGACTCGTTTTGGTCGTGCAAACGATCCTACAAGTGGTATCAGAGCTTAGGATGAGGAGTTCTTACCGGATTTAGCTTGATTTCATCAATTTTCTGACTTCTACACCTTCTTTTCAAAATTAAACTAGTTTTTTCGGTTAAAATGGCTTGAGTTTCTCACATTATAAGCGAAACACTGTTTTAACAAAGCCTTGAAAGAATTGGACCTAAAATCGACCTAAAAATTGTTCAAACTGTTTATTTCGCTTGAAAATCTGATCGAAAGTATGACATCAGCATCATTTCGCACGAAATCACATTTTTGGATCATTTCGCTTGAAGATTTATTTCATTTCACACGAAATCAGTCATTTCATGTGAGTCATTTCGTACGGAATCATCTTGCAGATCATTTCGTTTGAACAGAATATTTCGCTTGGATAAGTTTTTCATTTCGTACGAAATCACTCATTTCGTACCAAAGAGTTCATTTCGTTTGAACAGGGTCATTTCGTGTGAAGAAGTTCATTCCGCATCAAGTTCATTTTGCTTGAATTGTGTCATTTCGCTTGAAAACTATTTTTGTGAAAACTTGTTATTGAAACATGGAAGAGGAATTTTATAACGCGTTTGCTACTGCCCCGAGTACTCCTACTGCCATTGCTCAGAGCATGAACATGGAAAATGAAACAGGAACTTTGCAAAAAACCCCGAAGCTAATGGGTATTGAAGAATATTATGGTTGGAAAGACCGATTTGAAAATTGGGTTCAAGCTAATCATTTGAGGTCTTGGGAATGTATTGAGAAGAAGTATGTTAAACCTCGTACAGATATGGGAGTTGTGAAAACTATTTCTGAGTTGTCGGATAAAGAGAGAGACATGTATAAAGCAGAAAAGATGATGATCAGTTTACTCCAGCAAGCTGTGAAAGAAGACATCTTCATATTACTTCAACATGATAATACTTCACGTTCGATTTGGGAAGCACTTCGAGTTAAGTTTGAGGGAAGTGAAAAGATGATCAGGAGCAAGAAATCTTTGTTAAAGAAAGAATTTGACTTGTTTACAAGTTTACCGGGTGAAACTTCAAAGAAACTGATCGAAAGATATTGTCATTTAGTGAGATCAATGTCTCTTTTGGATATCAACAAAGATCGAGAAGAATGGGTTGACAAATTAGCTGATGCTTTACCTCAGAAAGAATGGGGGTACATATCTGATGATCTTAAAAAACACTGGAGAATATGACAAATTGACAATTTCCTAGTTCATTGAAAAGATTGAAGGACAAGATCTTGAACAACAAAAGATTGCTAGAATGAACAATCCAAGTGGTCAACAAGACATCAAAATGTATTACAAAGGAAGTGTTCAGGATGTTGACACAAGTCCGAAGGTCCAAACCGCTTTCAGTGCAGAAAACTCATCCAGTTCAGTTAATCAAAGTTCATTCAACAACAGTGGATTTTCTTCATATCCAAGTGTTAATCCGAATGGTTCAAACTCAAAACATCAGTTCCAAAGCTCAAACAGTAGTAATGGTCATGTGTTACACTGCAACATCGCTTTGCATCTTCAGAATGGTCAAAGTTTCTCTGAAGAGGTCGTTAAAGGTCATATAGCATTATTAGCTACAGTGTTAGAATCATATGAGGGTTTGGTTGCTGGAATGATCGGAAATCCTATGCTGACAAAAGAAGATTACGATCAAATCGATGCAGAAGAAATGGAACTTATGGCTATTAAGTGGTATTTAGCGAGTGTTTTAACGAGAGCTGAGAAATTTAAGATGATTACAGGAAGAGATGATTTCCTTGATGCTAATGTTTCTACTTTAGGATTTGATTAATCTAAAGTTACTTGTTTTCGATGCAGGGAAAAAGGACATTTCAAGAAGGAATGTACTAATCGAGAAGCAGGAGGAGCTCAGAATCCGTTCAGGAATAATGATTATTATCGGAAAGCTATATATCAACAAGTTGCTCAATCACCATCATCATCAAAAGCAATTGAAGATGGAAAGAAGAAAGCGATCGAAGGGTCAACAAAGAGAGCTTATTATGGTATAATAGATCAAGATGATGAAAAGGTGGCAGAAGGTTTTAGCTGGGACAAATACGTTCCACCTGATACAAAGCTTGGAGCATTCATTGCACAAATAGTTCAAGAACCAGATTTGATGAAAGAATGGTTGAGTGTGTTTGACAACAGTGAGAAAATTCAAGATGGAGAGTTTGTTTCTTCAGATGATAGTTCAGAAAATACAACAGTCTTTGATCAATCATCATCTGATAGCAGTGGTGATGAAGAAGAAACACAAATAAACATTGGAAAAAATTCATTATCTCCTGAAAGTTTTCAGTTTTATTTTACAGATAGATTGGAGAAGCTGAAGGAGAGACGAGCAGCAAAAGAACAGAAAAAGATGAAATGTGAGAGTGTTGCTCAAAAAGAGAAGTCTGAACAAAGTAAAGAAGTTGAAGTTGAGAAGGTAGTCGAAGTTGAAAAGATTATTGAAGTTGAAAAAATTGTTGAGATCATGAAACCTTGTTTAAAATGTTTGGAACCATGCAAACAATGTGAAGAAAAGGATGAGAAGTATAGTGAGCTTGACAAGATGAAGGAAAAATTATTGTTTGATGTCAATTATGTGAAAGAATCATATGATGTTTTGAACAGAACGGTGAATAGTCTGCAAAAGACAAATTCAGAAAGAGAAGATGCGTTAACCATGATGAATGCAGTGATGATGTCTAAGCAGAAAGCAATCAATCATTACATCGAAGAATGTGCAGAGTTAAAGCAGGAGTTGGAAACTAAAAAGATAGAGAATAAAAGAATCAGAAGATTGTTACAAATTTATTCTAGTTCTGATTATTTGATTGATAGAATTTATCCAACTGTTGAAGGTTTTGAAGCCTTTCAGGACAAGAAGTCTGAAGAGAAGGATACTGGTAAGAAACAAAGTGCAAATTATAACAAGTGTCCGCCTCCGATCTGGGAAGGTTATTCTCCCAGAAAACCAAATGAGGAGCAAGTCAAAAAGGCAGTCAATATAAAATTAAAGTCTGAAACAACTAATGAGTTACCAGAAAACATTGACGTTACGTTCACATCGTCTGATACTGATCATGAGTCTGAGTTAATAAAGAAAGTGGTCGATCAGGTGTTGGATAAAGATGAGGAGTCAGAGTCAAAGTCCGAATCTGAGAGTTCGAGTTCATCAGTTGACAGTCCAAAATCGTTGGTCAAACGGGTTTACAATAAAGAATTTCTTTTATCAAAATCTAATTTGAATGACGAACCAATCAAAGTGGCATATACTTTGAATGATTCAGACAAATTATATTCTGATGAGGAATTTCCAATAAGAGGTGTTATGAACTGAAATGATCAACAAGGTTTTCAAATTAACAGAAATTAATATTTCTGAAATAAAAGATGTAAATTGTTCTAAAAAACCTAAAAAGTACACCTCAAGAATTCAACAAAGGTTAAACAAGAAAAAGGGTTACAGTTCTGGTTCAGGTTATCAAAAGAAACCAAACCATAATGGTAATTTCAAAAAGAAAGGATTAGGTTTTATTCCACCGAAAAATCATAAAAATGAGAAAACTTATAGACCAAAAACTGTATTTGTTTCAGGAGCAAGTTCGGAGGAAGAAGAAAAGAGCTCATTCTGGAAGCAATCAAACAAAGAGTTCTTTGCAGAGAAACAAAAGTTTGAGAAGAATGGAGGTTATCAGAGAAAGGAGACAAGAACCTGTTACCGGTGTCAAGAAATTGGTCACATTGCCTGGAACTGTACAAAGGCAACCAAAACTAAACAGGAAGTTGTTTCTAAACTCAAAGAAAATATTGTTGATAAAACTGAACTACCAACTGAAAAGTTCAAAGTGTTTAAAAATTAAACATATGAAGTTGGTGAATGTTCGAAAAGGTTTTACAAAAGAAGGGTGAATCTTGACAATCAAAAGTGGGTTGTTAAGAAATCAGATGTGAAATCTGGCGATGAATCTGATTTGTCAAAGTTAGAGGAGCCACAAGTTGAGGTTAAAAGAGAAAATTCAGTTCCGCCAATGGATGATGTGAACTTTCCACCATTGCGGGCTGAAAACTTAAAATCAAAAGTTGGTAAAGTGGAAATCTCGAATCAATTCTATTCTGAAAAGAAAGAATTTGATGTCGAAAATGCTTTTAATGGTAAAGTAAAGCATATTTTTGAGAAAATGGTTGAGGGGAAGGTAAAAGGGGTAAAATATTTTTATGAATCAAAAAGAAATGTTGAAACCTCAAGTGAAACTGAAAAGGTCACACCCAAGGATAGTCAGTCTTGGGTGTCTGTATTTCATATGTAAAAATCCTGACTTGCCGGAACTCCCAGGTTGGTAATTGTGGAGTAGGAATCGGCATCTTTCTTGAGAAATTCACAGTTGTGATTTTTTACCTACAAGTGGTTTATCAAGGTCATTAAGTTGAACTTGATTTAACTTTAATACAAAATTGGTTGAAAAACAATGTGATGAAACCCCTAACCTACAAGTGGTTTGTGAAAATCAACGAAACTAATTTTTCAGAAAAACCATTTTGATTAAAACAAACTTAAGTGTTTTGAAATCTTAATGGGAAAATAGTTTGTTGTCAGGGGGAGTTCTGATTGTTTATGCCAAGTGGATGGCGATTTGAAGCAATTCACAACAGTTGTCACTTTATTTTGTACAGTTTGTTTTCAAATTTTTCTTTAAATGGTTTTGAATTTTAGGGGGAGTAAGAAATTTCAGAAAATCCAAAAACGTTAGAAAATTTGAAAAAGTCAAAAACATGATAAAAAAATCATAAATGAGTTTTGTTGTAAAAAAAGAGGAAATGATAGTACATCAGTAGACAATCACAGCATGCTAAAGAATTGGAAAGTCAAAATGTGATAAACGGTCTCACTGATGATATGCCAGTAGGTTTTCACACACTTAGTAGATTGTGTTCGAGATATAAACCTAAATATCAAACTTACTTATCTCGTGGGAAACATCTCTCGGATATATGGGTAACCCCCGAAATCTTGTTTGAAAGACCCCTCTTTCTGAGATACTAGGTCTTTATGCTTAGTGATATCTGGGGTATTATCCCGGGACTTCTGATTTTGCGGAAGCAATGGCCTAGTCCCCGTATAATACTTTTCGCTTGCTTGAAATATAGCACCACCCTCAACATAAAAAATGATGAAACATTGAAAAATGCTAATCATGTGCTGTTGAAGAAAAGATTCTCTAAAGGGAACACACCGAAAGTCGAACCATCATCTCTCTGATTTTGCGGAAGCAATAGCCTGAGCTCTCATGGTCTCGCATTTAACCCCTTACAGATATCATCTAGGTATACTCACCTGTAAGACTGAATATTGGGATCTGGATACGGGAGTATATTCTGAGGTGGGACATGCGAATAAGTTTAAGTCTCTAAAACATTAATCTCATATCTCGAAACAGTTGAACTTTGTGTGAAAATTTTAGTGGATCAGTATACTGACAATCTAAGTGAATCGTTTAGAACTTAAAGTGTTTAAAGCTCAACGGTGCTAGTGATGTGTCTCATAAACTGATATGATCCTCTTACACAAACTCACAAAAAATATTGTTTGTAAATATTTCTTTACTGCTTTCCATTTTAAACATAAAATTCAAAAAGATTTTCAGTGTGTTTTAGCATAAATTTTGAAAATTCAAAAAGATTTTCGACAACTGATGTTGGAGAGTTGATTTTCAAAATTCCGAGTGCTAAACATGATGAACAGGTTTGGGAAAGTGTGTTTGAAAAAGATTTTCTTACAAGTGGTCATTTGAGATTATAAATGTTAAATCATTTTGAATAATATGTTCAAATGATGATGTGTATTTGATTCTACATGTGGTAAGCAAAGTTTAAATTTGTCAAATTTTAAATTTGTGAAATTTATTCTTGGGTAGAGATTTGTGCAGATCCTTGTGTTTAAGCCTGAGCTGAATGAGAGCCAGAGCACGATCTTGGAATACGAGCTATTTCAGACTGCGATCGCAGCTTATCGAAAGGGGGAGTCTGAAGACATCAAGAGGGAGTCTAAGGATGATTATGAACTTAAGGAATCAAGAGACCTGATCAAGAGAGGATAAAGCCAGGTAATTCTGATAGAGAATGTATAAAAAAGAAAGAGAAGAGAAAAGATTGAAGATGCTTTATAATGTTAGATACTTTGGAAGAGCACGAGAAGACTGATAAAGATTGAAGACTCGACATACTGAAGACTTGTACTGAAGACTCGTCGACATCCAAGGGGGAGTCTGTTGGTGCATATGTCTATCGACTTCGTCTTATATCGTGTCTTGTATTTAGAAATGATAGACCAGGGCACGTTGTTCGAGAAAATAGGTTTTCAGGTGAAACTGGTGATTTCACACGAAATGAGAAAGGGTATTTCGCACGAAATGAACATAGTTCATTTCGTACGAAATGACACTTACACATTTCGTACGAAATCAACTGCCTATAAATACCTGTGATGTCATTTCGTTTGTAATTTTCCGATTCCAGAGCCGAAGTGCTGCTGAAGTGTCTACTCGCAGTAAAACGTTGTTATATCAATCAAAAAGCCAATTAGAGTGTATATCAAACTGTTTCAAAGTCGATACGTTAGTTTCCGCCTCTCGTATTGATAAGAACTCTTCTGAACGACTCGTTTTGGTCGTGCAAACGATCCTACAGCTTTTACACTAAAGTGGCACTTGGAAGGATTCAATTTCATATTGTATCTATCAAGGATATCAAATGCTTCCTCCAAATCCCTAAGGTGATCCTCAGCTTTCTTGGACTTAACCACCATGTCATCAATATAGACTTCCATTTTGTGTCCAATTTGTTCTTTAAACATCATATTAACTAGCCTTTGGTAGGTAGCACCTGCATTTCTTAGTCCAAATGGTATAGCAATATAACAATAGATACCAGTAGGGGTCATAAAGGCTGTATCCTCTTGATCAGATGGTTCCATCTGAATTTGCTGGAATCCAGATGAAGCATCCATGAAAGTCAACAACTCATGACCTGCGGTAGCATCCACCAAGGAGTCAATGTTGGGTAATGGGAAAGGATCCTTGGGACATGCCTTATTTAAATCAGTAAAATCGACACATACCCTCTGTTTTGGTCAAAAATCAAACAAGGATAATGTAACCAAATCTTATTCTGTGAGGTGTGATGCTTGATTGTATGAACAAATGAATGAATAAAGTATGAATGTAATGAATACTGGACACAAGGATTTATACGAGGAAAAAGCCCTTGATCAATATATGATCTCCAGCAGAAAAAACCTCGGGTGATGGAAACTACCGATCACCAACTATATTCAACAAGTAAAGGTTACAAATCGGGGTGATAACAACCTTGTTACAAGGATCACTAGTGTGCAAAAAGTATGAAATCGCCAATAATTTGCAAAGACATTTCGAGTAGTGTGTGTTTGCTAACTTGTTCTATCTATTCAAGCTTGTTATCCCCTTATAAAAATGAAAATAATCTAACTAACAAACAATCCGCAAATCATGCTAGCTTCCCACGACTTCCATAATGGTCATACAAGCCATTCACGTGCAGAATAAGGGAGCATATTCCCCTGGAATCTCGGCAAGACCAAGTCCCATTCGTATGTTCCTGCAAAACAAGTTCAAATATAGTGGAAACAACCGTTAGTGTAAGGATAATAATGAGGATCCTGGATCCTTAAACCTGCAACATCTTCTGAGGATCCTTAATTCAAACAGAACTGAGGATCCGTGATCCTGGCTGCACTTGAGGATCCGTGATACATATATTAGAAAATCCATCCCTAACAATTGCCCCCAAAATATGAGGAATTAATTGTAACTAGATGAGTCATATTTTCTATTCGATCCGGAACAACTTGGTTGACGAGAAACTAGCCGTTGTAAGCGGACTAGCCGTTACGAATATGACGTCAGCGATAAGATTACCTGTAGAATCATCATTATATATAGGTTAGAGATAAGGATCAAATTGCATTTAAATTCGAGCGTTACTCTCCTTTAAATCACCATCTAGAGATTGAACAGGTATCTCTCTTCTTCCTTCTCTCTACATTTTCTTATTCTGATTTTCTGTTTCTTCAAAATCTCAAAGCCAAAATGAAGCTACGATCTTCTCCTGCCAAGGATCCTAAGAAGGATAGTCCCTTGAAAAGCCAAGGCGTCATCAAAAATCCTTCGTCGGAACTCTGCCGCTTCACTGATCCAGAAATTGACCGGGTTCGCCACTGCTTTCCGGCGGAGGCCGTTTTCAGATCCTTCGACTCTTCTACGAAGAGTGACTGTATTTCCGACACCTGGGTCACTTTTCTGGCCACCCCCTTCTTGATAGGATTCTCTTATCCTTTTCTTGCCTTCACATAATCTTTCTTCACACTCACAGGCATGTGCTACATACAGGCCATGCCAATGATGTGGAGAGTTCTTTATACCATAGAGAACATCATCGAGCAGGAGGGTATAGAGATAGGGATGTCCGAGTTGAGTCAGCTTTACAACCTTGTAAGCCATGGATCACACCGTTTCTTGTTCAAGCATAAACCTGGTCAGTCTCACCCAATCCTCAAAACCACCAAAAACGACACCCACTGGAAGAACCGGTTCTTCTTTGTGAGGAGGGATTCAATCCCAGATGGGAAAAATCTCCCCAAAAAGTGGATCACCCAGGGTAGGATATGGGATCCTTATCCAAGGATCATAGTAAGACTCTGTTTCCGTTGAGGATAACTGATCCTTTTTATTGTTTTTGCAGCCATCTCACTTTCTCATCTTCAAGAAACACCTGCAACAAAAGAGAGAGTTGCTGCTTTCTGGAAGCTTGACTCTGCTGTAAGGACATTTCAAGCCAAAGCAAAGGATTCAGAAGAAGCATCCTCCGGTTCCTTCACAATGTCAAGTAAGTATTCAAATTTGTGTATGATTAAATGTTTAAATGAAAATAAAACAAGAATACTTATCTGTGTTTTGCACTAGTAGGCGCTGGAAAATCCTCAAGATCAGCCTCCAGGTTTAGTGTCAGTGACCTTGACGCGTTTGCTTCCTCCAAGTCTATTAAGAAACAGCTTGTTGCTAGTCCCAGTGTCCCAAATCCTAAGGGTGCCAGCACGAAGGGCAAGGGTGGCAAGAAAAGGAAAACTGCTGAGATTCTTGAAGGCCTCCCTCTCATCCAACACCAGGTCGAGGAGTATGTCTCTGAGGTAAGGATCCTGGATCCTTAAGTCTTATCTTCCCATACTCAGGATAACGGATCCTGACATATGCTTCTTTCTTGCAGAAATTTGCTGAGATCCAGATGCTCCTGGATTCACATGCTGAAGAGGCTGAGCAAAAGCACCTAGACTTCCAGCAGCTGTTCTTGGCCAAGGATAAAACAATCTCCTCCCTTGAGAAGGACATTAACCTGGTGAAGAAGGAGCTGGTCCTGACCCAGATCAAAGCTCAGCAGGAGAAGGAAGAGGTGATGGAAGGAGCCAAGCTTTCTGCTACAATTGCCATGCTCAAGATCAAGCTTCAAATGGCAAAGGAGGCTGAGGATCCTTCTTTCGACAGGTCTGCCTGGGATCAAGAAGGCTGGAAGCTCAAGTTGGCGGAGCTGGACGATGAAGAGGAGGCTGAGGAGGTTCTGGCAATTGAAGCTGGTGGCAGCGGGTTGAAGGATCAGGTTGAGGAGGCAGCGGCTGGTGGTGATGCAGCGAAGGTGTGAGCTGCAGAAATGGGCGATGATGGAAATTTCTAGACGTGGCCGGAGCCCATTTTTTATGGTTTGGTAGCTTTTTTTTTGTTGATGTTTTGATAGTGAACAATGTTGGTCTGTACTTAAACAGTAGTATTTAGGTTTAAGGATCATGGATCCTTCAGACAATAGGTAGGATAATAGATGGTGGATGGATCCTCTGTTTGGGGAATGAAACCACTGTTATCCTGCCGCCCTTTTATTCCTACACTTTAAGAACTGTTAACTATGGACACCCTTTGCCTACCCCAGTGGACGGGCCACGTTTTGCTGGTAGATGCTTGGGGTAGGCAATTTTGACAACCTTTGAAGGGTTTAACTTTTGATAAATAAATGAAACTTTAATCTTTTGGGCTATCTTGTATTGTTCATTCTGTGCATATTTACCTTTCAATATTTATGGTACCATTTCTTTGAATTCACAAGTTAAGAATGAAAATATATTAGATCATGTCAAAAAGTTTAGGATATGATCAAGGATCAAATTTCCTATAATCGAAAAGTTCAAAAAATGGTGTAATCTTAGGATCATATATCCTGTTGTCAAAAATAAGGGTAACTTAAATAAATTAAGAATAAAGTGAAGGTAAATAAGGATCATACCTGAGAATCCAAGTTAGGATCCTAAATCTTTAGTATTTACAATTGAGATAACCAAAAGACACACCCTAGTAAAAGGTTAGGATCCAGGATCCTTAAATATTTAGCTTTAGAAACCTGAAATAGAATATAACTTGGGACTAAGACAATATAAAAAGAAAGGTTAGTAACTGGGGACAAGCCCAACAATCTGGGGACAAGCCCAATATACTGGGGACAAGCCCAAAAAACTAGGGACAAGCCCAAAAAACTGGGGACTAGCCCAACAATCTGGGGACAAGCCCAGAAAACTGGGGACAAGCCCAAAAAACTGGGGACAAGCCCAAAGGATCTTGTGTAAACTGGAGTATGGCCCTCACTGGCGACTATCCAAACTTAGTGACATGAAAATGCCAAAACCTTAGCTAACGTGAAAACGTTAGAAACCTTAGGAACGGATGTATGGTACGTCTACCATTATACTTAGGATCCTGAATACAGCCAGTACAATGAAATTGTCAGCCCCTAAAGCGGGTTCTGGTCCCATTGCCTTTAACTGCACCAGGATAATCGTGCGCTACTGGCGAAGGTATTAGAACCTGAAACTGGGGACAAGCCCAAAAACTGGGGATAAACCCATAAAACTGGGGACAAGCCCATTTAACTTAGGAGATCTCTATGGATACGTGATCCTTTGTGAAGGATGTACCAACTTCTGCAAAACTTAGAACTTTAGTGAAGAAAGGATAAAGGATTAAGTAAACTAGGATTAGATCGTTACCAGAGTGAGGATCATATATCCTCTAAGGATCCTTCATGTATAACGGGCATGAAAATGATCAAGGATCCGTGATCCTTCCTACATAAAATACTTCTTCAAATGGATATCATTCCAAGCTCTTGATAGTAAATCACCTTCCATTGTCAATAAAAGATATGCCCCCTTTCCTGCCTCAGCTTCAATGAGATAGGGGCCTTCCCACTTTGGTGCTAACTTGCCATCAGCAGGATTAGTGGTGTTTTGGAATGCTTTCCTCAACACCATGTCACCAACTTGGAACTTTCTGATCCTGGCATTCTTGTTGTAAGCTCCAGCCATCCTTTGTTGATAGCTAGCCAATCTTATCCTTGCCAAATCCCTGAGTTCTTCTATGGTATCCAAGTCTTGAACCAAGTTTTCAGCATTTCCTTCAGCATCACGGATGCTTGTTCTAGCAATAAGAACCACCATCTCTGTAGGGATCACTGATTCTGCTCCAAACACTAGAGAGAATGGAGTCTGACCGGTGGCATTCTTGGGAGTTGTTCTATCAGCCCATAACACATAAGGTAGCTCTTCTGCCCACTTTCCTTTCTTGGATCCAAGTTTCTTCTTCATGTTATTGATGATGATCTTGTTGGATGATTCTGCTTAACCATTAGCTTGTGGGTGGACTGGTGTTGATGTTATCATCTTAATCCCCTAGCTGTCACAAAAGTTAGTAGTTCTACTCCCAATAAATTGGGATCCATTATCACAAACAATTTCAGAAGGAATACCAAATCTGGTAATAATGTTTCTTTTAATAAAGGATATCACTTCTTTTTCTCTGACTTGAGCAAAGGCTTCAGCTTCTATCCACTTGGAGAAGTAATCAGTCATAGCAAGCATGAACACTTTTCCTCCAGGTGCCTTGGGAAGTTTACCAACTATATCCATTCCCATCTCATGAATGGCCAAGAAGAGGATATAGGATGCAGGAGCTCTGCTGGTTGATGAAGGATATTGCTATGTCTCTGACAAGCATCAGATCTCTTGGCATAATCCACAGCATCCTTCTTCATAGTAGGCCAATAGTATCCTGTCCTAAGGATCCTTGAGAATAGTGCTCTGCCCCTAGTGTGGTTTCCACAATCTTCTTCATGAAAATCCTTTAGCACTTCTTGAATTTCAGGATCCTCAATGCACCTTAGATATGGTCCTGCAAGAGATCATTTATATAACATGTTATTTAATATTAAAAATTGAGATACCTTGACTTTGAAGGCTCTAGGATTTTCTCCTGTAGGAATCTCTCCATGTTGTATATATCTCATGATTGGAATGATCCAGGATCCTGAATGTGATTGTGCACCATCACTAGGTATGATTGCAGAATCCTCTACTATTTTCATAGCTGGGTGATCCTCAATAGCAGGAGTCAAAATGTGGATGATGGGAATTTTGATATCCTCTGGAATCTTCAATGATGATCCAAGATTGGCCAATGCACCAGCTTCTGCGTTTTCTTCTCTGGGTACCTGTGTCAAACTAAAAGAAGGAAAAGAGTCTACCAATTTCTTGACTATCTCTAAATATTTGATTAGTCTTTCACCTTTAACAGCATAGGATCCATTAAAGTGATTAGCAATTAAGGCCTCATATTCAGCCTCATTATTAGTAGTTTGAAACTCACAAGCTATTAAGTGGGGTATTATGTCCCCCTGTGGCGATTTTAGTAGTATTCCTAGTCCAGTTCCCTTGATGTTTGAAGCCCCATCTGTGAAGAGTATCCAAGGATCCTTAGTCTCTTCAAGCTGTTGAACTTCTAACTCAGCTTCTCTTTGTGGATCACTACTGAAATCAGCCACAAACTCAGCTAAGGCCTGGGATTTAATGGCAGTTCTTGGCTCATATCTTATATCATAAGCACTAAGCTTCACTGCCCATTTAGCCATCCTTCCTGTCATCTCAGGTTTCCTGAGAACATTCTTAATTGGAAAATTAGTTCTAACAATAATAGCATGTGTTTCAAAATAATGACGCAATTTAGTTGATGCCATAATCAAGGCAAGGATAAGTTTTTCTAAATGTGAGTTCCTGGATTCAGCATCAATCAAACTTTTACTTACATAATATACAGGATGTTGTGTACCTTCGTGATCCTTTACAAGGACTACACTTACTGCCTTAGAAGATACTGCCAAATATAAGGATAATATATCTCCTTTTTCTGGTTTCATCAAGGCTGGAGCTGAGGATAGGTAATCCTTAAGGGCTTTGAGAGCATTCTCATGCTTTTCAGTCCATTCAAATTTCTTGTTCTTTCTCAGGATGTCATAGAATTCCTTGCATTTCTCTGATGACTTTGAGTTGAACCTGTTCAAGGCTGCAATCCTTCCTGTCAACCTTTGCACATCCTTGGCATTGGTAGGAGATTTCATATTCACAATTGCCTTGATTTGCTCTAGACTTGCCTCTATGCCTCTTTTAGTCACCATGTAACCTAGAAACTTGCCTGCTTGGACACCAAAATGACACTTGGAAGGATTCAATTTCATATTGAATTTATCAAGGATATCAAATGCTTCCTCCAAATCTCTTAGGTGATCCTCAGCTTTCTTGGACTTAACCACCATGTCGTGTATATAGACTTCCATAGTGTGTCCTATTTGTTCCTTAAACATCATATTGACTAGCCTTTTATAGGTAGCACTTGCATTTCTTAGTCCAAATGGCATAGCAATATAACAATAGATACCAGTTGGGGTCATAAAAGCTGTATCCTCTTGATCAGATGGTTCCATCTGAATTTGCTGAAATCTAGATGAAGCATCCATAAAAGTCAACAACTCATGAGCCGCAGTAGCATCCACCATGGAGTCAATGTGGGGTAATGGGAAAGGATCCTTGGGACATGCCTTGTTTAAATTAGTAAAATCGACACATACCCTCCACTTTCCATTTTTCTTTTGAACAACAACCACATTGGCTAACCACCTTGGATACTTAACCTCTCTAATCATACCTTCTTTGAGCAGCTTGTCTACCTCCTCCTGGATAATGGCATTCCTCTCAGGTGCAAACTTTCTCCTCTTTTGATGTATGGGCTTGAATGACCTGTCAATGCCAAGCTTATGACTAATAATGTCTTTAGAGATACCTGTCATATCTTCATGCTTCCAGGCAAAGGTCGTTTTTTTCTTCTTGAGGAAGGATACTAGATCCTGTTCGATACTGCTGAGGATCCCGGATCCTATAAAAACTATGGATTCAAGATCCTGAGGGTCCATCAGGATATCCTTGACATCTTGTTCTCTAGCCTCCAGGACATCTCTTGGAGGATGCTTTAATTGCTATTGCTCCCTGGGTCTTGAGGCTGGCTTCATGGATGAAGTATAGCAATTCTTAGCTTCTTGTTGGTCACTTTCAATCTTCGCCACCCCCCATGGAGTTGGCAGTTTCACACATTGGTGGTACGTAGATGGGACTGCTTTCATGTCATGTATCCATGGCCTGCCAAGGATAACATTGCAACAGGATAAGCAATCTATAACACAAAATTTTTTAAAAGAATTAACTCCCTCAATGTAGATGGGAAGCTTAATGTCCCCCAATGTGTTTTTGGTTTCCCCACTAAATCCCACAAGAAATGATGATCTTGGGATGATTTCTGATTCAGGGATATTCATCTTTTTTAGGACATCAAGTTGAATGATGTTCACTGAGCTTCCTCCATCTATGAGAATCCTGCGAACAAAATGATTAGATATAAACAAAGTAATAACAAGGCCATCATGATGAGGATCCTGAATATCTACACGATCATCCTCATTAAAGGTTATAACTTTCTCCTGTGTAAGGATCGAGGTTCGAATGGGTCTATCCCCATTATCCATCTTGATCTCTTTGGCATGCCTCTTGGCTGCTGAAAAGGAAGTGCCACATATGTCTGATCCACCAGATATGAAGTTGATGATTTGTGCATCAGCAGGAGGAGCAGGAGCTCTTTCTGGAACCTTTTCAGGATCCTGGATCCCTGACTTTTTTCTTCCCAACAGCTCCTTCAAATGCCCCTTGCTTAACAAGTAACCAATTTCTTTTCTTAGTGCAATACATTCTTCAGTGAGATGACCGAAATCTTCATGATATGCACACCATTTAGATTTGTCTTTTGTTGCAGCTGGCTTATCACTCTTTCTGGGCCATCTTGCTTTTTTACCTAAATTCTGCATTGCAAGGATTAGTTCATTGTTATCAACTGAAAAGCAATATTCAGAAATGGGAGGATAATCCTCATCATCCTCTTCCTGTTCTACTGCATGCACGTTCTGGTTATCAGACTTGTTGTAGGATTTGGACTTGTTGTTCCTGAAGTAGGATCCTTGTTTTTCCTGCTTTGAGGATCCTGCCAGTCTTTCCTGGATCCTTTTATCATCCTCTAGTCAGATGAATCTAAGGGCCCTGGTTCTCACTTCATCGAGATTCCTGCAAGGGGTCATGACAAGATCATCATAGAATAATGAATCCCTAAGTAAACCCATTTTGAAGGCTTCTACAGCCGTAGCAATATCCAAATTAGGAATATCCAAGGATTCTTCATTGAATTTAATGATATAATCTCTAAGTGATTCATTTTGACCTTGTGTTACCCTATACAGATCACTAGTTAAACGTTCAAATTTCCTACTGCATGAGATTTGGCTATTAAACAAGTTAACTAGATTAGCAAATAAAGTAATAGAGTAAGGGGGAAGACTTAGCAGCCATTTAAGAGCTGATCCTGTCAATGTGGATCCGAAACCCTTGCATAGACATGCTTCTTTTAACCTCTCAGGGATGGGGTTGATCTCCATCCTTTCTCTGTATTGAGCTACATGCTCTTCTGGATCCGTTGAGCCATCATATAGCTTCATGGTTGGTACTTGAAACCTCTTCGGTATCTCTTCATCACAGATGGGTGGTGCAAAACGAGATACCTTGTGGCTTCCATCTGGTATTTCAGGAATGGGCTTAACCACTCCTGGAACACTGGATATCATATCCTTAAGTTTCTGCAACTCTCTGGCCATAGCTTGATTGATACCTGTTGTTTTGGTCAAAAATCAAACTAGGATAATGCAACCAAATCTTATTTTGTGAGGTGTGATGCTTGAATGAATGAACAAATGCATGAACAATTTGTAAATGAAATGAACAAGAGACACAAGGATTTATACGAGGAAAAAGCCCTTGATCAATATATGATCTCCGGCATAAAAAACCTCGGGTGATGGAAACTACCGATCACGAACTATATTAAACAAGTAAAGGTTACAAATCGGGATGATAACAAGCTTGTTACAAGGATCACTAGTGTGCAAAAAATGTGAAATCGCCAATATGTTGCAGAGAGTTATCAAGTGTGTGTGTTTGCTAACTTGTTCTGTCTAATCAAGCTCGTTATCCCCTTATAAAAATGGAAATAATCTAAATAACTAACAATCCGCAAATCATGCTAGCTTCCCACGACTTCCATAACGGTCATACAAGCCATGCACGTGCAGAATAATAAAGTATATTCTCCTGGAATCTCGGCAAGACTAAGTCCCATGCGAATACCCTTGTAAAACAAGTTCAAATATAGTGGAAACAACCGTTAGTGTAAGGATAATAATGAGGATCCTGGATCCTTAAACCTGCAACGTCTTCTGAGGATCCTTAATTCAAACAGAACTGAGGATCCGTGATCCTGGCTGCACTTGAGGATCCGTGATCCATACATTGGAAAATCCATCCCTAACAATTGCCCCCAAAATATGAGGAATAAAATACAACATGATGAGTCATATTTTTTCCTTATCGCTAACAAACCTGTTAACGTAAATATAGCCGTTATCTTCTGACTAGCCGTTGCAATCCTGACGTCAGCGACAAGACTACCTGCAAATTCATCATTATAAATTATGGGTTAGAGATAAGGACCAAGAGGCATTTAAATTCGAGCATTCCATCCCTTTAAATCTTCATCCGGAGAATAAACAGGTATCCTCTCTTCCCTTCTCTGTAAATTCTTCCACTCTAATTCTCCTTTCTCCGAGCATACATGACTAAGATGATTCTCCGATCTTCACCAGCCAAGGATCCCAAGAAGGATAGTCCTTTGAGGAGTCAAGGAATTATCAAAAACCCTTCGGTAGAACTCTGCCGTTTTACCGATCCCAAAATCGATCGAATCCGTCATTGCTTCCCGACGGATGTTGCCTTCAAATCTTTTGACTCTTCACTGAAGAGTGACTGTGTTTCCGACACCTGGGTCGCTTTTCCGGCCACTCCTTTTCTGATAGGATTCTCATATCCTTTTCCTGCCTTCACACAATCCTTTTTCTCGCTCACGGGCACGTGCTATATACAGGCTATGCCCATGATGTGGAGAGTTTTATACACCATTGAGAATATAATTGAGCATGAAAGTATGGACATAGGGATGTCCGAGTTAAGTCAGCTTTACAACCTTTTCAGCCATGGTTCACACCGCTTCTTTTTTAAACACAAACCTGGTCAGCCTCACCCAATCCTCAAGACCACCAAAAACGATACCCACTGGAAGAGCCGGTTCTTCTTTGTGAGTAAAGATTCGATCCCAGAGGGGAAGGATCTTCCTAAAAAGTGGATCACCCAGGGTAGGATATGGGATCCTTAGACAAGGATCATAGTAGGACTCTGCTTCTGTTATGGATAACTGATCCTTATTTCTGTTTTTGAAGCTATCTCACTCTCTCACATCCAAGAGACACCTGCAACGAAAGAAAGGGTTGCTGCTTTCTGGAGCCTTGATCCAGCTGTCAGGACATTTCAAGTTAAAGCAAAGGATTCACAGGAAGTATCCTCCAGTTCCTTCACCATGTCAAGTAAGTATTTAAGTTTGTGTATGATTAAATGTTTAAATGAAAATAAAACAAGAACACTTATCTGTATTTTGCATTTGTAGGCGCTAGGAAATCCTCAAAATCAGCCTCCAGTTCAGCGTCAGTGATCTTGACGCATTTGCTTCTTCCAAGTCCATCAGGAAATAACTCGCTGCCAGCCCCAGCATCCCAAACCCCAAAAGCATGAGCACACGGGGCAAAGGGGCCAAGAAAAGAAAAGCTGTTGAAGCCCTTGAAGGCCTGCCTCTCATCCAACATCAATTCGAGGAGTACGTCTCTGAGGTAAGGATCCCAGATCCTTAAGTCTTATCTACCCATTCTAAGGATAACGGATCCTGACATATGCTTCTTTCTTGCGGAAATTTGCTGAAATCCAGATGCTCCTGGATTCATATGCTGAAGAGGCTGAGCAAAAAAGCTTGGATTTCTAGAAGATCTTCCTGACTAAGGATAAGACCATCTCCTCCCTCGAGAAGGACCTCACTCTGGCGAAGAAAGAGCTGGTTATGACCCAAATCACGGCTCAACAGGAGAAGGAGGAGGTGATGGAAGGAGCCAAACTCTCTGCCACAATAGCCATGCTCAAGATCAAACTTCAGATGGCAAAGGAGGCCGAAGATCCTTCTTTCGACAGGTCTGCTTGATATCAAGAAGGCTGGAAGATCAAGCTGGCAGAGCTGGATGATGAAGAGGAGGCTGAGGAGGTTCTGGCAATTGAAGCTGGTGGCAGTGGAGTGAAGGATCAAGCGGAAGGAGCAGCTGGTGGTTGTTAGGGGAGGATTTTCCAAATCCTAAGGATCACGGGTCCTCAAGTGCTGCCAGGATCATGGATCCTCAGTTCTATTTGAATTAAGGATCCTCAGCAGGTGTCGCAGGATCAGGATTCAGGATCACTGTTGTTATCCTACTACTAACAGTTGTCTTCCTTGTACGTAAGCTTGTTTTGCAGGAGCAAAGGCATGGACCAAGTCTCGCCGTAATTCCAGGAGCATATTCCCTCAATATTCCGCACGTGTTTGACCATTATAGACGTTGTGGAGATCATGGGGAACTTGCATAATTATCGGATAGTTTGTTATCTTAGTTATTTCTAATTTAAAAATAGGGATAACAAGCTTGATAGAAACACTTAGCTAATTTTGGCATATACACACACTCGTATCAGCTCTCAGTCAGCTCTCAAGCAATACTTGGCGATTTCATACACTTTTTTGCACATTACACACTAGTGATCCTTATAACAAGCTTGTTATCATCCCGAGTTGTAAACTTACTTTTGTTTAATCTTAGTTGGTGATCGGTAGTTTCCATCACCCGAGGTTTTTTGTGCCGGAGATCAACTCTTGATCAAGGGCTTTTTCCTCGTATAAATCTCTGTGTCATTTGTTCATTACATTTCTGAGTGATCCTTAATATTGTTCATTGATTCAAGCATCACACCTCACAACAGAAAGTTTGATTGCATTATCTTTGCTTGATTTTTTACCAAAACAGTTTGGCGCCCACCGTGGGGCAATTGGTGCTTCGTTCTTGAGAAATTATTGTTCTTGTGATCATTTCGGTTCATTACAACCAAACAGATGGCTTCTTCAGCAAAGAACACATCGAGCTCTATGCCGGCAATGAGTTCTTCATAGGGCGTTCCTCCATTGCCTCCACCACCTTCTGGATCCCAGAAGAATGCTGAAAATGCTGCGAAGAGACAAACCCCCATTTTCCCAAAACCACCAACTTCTTCTGTTTCCTCTAATCCTACTACTAATGATTGTTAGGGGAGGATTTTCTAACAATTAGTGATCCTTATTCGTTATCCTAATTAATGATCCTTACTTCTGTGACAGATAGTGATCCTCAGAAGAGCTTCAGGATCAGGATCATGGATCACTTTAAGGATCCTCGTACTGACGATTGATTGTTTGTGTTTTGTATTACTTCGCAGGAGTAACAAGCTTGACTTGGTCTTAGCAACGGTACTAAGGAATATTCCACGGGCATTTCGCACACGTTTGACTGGAAATGGACGTTGTGGAGAACGTGGGAGCTTGGCACAAAAGTCGGATAGTTAGTTATTGTAGTTAACTTCTATTTTTAAAGGGGTGACGAGCTAGAATTAGAACACTTAGTCATTTTTCAGCTACACACACTCTCATACAATCTCACTCTTGAAGCTCTCAACGAACACTCATTAGTTTTCACTCACTTTTACACATTTCACGATAGTGATCCTTGTACCTAGCTCGTTACTATCCGAAGTTGTAAACATTTATTGATTTATTTGAGCTTGGTGATCGGTAGTTTCCATCACCCGGGGTTTTTTGTGCCGGAGATCAACTCTTGATCAAGGGCTTTTTCCCCGTATAAATCCTTGTGTCATTTGTGCAATTTACATTGAAGTGATCCTTGTCATTGTTCTACACTATAAGCATCATACCCCGTAACAGAGAGTTTGGTTGCAATATCCTCATCAGATTTTTTGACCAAAACAGTTTGGCGCCCACCGTGGGGCAATTGGTGCTTCATCCTTAGAAAAATTCGTATTTCTGTGCTCATTTCAGTTCACTACAACCAAGCAAATGGCTTCCTCAGCGAAGAATGCTTCAAATTTGATGCCCTCATTCACTTCTTCACAAGGCGTTCCCCCTTTGCCTCCACCACCTTCTGGATCCCAGAAGAATGCTGAGAATGCCGCGAAGAAACCAACTCCCATTTTCTCAAAACCTACAACTTCTTCTGCTTCTTACACTCCCACTACTAGTGACATGTTTACTTTGATTTTGCAGATGAAGGATCACATACAGCAACAAGACAAGACCAATGAAAGGATTCTCAAAGAAATCGGAGATCTCAAGAAACAAAAGAAAACGGCAGAGGATCATTCCCCACTGGTGCCAAAATCTTTGAATTTTGATACTCCGGTGATTACTTCTCAGCCATCAGTGGTTCCAGATGTTCAATATGTGGGTGGACCGAAAGGAGTGCACTATGGAACAACAACAGTGACCCAGGCATCAGGTTCATATTTCCAGCCAGCGGGATCCTATCCCCAGCATATGGGATCCCTCACGAATTCAGGAGGATATTCAGGAGCGCAGCAGATTCAAGGATCTTTATTTGTTCCAGGATCATCCCAGGTTCAAGGATCCTCCTTTGTTCCAGGATCATCCCAGGTTCAAGGATCCTCCTTTGTTCCAGGATCATCCCAGGTCCAAGGATCCTCCTTTGTTCCAGGATCATCCCAGGTCCAAGGATCCTCCTTTGTTCCAGGATCATCCCAGGTTCAAGGATCCTCCTTCATCCCAGGATCGTCCCAGTTTCAGGGATCCTTACAGATGCCAGGATCCTTGAGGAGTTTGCAAACAGGAAGTTCAGATGTCCATCAGGGAGATTTTATTCCAATGCAGACCAATGCTTCTACTGGTCCCTCGATCATTCTAGAGCCTCAACAATACGGATTCACATCCATTCTTCCTAATTTGAATCCAATGGGAGGTAACACTTTTAATAATTCTTATACTACTAACCATGGTCTTATGCAGGATCCAGGTATCAATCATGCCATGGCCAGAGAATTGCAAAAGCTAAAGGATATGATATCAAGTGTTCCAGGAGTGGTCAAACCTATCCCAGAAATTGCAGATGGGAGCCACAAGATATCTCGCTTTGCACCACCAATCTGTGATGCTGAGATACCCAAGAGGTTCCATGTGCCAACAATGAAGCTGTATGATGGTTCGACGGATCCTGAAGAACACATAGCACAATACAGGGAGAGGATGGAGATCAATCCAATCCCAGAAAGGTTAAAGGAAGCATGCCTGTGTAAGGGATTCGGATCCACTCTTACTGGATCAGCTCTCAAATGGCTGCTAAGTCTTCCCCCCTACTCTATTACCTCATTTGCTAATCTAGTTAACCTGTTTAATAATCAGTTTTCTTGTAGTAGAAAATTTGAACGATTAACTAGTGATCTATATAGGATAACCCAGGGTCATAATGAATCATTAAGGGATTACATTACCAAATTCAGTAAAGAATCCTTAGACATTCCCAACTTTGATATAGCCACGGCTGTTGAGGCCTTTAAAATGGGATTGCTTAGGGATTAGTCGTTCTATGATGATCTTGTTATGACACCATGCAGGAACTTAGATGAGGTAAGAACACGAGCACTTAGGTTCATTCGGCTAGAGGATGACAAGAGGATCCAGGAGAGGTTAGCAGGATCCTCAAAGCAAGATAAGCAAGGATCCTCATTCAGGAACAACAAGTTCAGATCCTACAACAGATCTGATAACCAGAACGTGCATGCCGTTGATCAAGAAGAGGATGATGAGGATTATCCTCCAATTTCTGAATATTGTTTTTCTGTTGATAACAATGAACTAATCCTTGCGATGCAGAATCTAGGTGATAAATCTAGATGGCCCAGAAAAAATGATAGGCCAGCTGCAACTAAGGATAAATCAAAGTGGTGTGCATACCATGAAGATTTCGGGCATCTCACAGAAGAATGCATTGCACTAAGAAAGGAAATTGGATACTTGTTGAGCAAGGGGCATCTAAAAGAATTGTTGGGAAGAAAAAAGTCAAGGACTCAGGATCCTGAAAGGATCCCTGAGAAGGCTCCAGCCCCTCCAGCAGATGCACAAGTAATAAACTTTATTTCTGGAGGATCAGACATTTGTGGCACATCCTTCTCAGCAGCTAAAAGGCATGCAAAGGAAACTAAAATGGATAATGGAGAAAGAACCGTTCGAACATCAAGTGTCTCCGAAGGAAAAGTCATAACCTTTGATGAGGATGATCGTGTTGATATCCAGGATACTCATCACGATGGTTTAGTTATTACTCTTTTCATTTCTAACCATTTTGTCCGCAGGATCCTTATAGACGGAGGAAGTTCAGTGAACATTATCCAGCTTGATGTTCTAAAGAAGATGGGTATCCCTGAATCAGATATCATACCAAGATCCTCCGTGCTCGTGGGATTTAGTGGCGAAACTAAGAATACCCTGGGGGACATTAAACTCCCAATATACATCGAAGGCCTACACTCATATCAAAAATTTTGTGTTATTGACTGTTTATCTTGTTGTAATGTTATCCTTGGCAGGCCCTGGATACACGATATGAAGGCAGTCCCATCTACCTACCATCAATGTGTGAAGCTCCCTAGTCCTTGGGGAATAGTGAAGATTGATAGTGATCAGCAGGAGGCTAAGAATTGCTATACTTCATCGATGAAACCAGCCTCGAAGTCAAGGGAGCAATAGCAATCAAAGTATCCTCCAAGGGATGTTTTGGAGGCAAGAGAGCAGGATGTGGTAGAAGTCCTCATGGATCCTGATGATCCTGAATCCAAAATCTTTATCGGATCAGGGATCCTTGGCAAAATGAAAGAAGACCTCGTATCCTTCCTCAAAAGGAGAAAGACTACCTTTGCATGGAAACACGAAGACATGACTGGTATATCTAAAGATGTAATCACTCACAAACTTGGCATTGATAGGTCCTTCAAACCAATCCATCAAAGGAGAAGAAAGTTTGCAACGGAAAGGAATGCCATTATCCAAGAAGAGGTAGAGAAATTGCTCCGGGCAGGTATGATTAGAGAGGTCAAGTATCCAAGATGGTTGGCCAATGTGGTTGTTGTTCCAAAGAAAAACGGAAAGTGGAGGGTATGTGTCGACTTTACCGATTTAAATAAGGCATGTCCCAAGGATCCTTTCCCATTACCCCACATTGACTCCATGGTGGATGCAACTGCGGGTCATGAACTGTTAACTTTTATGGATGCTTCATCTGGATTTCAACAAATCCAAATGGAACCATCCGACCAAGAGGATACAGCCTTCATGACTCCAACTGGTATATACTGCTATATTGCTATGCCGTTCGGACTAAGAAATGCAGGTGCAACATATCAAAGGCTGGTGAATATGATGTTCAAGGATCAGATTGGACAAACAATGGAGGTTTACATAGATGATATGGTGGTAAAATCCATAAAAGCTGAGGATCACCTAAGGGACTTGGAGGAAGCATTCAATATCCTTGACAAATATAACATGAAACTTAATCCTTCAAAATGTCACTTTGGTGTTAAAGCAGGTAAATTCTTAGGATATATGGTGACGAAGAGAGGCATTGAAGCTAGCCCGGAACAAATTAAAGCAATAGTGAACATCAAATCTCCGGCCAATGCTAAGGATGTTCAAAGGCTAACAGGCAGGATAGCAGCTTTGAACAGATTCATATCCAAATCCTCAGAGAAGTGCAAAGAATTCTATGATATCCTAAGGAAGAACAAGAAATTTGAGTGGACTGAGAAGCATGAAAATGCTTTAAGAGCCCTCAAAGATTACCTATCTTCAGCCCCGGCCTTGATGAAACCAGAAAAAGGGGATGTGCTATCCTTATATCTTGCAGTATCCTCAAAAGCAGTAAGTGCGGTCCTTGTTAAGGATCATGAAGGTACACAACATCCTGTCTATTATGTAAGTAAAAGTTTACTTGATGCCGAATCCAGGTATTCACACCTTGAAAAGCTTATTCTTGCATTAATTATGGCATCTACTAAGTTGAGACATTATTTTGAAACTCATGTTATTGTTGTTAAAACTAATTTTCCAATTAAGAATGTCCTCAGGAAACCAGAGATGTCAGGAAGGATGGCTAAGTGGGCAGTGAAGCTAAGTGCATATGATATAAGATATGAGCCTAGGACAGCCATCAAATCCCAAGCATTAGCTGACTTTGTGGCTGATTTCAGTAGTGATTTACAAAAAGAAGCTGAGTTAGAAGTCCAGCAGCTAGAGGAGACCAAGGATCCTTAGATACTCTATACTAATGGATCCTCAAATGTCAAAGGTACAGGGCTTGGAATACTACTAAAATCGCCACAGGGGGACATAATACCCCACTCTATAGCTTGTGAGTTCCAAACCACTAACAATGAGGCTGAATATGAAGCCTTAATTGCTGGTTTGCAAATTGCAAAGCATATGGGGATCAGGTATCTTGAGGTACATGTAGATTCATTGTTAATTACAAACCACTTTAATGGATCCTATGCTGTTAAAGGTGAAAAGCTAACCAAATATTTAGAGATAGTCAAAAATTTGGCACTCTCTTTTGTTTCCTTTAGTTTGACTCAGGTACCAAGGGAAGAAAATACAGAAGCTGATGCATTGGCTAACTTAGGATCATCCTTGAAGATCCCGGAGGATATCAAGATCCCTATTATCCATATCCTGACCCCGGCTATCGAGGATCATGTGGCTATGGAGATAGGAAATGATTCTGCAATTATCCCTAGTGAGGATACTCAATCCCATTCAGGATCAGGATCATGGATCTCACCAATTATGAGATACTTACAACATGGAGAGATTCCTACAGGAGAAAACCCTAGGGCTTTCAAATCTAAGGTATCTCAATTCACGATTTTAAATAATATGTTGTATAGACGATCTCTTGCAGGACCATACTTGAGATGCATTGAGGATCCTGAAATCCAAGAAGTTTTAAAAGACTTCCATGAAGGAGATTGTGGAAACCACACTGGGGGCAGGGCATTATTTTCAAGGATCCTGAGGACAGGACACTACTGGCCAACCATGAAAAGAGATGCTGTGCAGTATGCTAAGAGATGTGATCCTTGTCAGAGACACAGCAATATCCTTCATCAACCAGCTGAATTATTGCATCCTATATCCTCCTCTTGGCCATTTATGAGATGGGGTATGGATATAGTTGGTAAGCTCCCTAAGGCACCTGGTGGAAAAGTATTCATGCTTGCTATGACTGATTACTTCTCCAAGTGGATAGAGGCTGAAGCTTTTGCCCAAGTCAGAGAAAAGGAAGTTATATCCTTCATTAAAAGAAATATTATAACTAGATTTGGAATTCCTTCTGAAATTATATGTGATAATGGTTCCCAATTTATTGGGGGCAGAACCACTAACTTTTGTGACAGTTGGGGGATTAAGATGATAACATCAACACCAGTCCACCCACAAGCTAATGGTCAAGCAGAATCATCCAACAAGATCATTATCAACAATTTGAAGAAGAAGCTTGGATCCAAGAAAGGGAAATGGGCAGAAGAACTACCCTATGTGCTTTGGGCTGATAGGACAACCCCTAAGAATGCTACTGGTCAAACGCCATTCTCTTTGGTATTTGGGGCAGAATCAGTGATCCCAACAGAAATGGTGGTTCCAACTGCTAGAACAAGTACTCGTGATCCTGAGGAGAATGATGAGAACTTGGCTCAAGACCTGGATACTATTGAAGAAATCAGGGATCTCGCTAGGATAAGGATGGCCAGTTATCAACAAAGAATGGCTGGTGCCTACAACAAAAATGTCAGGATCAGGAAGTTTCAAGTTGGAGATATGGTATTGAGGAAGGCATTTCAGAATACCACCAATCCTGCTGATGGAAAATTGGCTCCAAAATGGGAAGGCCCTTATTTGATTGAAGCTGAAGCAGGAAAGGGGGCATATAGATTGCTAACCATGGAAGGTGATTTGCTACCAAGAGCTTGGAATGCTGTCCACTTGAAGAAATATTTCATGTGACCAGGATCCTCATGGCACAGATGATCCTTACGATAGGGATATCCTTAAAGGATCCTTAAAGTATCGGTGATCCTTACTTTGGTAATATCCTAATCTTAGACTATTTCATTTCTTTATTTTCTCATATAAGGATAAGGATCATGTGTCCTTTATCCATCCCTCACGTGATTTTAAGTTTTGAAAGTTCAGGTATCCTTTGCATAACATTGGTTATCTGCAGAAGCAATCCGTTCCTTGGGTTTAACCCCAGTTATTTGGGCTTGACCCCAGTTCCGCCTGTAGCGCATGATGATCCTGGTATAGTTCAAGGCAGTGGGACCAGTACTCGTTTTAGGGGCTGATAATTCCATTGTATTGGCTATGCCTAGGATCCTACGTATAATGGTAGACGTACCATACATCCGTTCCTAGGGTTTCTAACGTTTTCACGTTAGCTAAGGTTTTGGCATTTTCATGTAACTAATTTTGGATGGTCGCCAGTTAGGGCCATACTCCAGTTTACATACGATCCTTGGGCTTGTCCCCAGTTATCCTT
Organism: Helianthus tuberosus; assembly: GCA_030545235.1. Lineage (NCBI taxonomy): Eukaryota > Viridiplantae > Streptophyta > Magnoliopsida > Asterales > Asteraceae > Helianthus > Helianthus tuberosus. Next base: position 154,625,896 of record CM060442.1, read on the forward strand.
GGGCTTGTCCCCAGTTATCCTTGGGCTTGTCCCCAGTTATCCTTGGGCTTGTCCCCAGTTATCCTTGGGCTTGTCCCCAGTTGCTAACTCTTATCTTATATTGGCTTAGTCCCAAGTTATGATCTATTTCAGGTCCTTGAAGACAAGCAACTAGGGATCCTTGATCCTTACTTCTCTCTAAGGTTTATCTTATAATTATCCTTATTATGGTTAGGATCCTAACTTGGACCCTCAGGTATGATCCTTAACTATTTTTAATCCTATTCATTATTTATTTGAATAACCCTTAAAAATTTGACAACTAGACTTGTGATCCTTAAAACATATTGCTTTTTGGGATTTTTTAACTATAGGATATTTGATCATGGATCATGTCCTAAATATTTTCAATCTGACTTATTCAAAATTGTTTATTCAATAAATATGCATCAAAACAAAGTAAAATTAAAGAAACAAAAGGATAACAACACGAGATAAGCGACAAAAGGTTAAGATTTTATTTATTAACAAAGGATTAACCCTTAAAAGGTTGTCAAAATTACCTACCCCGAGCATCTACCAGCAAAACGTGGCCCGTCCGCTGGGATAGGTAAAGGGTGTCCATGATAATAAGTTCAAAAGTAGTGCAGGAATATAAAGGCGGCAGGATCACAATGGCTTCATCCCCCAAACAGAGGATCCCTCCACCATTTGCAATCCTGCCTATTGTCCAAAGGATCATACATGATCCTTAATCCTAAAAACTATTGTTCAGTACAAACCATTAAATTGTTCAACATCACAACCACAAAAAACTACTACCAAATTTAAAAATTGGGCTCCGACTGCGTCTAGGAATGTCCATCATCGCCCAATTGTGCAGCCTACACCTTTGCTGCATCCTCTTCCCCTCCAGCTGCGGTATCCTTCACCAGATCCTTCCCACTACCTCCAGCCTCGATCACCAAAACCTCCTCAGCCTCCTCATCATCCTCAAGATCGGCCAACCTTGATTTCCAGCCCTCAACATCCCAGCTGCTTCTATCGAAGTTAGGATCTTGAGCTTCCTGGGCCATCTTTAATTTTGTCTGATACATTGTGATGGCAGCAGAGACCTTAGCATTTTCTATGAGATCATGCTTTTCATAGTCAAGGTTAATCAGAAGTTTAGCCGTCTTAGTCTTGGCATCTTGGAGTTCCTTCTGAAGATCAGCAATTGCAAGGTCCTTAAGCACTGCAACCTGTTGGAGGTCAGCAATCTTCTTGTCCTGCTCCTCGACGTTTCCCACATAGTCCTCAATCTCAGCAAATTTCTGCAAAGAAAAGGATAAAGCAGTTTAAGATCAGATGATCCTTATACGAGTAGGATACCTAGGCAAAATTGGTGATCCTTACATCATTAAAGTATTCAAGGAACTGGTGGCGGATCAGTGGTAGTCCTTGAAGATCCTCAGTGTCAGAAGTTTTCCTCTTCTTGCCACCCTTTCCTTTAGTGGGTGCCTTGGGAATGGAGATGCTGGGACTGGTAGTGGCCCTCTTCTTCCTGGATCGAACAACATCAAGGTCAGCCGTGTTGAACTGGGATACAGGCTTGGCAGATTTTCTGGCACCTACACATTCAAAGCAAGATAAGTGTCCTAATCCTATTTCAATTTAATTATTAATTTTAATATTCAAACTATAAATCAGGCAAGATACTTACTTGACATGGTGATGGAACCTGAGGATACTTCTTGTGAGTCTTGGGTGTCTATCTTGAATGTCCTTATTTCAGGATCAAGCTTCCAAAAAGCAGCAAGCCTATCCTTGGTTTCAGGTGTTGTGATGATGTGCGAAACAGAAATAGCTGCATAACACAAGACAAAAAGGGGTTAGTGATCCTTATATAAAAACAAGACTACCTGGTGATCCTTCTCAGGATCCTCTGGCCTACCATGGGTGGACCATGTCCTTGGTAGATCCTTTCCATTTGGTTGCAATATCCTCATCAGATTTTTTGACCAAAACAATGATCTTTTTACTCTGATTTTACAGATGAGAGATCGCATGCAAGAGCAGGACAAAACCAATGAAAGGATCCTCCAGGAGATTGGTGATATCAAGAAACAGAAGAAATCAGTGGAGGATCACTCTCCTCTGATACCAAGGTCATTGAATTTTGACACTCTAGTGGTAACTACCCTACAATCGGCAGTTCCAGACATCCAGTATCAAAGTGGTCCATTAGAAAGGCGTTATGGAACAGCAACTATGAGTCAAGCATTTGGCTCTCACTTCCAGCCTCAAGGATCCTATTTTCAGCCATCGGGATCCTCTTTTCAGCATCATGGATCCTTCGTCAGCTCAGGAGGATATTTGGGAATGCACACAGTTCAAGGATCCTCCCAGGTTCAAGGATCCTCCCAGGTTCAAGGATCCTCTCAGGTCCAAGGATCCTCCACGGTTCCAGGATCCTCTCAGGTTCAAGGATCCTCTCAGCCCCAAGGATCCTTTCAGGTTCAAGGATCCTCTCAGCATCAAGGATCCAACATCTTTCAGGATCAAGGAATCTTAAGAAGTATGCAGCCTCCAAGCTCGGATGTTCATCAAGGAGACTTCATACCAATGCAGACCATTGCTTCCTATGGTCCTTCAATCATACCGGAACCCCGTCAATATGGATTCACATCTGTAATTCCAAACTTGAATCACATGGGAGGTAACACTTTTAATAATTCATATAACACTAACCATGGCTCTATGCAGGATACAGGTATCAATCAGGCTATGGCTAGGGAGTTACAGAAGCTTAAGGATATGATATCCAGCATACCAGGAGTGGTTAAACCCATTCCTGAGATTGCAGATGGTAGCCATAGGATATCTCGCTTTGCACCACCTATTTGTGATGCTGAGATACCCAAAAGGTTCCAGATACCAACTATGAAGCTATATGATGATTCAACGGATCCAGAGGAACATGTAGCTCAATACAGGGAGAGGATGGAGATCAATCCAATTCCTGAGAGGTTAAAAGAAGCATGTCTATGCAAGGGTTTTGGATCCACACTCACAGGATCTGCTCTTAAATGGCTGCTAAGTCTTCCCCCTTACTCTATTACTTCATTTGCTAATCTAGTTAATCTATTTAATAGTCAATTCTCTTGTAGTAGAAAATTTGAACGATTAACTAGTGACCTATATAGGGTAACACAAGGTCAAAATGAATCACTTAGAGATTACATCACTAAGTTTAGTAAAGAATCCTTAGATATCCCTAACCTGGATATTGCTACGGCTGTAGAATCCTTTAAAATGGGTTTGCTTAGGGATTCATTGTTCTATGATGATCTTGTTATGACCCCATGCAGGAATCTTGATGAAGTAAGAACCAGGGCCCTTAGGTTCATCCGTCTAGAGGATGACAAAAGGATCAAGGAGAGACTGGCAGGATCCTCGAAGCAGGAAAAGCAAGGATCCTACTTCAAGAATAACAAGTTTAAATCCTACAACAAGTCTGACAACTAGAACGTGCATGCAGTAGAGCAGGAAGAGGATGATGAGGATTATCCTCCAATTTCTGAATACTGTTTTTCTGTTGATAACAATGAACTAATTCTTGCAATGCAGAATCTAGGTGAGAAAGCAAGATGGCCAAGGAAAAGTGATAAACCAGCTGCTACAAAAGAGAAATCCAAATGGTGTGCATATCACGAGGATTTCGGGCATCTCACTGAAGAGTGTATTACACTTAGAAAAGAAATTGGTTACTTGTTAAGCAAGGGGCACTTGAAGGAGCTTTTGGGAAGAAAGAAGTCAAGGATTCAGGATCCTGAAAGGATCCCAGAAAAGGCTCCTGCTCCTCCAGTAGATGCACAAGTTATAAACTTCATATCCGGTGGATCAGACATTTGTGGTACTTCCTTTTCAGTAGCCAAAAGACATGCCAAGGAAACCAAGATGGATAATGGAGACAGACCCATCCGGACCTCCACTGTCACCAAGGATAAGATTATAACTTTTGATGAGGATGATCGTGTTGATGTTCAGGATCCTCATCATGATGGTCTTGTTATTACTCTGTTCATTTCTAACCATTTTGTTCGCAGGATCCTGATAGATGGAGGAAGCTCAGTAAACATCATCCAGCTTGATGTCCTCAAGAAGATGAACATCCCTGAATCAGACATTGTCCCAAGATCCTCAGTACTTATGGGATTCAGCGGAGAGACCAAAAATACATTAGGGGACATCAAACTCCCCATCTATATTGAAGGACTCCATTCTTATAAAAAAATTTGTGTTATAGATTGCTTATCTTGTTGTAATGTTATCCTTGGCAGGCCATGGATACATGACATGAAGGCAGTCCCATCTACCTATCATCAATGTTTAAAGCTTCCTAGTCCATGGGGAGTGGTGAAAATTGAGAGTGATCAACAAGAAGCTAAGAATTGTTACACGTCATCAATGAAGCCAGCCTCAAGACCAAGGGAGCAATAGCAACTAAAGTATCCTCCAAGAGATGTCTTGGAGGCAAGAGAACAGGATGTGAAAGAAATCCTTATGGATCCCCATGATCCTGAATCCATCGTCTACATAGGATCAGGGATCCTCAGCAACATTGAACAGGATCTAGTATCCTTCCTTAAGAGGAGGAAAACCACCTTTGCCTGGAAGCATGAGGATATGACAGGTATATCTAAGGATATAATTACTCATAAGCTTGGCATTGACAGATCATTCAAGCCTATACACCAGAAAAGGAAGAAGTTTGCACCTGAAAGGAATGGTATTATCCAGGAAGAGGTAGATAAACTACTTTGAGCAGGTATGATAAGAGAGGTTAAGTATCCAAGGAGGTTAGCCAATGTGGTTGTTGTACAAAAGAAAAATGGAAAGTGGAGGGTATGTGTCGATTTTACTGATTTAAACAAGGCATGTCCCAAGGATCCTTTCCCATTACCCCACATTGACTCCATGGTGGATGCTACCGCGGGTCATGAGTTGTTGACTTTTATGGATGCTTCATCTGGATTTCAACAAATTCAGATGGAACCATCTGATCAAGAGGATACAGCCTTTATGACCCCAACTGGTATATATTGTTATATTGCTATGCCATTTGGACTAAGGAATGCAGGTGCTACTTATCAAAGGCTAGTCAATATGATGTTCAAGGAACAAATTGGACACACTATGGAGGTTTATATAGATGACATGGTGGTTAAGTCCAAGAAAGCTGAGGATCATCTTAGTGACTTGGAGGAAGCATTCAATATTCTTGACAAATTTAATATGAAAATAAATCCTTCCAAGTGTCACTTTGGTGTTAAAGCAGGTAAATTCCTAGGCTATATGGTGACAAAAAGAGGCATTGAAGCAAGTCCAGAGCAAATCAAGGCTATCGTGAATATCAAATCTCCTGCCAATGCTAAGGATGTGCAAAGATTAACAGGCAGGATCGCGGCCTTGAACAGGTTCATATCCAAATCCTCAGAAAAATGCAAAGAATTCTATGACATTTTGAGGAAGAACAAGAAATTTGAATGGACTGAAAAGCATGAAAATGCTCTCAAAGCTCTTAAGGATTACCTATCCTCAGCCCCTGCCTTGATGAAACTAGAAAAAGGGGATATATTATCCTTGTATTTAGCGGTATCCTCTAAAGCAGTAAGTGCGGTCCTTGTAAAGGATCACGAAGGTACACAACATCCTGTCTATTATGTAAGTAAGAGTTTGCTTGATGCTGAATCCAGGTATTCACATTTAGAAAAACTTATCCTTGCATTAATTATGGCGTCTACTAAATTAAGACATTATTTTGAAACTCATGCCATTATTGTTAAAACTAATTTTCCAATTAAGAATGTTCTCAGGAAACCTGAAATGTCAGGAAGGATGGCTAAGTGGGCAGTGAAGCTTAATGCTTATGATATAAGATATGAACCAAGGACTGCCATCAAATCCCAAGCTTTAGCTGACTTTGTGGCAGATTTTAGTAGTGACTTGCAAAGGGAAGCTGAGTTAGAGGTTCAACAGCTTGAAGAAAGTAAGGATCCTTGGATACTCTTCACTGATGGAGCTTCTAATGTCAAAGGAACAGGACTTGGAATACTACTAAAATCGCCACAGGGGGACATAATACCCCACTCCATAGCTTGTGAATTTCAAACTACCAACAATGAGGCTGAGTATGAAACCTTGATAGCTGGTTTGCAAGTCGCTAAGCATATGAGGATCAGGTATCTTGAGGTACATGTAGATTCGTTGTTAATCACTAATCACTTTAATGGATCCTATGCTGTTAAAGGTGAAAAGCTAATCAAATATTTAGAGATAGTCAAAGAATTGGCACTCTCTTTTGTTTCCTTTAGTTTGACACAGGTACCAAGGGAAGAGAATGCAGAGGCTGATGCATTAGCCAATCTAGGATCATCCTTGAAGATCCCGGAGGATATCAGGATCCCTAATATCCACATCCTAACCCCTGCTATCGAGGATCATGTAGCCATGGAGATAGAAGAGGATTCTGCAATTATTCCTAGTGATGATACTCAATCTCATTCAGGATCATGGATCCTTCCAATCATGAGATACATACAACATGGAGAAATTCCTACAGGAGAAAACCCCAGGGCTTTCAAAATTAAGGTATCTCAATTTACAATATTGAATAATATGTTGTATAAACGATCTCTTGTAGGACCATATCTAAGATGCATTGTGGATCCTGAAATCCAAGAAGTCCTAAAGGATTTCCATGAAGGAGATTGTGGAAACCACACTGGGGGCAGGGCATTATTCTCAAGGATCCTGAGGACAGGATACTATTGGCCTACTATGAAGAAGGATGCTGTGGAATATGCTAAGAAGTGTGATCCTTGTCAGAGACATAGTAATATCCTTCACCAACCAGCAGAGCTTTTGCCTCCTATATCCTCTTCTTGGCCATTCATGAGATGGGGAATGGATATAGTCGGTAAGCTTCCTAAGGCACCTGGTGGAAAAGTATTCATGCTTGCTATGACTGATTACTTCTCCAAGTGGATAGAGGCTGAAGCCTTTGCTCAAGTCAGAGAAAAAGAAGTTGTTTTGGTCAAAAAAAATCTGATGAGGATATTGCAACCAAACTCTCTGTTACGGGGTGTTTTGGTCAAAAAATCTGATGAGGATATTGCAACCAAACTCTCTGTTACGGGGTATGATGCTTATAGTGTAGAACAATGACAAGGATCACTTCAATGTAAATTGCACAAATGACACAAGGATTTATACGGGGAAAAAGCCCTTGATCAAGAGTTGATCTCCGGCACAAAAAACCCCGGGTGATGGAAACTACCGATCACCAAGCTCAAATAAATCAATAAATGCTTACAACTTCGGATAGTAATGAGCTAGGTACAAGGATCACTATCGTGAAATGTGTAAAAGTGAGTGAAAACTAATGAGTGTTCGTTGAGAGCTTCAAGAGTGAGATTGTATGAGAGTGTGTGTAGCTGAAAAATGACTAAGTGTTCTAATTCTAGCTCGTCACCCCTTTAAAAATAGAAGTTAACTACAATAACTAACTATCCGACTTTTGTGCCAAGCTCCCACGTTCTCCACAACGTCCATTTCCAGTCAAACGTGTGCGAAATGCCCGTGGAATATTCCTTAGTACCGTTGCTAAGACCAAGTCAAGCTTGTTACTCCTACGAAGTAATACAAAACACAAACAATCAATCGTCAGTACGAGGATCCTTAAAGTGATCCATGATCCTGATCCTGAAGCTCTTCTGAGGATCACTATCTGTCACAGAAGTAAGGATCATTAATTAGGATAACGAATAAGGATCACTAATTGTTAGAAAATCCTCCCCTAACAATTGCCCCCAAAATATAAGGAGTGATATGTAAAAATGAGCGAGTTATGTTTTCCTGATCTTATCCGCAACTAACTATCGTAAATATAGCCGTTATTGTTGAACTATCCGTTGCAATCGTGACGTCACAGAAGTGACAACCCTGCATAATCATGATTATAAATAGGAGATAGAGATAGGATCGATTGCATTTAAATTCAAAGAAACTCCCTTTAAATTCTTGGTCGAAGATCTATCAGGTATCTCTTCTTTTATCTCCCCTTCTCTTACTCTGTTTTTCTTTCTTTCTATCATCTCTTCAAGAATGATGCTCCGGTCCTCCCCCGCCAAGGATCACCAGAAGGATAGTCCCTTGAAGAGTCAAGGGATCATCAAAGACTCGATACATGAGAGGTGTTGTTTTAACGATGCTTAAATAGACAAGATTCGTCACTGCTTTCCGGCGAGTGCCTTTTTCAAACCCTTCGATCCTACTATTCTGAGCGACTATGTTTCAGAAACATGGGTTGCCTTTCCAGTTACTCCATTCGCCATAGGGTACACCTATCCTTTCCCAGAATTTACACAATCCTTCTTTTCCCTTACCGGCATTTCTTACATCCAAGACATGCCGATGATTTGGAGGGTTTTGTATACCCTAGAGAGGATCATCGAGCAGGAAGGCGTTGATGTAGGAATGTCAGAGCTGACACAAATGTATGATCTTACTACCTTTGGTTCCCATCGTTATCTGTTCAAACGAAAACCCGGCGGAGAACACCCCCTTCTTAAAGTCACCAAGAATGACACAAATTGGAAACGTCGCTTCTTCTTTGTCAGGAGGGATACTGTTTTGGTCAAAAAATCTGTTGAGGATATTGCAACCAAACTCTCTGTATTGGGGTATGATGCTAATAATGTATGACAATCACAAGGATCACTTCAATGTAAATTGCACAAATGACATAAGGATTTATACGGGGAAAAAGCCCTTGATCAAGAGTTGATCTCCGGCACAAAAAACCCCGGGTGATGGAAACTACCGATCACCAAGCTCAAATAAATGAATTAATGTTTACAACTTCGGATAGTAACGAGCTAGGTACAAGGATCACTATCGTGAAATGTGTAAAAGTGAATGAAAATGAATGAATGTTCGTCGAGAGCTTCAAGTATGCGAGTGTATGAGAGTGTGTAACTGAGAAAATGACTAAGTGTTTTTCTACTAGCTCGTTACCCCTTTTAAAATAGAAGTTAACTACTAAAACTAACTATCCGACTTTTGTGCCAAGCTTCCACGTTCTCCACAACGTCCATTTTTGACCAAGCACGTGCGGGATAGTTTGGGAATATTCTCCAGGAATGTCGCCAAGACCAGGTCAAGCTTGTTATTCCTGCGAGGTAATACAAAACATAAATAAACAATCGTCAGTACGAGGATCCTTAAAGTGATCCATGATCCTGATCCTGTAGCTCTTCTGAGGATCACCACCTGTCACAGAAGTAAGGATCATTAATTAGGATAACGAATAAGGATCACTAATTGTTAGAAAATCCTCCCCTAACAGATACCATTCCAAACGGAAAGGATCTACCAAGGACATGGTCCACCCATGGTAGGCCAGAGGATCCTGAGAAGGATCACCAGGTAGTCTTGTTTTTATATAAGGATCACTAACCCCTTTTTGTCTTGTGTTATGCAGCTATTTCTGTTTCGCACATCATCACAACACCTGAAACCAAGGATAGGCTTGCTGCTTTTTGGAAGCTTGATCCTGAAATAAGGACATTCAAGATAGACACCCAAGACTCACAAGAAGTATCCTCAGGTTCCATCAGCATGTCAAGTAAGTATCCTGCCTGATTTATAGTTTGAATATTAAAATTAATAATTAAATTGAAATAGGATTAGGACACTTATCTTGCTTTGAATGTGTAGGTGCCGGAAAATCTGCCAAGCCTGTATCCCAGTTCAACACGGCTGACCTTGATGTTGTTCGATCCAGGAAGAAGAGGGCCACTACCAGTCCCAGCATCTCCATTCCCAAGGCACCCACTAAAGGAAAGGGTGGCAAGAAGAGGAAAACTTCTGACACTGAGGATCTTCAAGGACTACCACTGATCCGCCACCAGTTCCTTGAATACTTTAATGATGTAAGGATCACCAATTTTGCCTAGGTATCCTACTCGTATAAGGATCATCTGATCTTAAACTGCTTTATCCTTTTCTTTGCAGAAATTTGCTGAGATTGAGGACTATGTGGGAAACGTCGAGGAGCAGGACAAGAAGATTGCTGACCTCCAACAGGTTGCAGTGCTTAAGGACCTTGCAATTGCTGATCTTCAGAAGGAACTCCAAGATGCCAAGACTAAGACGGCTAAACTTCTGATTGACCTTGACTATGAAAAGCATGATCTCATAGAAAATGCTAAGGTCTCTGCTGCCATCACAATGTATCAGACAAAATTAAAGATGGCCCAGGAAGCTCAAGATCCTAACTTCGATAGAAGCAGCTGGGATGTTGAGGGCTGGAAATCAAGGTTGGCCGATCTTGAGGATGATGAGGAGGCTGAGGAGGTTTTGGCGATCAAGGCTGGAGGTAGTGGGAAGGATCTGGTGAAGGATACCGCAGCTGGAGGGGAAGAGGATGCAGCAAAGGTGTATGCTGCACAATTGGGCGATGATGGACATTCCTAGACGCAGCCGGAGCCCAATTTTTAAATTTGGTAGTAGTTTTTTGTGGTTGTGATGTTGAACAATTTAATGGTTTGTACTGAACAATAGTTTTTAGGATTAAGGATCATGTATGATCCTTTGGACAATAGGCAGGATTGCAAATGGTGGAGGGATCCTCTGTTTGGGGGATGAAGCCATTGTGATCATGCCGCCTTTATATTCCTGCACTACTTTTGAACTTATTATCATGGACACCCTTTACCTATCCCAGCGGACGGGTCACGTTTTGCTGGTAGATGCTCGGGGTAGGTAATTTTGACAACCTTTTAAGGGTTAATCCTTTGTTAATAAATAAAATCTTAACCTTTTGTCGCTTATCTCGTGTTGTTATCCTTTTGTTTCTTTAATTTTACTTTGTTTTGATGCATATTTATTGAATAAACAATTTTGAATAAGTCAGATTGAAAATATTTAGGACATGATCCATGATCAAATATCCTATAGTTAAAAAATCCCAAAAAGCAATATGTTTTAAGGATCACAAGTCTAGTTGTCAAATTTTTAAGGGTTATTCAAATAAATAATGAATAGGATTAAAAATAGTTAAGGATCATACCTGAGGGTCCAAGTTAGGATCCTAACCATAATAAGGATAATTATAAGATAAACCTTAGAGAGAAGTAAGGATCAAGGATCCCTAGTTGCTTGTCTTCAAGGACCTGAAATAGATCATAACTAGGGACTAAGCCAATATAAGATAAGAGTTAGCAACTGGGGACAAGCCCAAGGATAACTGGGGACAAGCCCAAGGATAACTGGGGACAAGCCCAAGGATCGTATGTAAACTGGAGTATGGCCCTAACTGGCGACTATCCAAACTTAGTGACATGAAAATGCCAAAACCTTAGCTAACGTGAAAACGTTAGAAACCCTAGGAACGGATGTATGGTACGTCTACCATTATACGTAGGATCCTAGGCATAGCCAGTACAATGGAATTATCAGCCCCTAAAACGAGTACTGGTCCCACTGCCTTGAACTATACCAGGATCATCATGCGCTACAGGCGGAACTGGGGTCAAGCCCAAATAACTGGGGTTAAACCCAAGGAACGGATTGCTTCTGCAGATAACCAATGTTATGCAAAGGATACCTGAACTTTCAAAACTTAAAATCACGTGAGGGATGGATAAAGGAAACATGATCCTTATCCTTATATGAGAAAATAAAGAAATGAAATAGTCTAAGATTAGGATATTACCAAAGTAAGGATCACCGATACTTTAAGGATCCTTTAAGGATATCCCTATCGTAAGGATCATCTGTGCCATGAGGATCCTGGTCACATGAAATATTTCTTCAAGTGGACAGCATTCCAAGCTCTTGGTAGCAAATCACCTTCTATGGTTAGCAATCTATATGCCCCCTTTCCTGCTTCAGCTTCAATCAAATAAGGGCCTTCCCATTTTGGAGCCAATTTTCCATCAGCAGGATTGGTGGTATTCTGAAATGCCTTCCTCAATACCATATCTCCAACTTGAAACTTCCTGATCCTCACATTTTTGCTGTAGGCACCAGCCATTCTTTGTTGATAACTGGCCATCCTTATCCTAGCGAGATCCCTGATTTCTTCAATAGTATCCAGGTCTTGAGCCAAGTTCTCATCATTCTCCTTAGGATCACGAGTACTTGTTCTAGCAGTTGGAACCACCATTTCCGTTGGGATCACTGATTCTGCCCCAAATACCAAAGAGAATGGCGTTTGACCAGTAGCATTCTTAGGGGTTGTCCTATCAGCCCAAAGCACATAGGGTAGTTCTTCTGCCCATTTCCCTTTATTGGATCCAAGCTTCTTCTTCAAATTGTTGATAATGATCTTGTTGGATGATTCTGCTTGACCATTAGCTTGTGGGTGGACTGGTGTTGATGTTATCATCTTAATCCCCCAACTGTCACAAAAGTTAGTGGTTCTGCCCCCAATAAATTGGGAACCATTATCACATATAATTTCAGAAGAAATTCCAAATCTAGTTATAATTTTTCTTTTAATGTAGGATATAACTTCCTTTTCTCTGACTTGGGCAAAAGCTTCAGCCTCTATCCACTTGGAGAAGTAATCAGTCATAGCAAGCATGAATACTTTTCCACCAGGTGCCTTAGGGAGCTTACCAACTATATCCATACCCCATTTCATAAATGGCCAAGAGGAGGATATAGGATGCAATAATTCAGCTGGTTGATGAAGGATATTGCTGTGTCTCTGACAAGGATCACATCTCTTAGCATACTGCACAGCATCTCTTTTCATGGTTGGCCAGTAGTATCCTGTCCTCAGGATCCTTGAAAATAATGCCCTGCCCCCAGTGTGGTTTCCACAATCTCCTTCATGGAAGTCTTTTAAAACTTCTTGGATTTCAGGATCCTCAATGCATCTCAAGTATGGTCCTGCAAGAGATCGTCTATACAACATATTATTTAAAATCGTGAATTGAGATACCTTAGATTTGAAAGCCCTAGGGTTTTCTCCTGTAGGAATCTCTCCATGTTGTAAGTATCTCATAATTGGTGAGATCCATGATCCTGATCCTGAATGGGATTGAGTATCCTCACTAGGGATAATTGCAGAATCATTTCCTATCTCCATAGCCACATGATCCTCGATAGCCGGGGTCAGGATATGGATAATAGGGATCTTGATATCCTCCGGGATCTTCAAGGATGATCCTAAGTTAGCCAATGCATCAGCTTCTGTATTTTCTTCCCTTGGTACCTGAGTCAAACTAAAGGAAACAAAAGAGAGTGCCAAATTTTTTACTATCTCTAAATATTTGGTTAGCTTTTCACCTTTAACAGCATAGGATCCATTAAAGTGGTTTGTAATTAACAATGAATCTACATGTACCTCAAGATACCTGATCCCCATATGCTTTGCAATTTGCAAACCAGCAATTAAGGCTTCATATTCAGCCTCATTGTTAGTGGTTTGGAATTCACAAGCTATAGAGTGGGGTATTATGTCCCCCTGTGGCGATTTTAGTAGTATTCCAAGCCCTGTACCTTTGACATTTGAGGATCCATCAATATAGAGTATCCAAGGATCCTTGGTCTCCTCTAGCTGCTGGACTTCTAACTCAGCTTCTTTTTGTAAATCACTACTGAAATCAGCCACAAAGTCAGCTAATGCTTGGGATTTGATGGCTGTCCTAGGCTCATATCTTATATCATATGCACTTAGCTTCACTGCCCACTTAGCCATCCTTCCTGACATCTCTGGTTTCCTGAGGACATTCTTAATTGGAAAATTAGTTTTAACAACAATAACAGGAGTTTCAAAATAATGTCTCAACTTAGTAGATGCCATAATTAATGCAAGAATAAGCTTTTCAAGGTGTGAATACCTGGATTCGGCATCAAGTAAACTTTTACTTACATAATAGACAGGATGTTTTGTACCTTCATTATCCTTAACAAGGACCGCACTTACTGCTTTTGAGGATACTGCAAGATATAAGGATAGCACATCGCCTTTTTCTGGTTTCATCAAGGCCGGGGCTGAAGATAGGTAATCTTTGAGGGCTCTTAAAGCATTTTCATGCTTCTTAGTCCACTCAAATTTCTTGTTCTTCCTTAGGATATCATAGAATTCTTTGCACTTCTTTGAGGATTTGGATATGAATCTGTTCAAAGCTGCTATCCTGCCTGTTAGCCTTTGAACATCCTTAGCATTGGCCGGAGATTTGATGTTCACTATTGCTTTTATTTGTTCCGGGCTAGCTTCAATGCCTCTCTTCGTCACCATATATCCTAAGAATTTACCTGCTTTAACACCAAAGTGACATTTTGAAGGATTAAGTTTCATGTTATATTTGTCAAGGATATTGAATGCTTCCTCCAAGTCCCTTAGGTGATCCTCAGCTTTTATGGATTTTACCACCATATCATCTATGTAAACCTCCATTGTTTGTCCAATCTGATCCTTGAACATCATATTCACCAGCCTTTGATATGTTGCACCTGCATTTCTTAGTCCGAACGGCATAGCAATATAGCAGTATATACCAGTTGGAGTCATGAAGGCTGTATCCCCTTGGTCGGATGGTTCCATTTGGATTTGTTGAAATCCAGATGAAGCATCCATAAAAGTTAACAGTTCATGACCCGCAGTTGCATCCACCATGGAGTCAATGTGGGGTAATGGGAAAGGATCCTTGGAACATGCCTTATTTAAATCGGTAAAGTCGACACATACCCTCCACTTTCCGTTTTTCTTTTGAACAACAACCACATTGGCCAACCATCTTGGATACTTAACCTCTCTAATCATACCTGCCCGGAGCAATTTCTCTACCTCTTCTTGGATAATGGCATTCCTTTCCGGTGCAAACTTTCTTCTCCTTTGATGGATTGGTTTGAAGGACCTATCAATGCCAAGTTTGTGAGTGATTACATCTTTAGATATACCAGTCATGTCTTCGTGTTTCCATGCAAAGGTAGTCTTTCTCCTTTTGAGGAAGGATACGAGGTCTTCTTTCATTTTGCCAAGGATCCCTGATCCGATAAAGATTTTGGATTCAGGATCATCAGGATCCATGAGGACTTCTACCACATCCTGCTCTCTTGCCTCCAAGACATCCCTTGGAGGATACTTTGATTGCTATTGCTCCCTTGACTTCGAGGCTGGTTTCATCGATGAAGTATAGCAATTCTTAGCCTCCTGCTGATCACTATCAATCTTCACTATTCCCCAAGGACTAGGGAGCTTCACACATTGATGGTAGGTAGATGGGACTGCCTTCATATCGTGTATCCAGGGCCTGCCAAGGATAACATTACCACAAGATAAACAGTCAATAACACAAAATTTTTGATATGAGTGTAGGCCTTCGATGTATATTGGGAGTTTAATGTCCCCTAGGGTATTCTTAGTTTCGCCACTAAATCCCACGAGCACGGAGGATCTTGGTATGATATCTGATTCAGGGATACCCATCTTCTTTAGAACATCAAGCTGGATAATGTTCACTGAACTTCCTCCGTCTATAAGGATCCTGCGGACAAAATCGTTAGAAATGAAAAGAGTAATAACTAAACCATCGTGATGAGGATCCTGGATATCAACACGATCATCCTCATCAAAGGTTATGACTTTTCCTTCGGAGACACTTGATGTTCGAACGGGTCTTTCTCCATTATCCATTTTAGTTTCCTTTGCATGCCTTTTAGCTGCTGAGAAGGATGTGCCACAAATGTCTGATCCTCCAGAAATAAAGTTTATTACTTGTGCATCTGCTGGAGGGGCTGGAGCCTTCTT
Source organism: Helianthus tuberosus (assembly GCA_030545235.1). Classification (NCBI taxonomy): domain Eukaryota; kingdom Viridiplantae; phylum Streptophyta; class Magnoliopsida; order Asterales; family Asteraceae; genus Helianthus; species Helianthus tuberosus. The sequence continues at coordinate 154,641,686 of CM060442.1, forward strand.
AGGGATCCTTTCAGGATCCTGAGTCCTTGACTTTTTTCTTCCCAACAATTCTTTTAGATGCCCCTTGCTCAACAAGTATCCAATTTCCTTTCTTAGTGCAATGCATTCTTCTGTGAGATGCCCGAAATCTTCATGGTATGTACACCACTTTGATTTATCCTTAGTTGCAGCTGGCCTATCATTTTTTCTGGGCCATCTAGCTTTATCACCTAGATTCTGCATCGCAAGGATTAGTTCATTGTTATCAACAGAAAAACAATATTCAGAAATTGGAGGATAATCCTCATCATCCTCTTCTTGATCAACGGCATGCACGTTCTGGTTATCAGATCTGTTGTAGGATCTGAACTTGTTGTTCCTGAATGAGGATCCTTGCTTATCTTGCTTTGAGGATCCTGCTAACCTCTCCTGGATCCTCTTGTCATCCTCTAGCCGAATGAACCTAAGTGCTCGTGTTCTTACCTCATCTAAGTTCCTGCATGGTGTCATAACAAGATCATCATAGAACGACGAATCCCTAAGCAATCCCATTTTAAAGGCCTCAACAGTCGTGGCTATATCTAAGTTGGGAATGTCTAAGGATTCTTTACTGAATTTGGTAATGTAATCCCTTAATGATTCATTATGACCCTGGGTTATCCTATATAGATCACTAGTTAATCGTTCAAATTTTCTACTACAAGAAAACTGATTATTAAACAGGTTAACTAGATTAGCAAATGAGGTAATAGAGTAGGGGGAAGACTTAGCAGCCATTTGAGAGCTGATCCAGTAAGAGTGGATCTGAATCCCTTGCACAGGCATGCTTCCTTTAACCTTTCTGGGATTGGATTGATCTCCATCCTCTCCCTGTATTGTGCTATGTGTTCTTCAGGATCCGTCGAACCATCATACAGCTTCATTGTTGGCACATGGAACCTCTTGGGTATCTCAGCATCACAGATTGGTGGTGCAAAGCGAGATATCTTGTGGCTCCCATCTGCAATTTCTGGGATAGGTTTGACCACTCCTGGAACACTTGATATCATATCCTTTAGCTTTTGCAATTCTCTGGCCATGGCATGATTGATACCTGGATCCTGCATAAGACCATGGTTAGTAGTATAAGAATTATTAAAAGTGTTACCTCCCATTGGATTCAAATTAGGAAGAATGGATGTGAATCCGTATTGTTGAGGCTCTGGAATGATCGAGGGACCAGTAGAAGCATTGGTCTGCATTGGAATAAAATCTCCCTGATGGACATCTGAACTTCCTGTTTGCAAACTCCTCAAGGATCCTGGCATCTGTAAGGATCCCTGAAACTGGGACGATCCTGGGATGAAGGAGGATCCTTGAACCTGGGATGATCCTGGAACAAAGGAGGATCCTTAGACCTGGGATGATCCTGGAACAAAGGAGGATCCTTGGACCTGGGATGATCCTGGAACAAAGGAGGATCCTTGAACCTGGGATGATCCTGGAACAAAGGAAGATCCTTGAACCTGGGATGATCCTGGAATAAAGGAGGATCATTGAACCTGGGATGATCCTGGAACAAATAAAGATCCTTGAATCTGCTGCGCTCCTGAATATCCTCCTGAATTCGTGAGGGATCCCATATGCTGGGGATAGGATCCCGCTGGCTGGAAATATGAACCTGATGCCTGGGTCACTGTTGTTGTTCCATAGTGCACTCCTTTCGGTCCACCCACATATTGAACATCTGGAACCACTGATGGCTGAGAAGTAATCACCGGAGTATCAAAATTCAAAGATTTTGGCACCAGTGGGGAATGATCCTCTGCCGTTTTCTTTTGTTTCTTGAGATCTCCGATTTCTTTGAGAATCCTTTCATTGGTCTTGTCTTGTTGCTGTATGTGATCCTTCATCTGCAAAATCAAAGTAAACATGTCACTAGTAGTGGGAGTGTAAGAAGCAGAAGAAGTTGGAGGTTTTGAGAAAATGGGAGTTGGTTTCTTCGCGGCATTCTCAGCATTCTTCTGGGATCCAGAAGGTGGTGGAGGCAAAGGGGGAACGCCTTGTGAAGAAGTGAATGAGGGCATCAAATTTGAAGCATTCTTCACTGAGGAAGCCATTTGCTTGGTTGTAGTGAACTGAAATGAGCACAGAAATACGAATTTTTCTAAGGATGAAGCACCAATTGCCTCACGGTGGGCGCCAAACTGTTTTGGTCAAAAAATCTGATGAGGATATTGCAACCAAACTCTCTGTTACGGGGTATGATGCTTATAGTGTAGAACAATGACAAGGATCACTTCAATGTAAATTGCACAAATGACACAAGGATTTATACGGGGAAAAAGCCCTTGATCAAGAGTTGATCTCCGGCACAAAAAACCCTGGGTGATGGAAACTACCGATCACCAAGCTCAAATAAATCAATAAATGTTTACAACTTCGGATAGTAACGAGCTAGGTACAAGGATCACTATCGTGAAATGTGTAAAAGTGAGTGAAAACTAATGAGTGTTCGTCGAGAGCTTCAAGAGAGCGATTATACGAGAGTGTGTGTAGCTGAAAATGGCTAAGTGTTCTAATTCTAGCTCGTTACTCCTTTTAAAAATAGAAGTTAACTACAATAACTAACTATCCGACTTTTGTGCCAAGCTCCCACGTTCTCCACAACGTCCATTTCCAGTCAAACGTGTGCGAAATGCCCGTGGAATATTCCTTAGTACCGTTGCCAAGACCAAGTCATGCTTGTTACTCCTGCGAAGTAATATAAAACACAAACAATCGTCAGTACGAGGATCCTTAAAGTGATCCATGATCCTGATCCTGAAGCTCTTCTGAGGATCACTATCTGTCACAGAAGTAAGGATCATTAATTAGGATAACGAATAAGGATCACTAATTGTTAGAAAATCCTCCCCTAACACGGTGTATGATGCTTATAGTGTAGAACAATGACAAGGATCACTTCAATGTAAATTGCACAAATGACACAAGGATTTGTACGGGGAAAAAGCCCTTGATCAAGAGTTGATCTCCGGCACAAAAAACCCCGGGTGATGGAAACTACCGATCACCAAGCTCAAATAAATCAAGAAATGTCTACAACTTCGGATAGTAACGAGCTAGGTACAAGGATCACTATCGTGAAATGTGTAAAAGTGAGTGAAAACTAATGAGTGTTCGTCGAGAGCTTCAAGAGAGCGATTATACGAGAGTGTGTGTAGCTGAAAATGGCTAAGTGTTCTAATTCTAGCTCGTTACTCCTTTTAAAAATAGAAGTTAACTACAATAACTAACTATCCGACTTTTGTGCCAAGCTCCCACGTTCTCCACAACGTCCATTTCCAGTCAAACGTGTGCGAAATGCCCGTGGAATATTCCTTAGTACCGATGCCAAGACCAAGTCATGCTTGTTACTCCTGCGAAGTAATATAAAACACAAACAATCGTCAGTACGAGGATCCTTAAAGTGATCCATGATCCTGATCCTGAAGCTCTTCTGAGGATCACTATCTGTCACAGAAGTAAGGATCATTAATTAGGATAACGAATAAGGATCACTAATTGTTAGAAAATCCTCCCCTAACAATTGCCCCCAAAATATAAGGAGTGATATGTAAAATGAGCGAGTTATGTTTTCCTGATCTTATCCGCAACTAACTATCGTAAATATAGCCGTTATTGTTGAACTATCCGTTGCAATCGTGATGTCACAGAAGTGACAACCCTGCATAATCATGATTATAAATAGGAGATAGAGATAGGATCGATTGCATTTAAATTCAAAGAAACTCCCTTTAAATTCTTGGTCGAAGATCTATCAGGTATCTCTTCTCTTATCTTCCCTTCTCTTACTCTGTTTTTCTTTCTTTCTATCATCTCTTCAAGAATGATGCTCCGGTCCTCCCCCGCCAAGGATCACCAGAAGGATAGTCCCTTGAAGAGTCAAGGGATCATCAAAGACTCGATACATGAGAGGTGTTGTTTTAACGATGCTCAGATAGACAAAATTCGTCACTGCTTTCCGGCGAGTGCCTTTTTCAAACCCTTCGATCCTACTATTCTGAGCGACTATGTTTCAGAAACATGGGTTGCCTTTCCAGTTACTCCATTTGCCATAGGGTACACCTATCCTTTCCCAGAATTTGCACAATCCTTCTTTTCCCTTACCGGCATTTCTTATATCCAAGCCATGCCGATGATTTGGAGGGTTTTGTATACCCTAGAGAGGATCATCGAGCAGGAAGGCATTGATTTAGGAATGTCAGAGCTGACACAAATGTATGATCTTACTACCTTTGGTTCTCATCGTTATCTGTTCAAACGAAAACCTGGCGGAGAACACCCCCTTCTTAAAGTTACCAAGAACGACACAAATTGGAAACGTCGCTTCTTCTTTGTCAGGAGGGATACCATTCTAAACGGAAAGGATCTACCAAGGACATGGTCCACCCATGGTAGGCCAGAGGATCCTGAGAAGGATCACCAGGTAGTCTTGTTTTTGTATAAGGATCACTAACCCCTTTTTGTCTTGTGTTATGTAGCTATTTCTGTTTCGCACATCATCACAACACCCGCAACCAAGGATAGGCTTGCTGCTTTTTGGAAGCTTGATCCTGAAATAAGGACATTTAAGATAGACACCCAAGACTCACAAGAAGTATCCTCAGGTTCCATCACCATGTCAAGTAAGTATCCTGCTTGATTTATAGTTTGAATGTTAAAAATAAATAAATTGAAATAGGATTAGGACACTTATCTTGCTTTGAATGTGTAGGTGCCGGAAAATCTGCCAAGCCCGTATCCCAGTTCAACACGGCCGACCTTGATGTTGTTCGATCCAGGAAGAAGAGGGCCACTACCAGTCCCAGCATCTCCATTCCCAAGGCACCCACTAAAGGAAAGGGTGGCAAGAAGAGGAAAACTTCTGACACTGAGGATCTTCAAGGCCTACCACTGATCCGCCACCAGTTCCTTGAATACTTCAATGATGTAAGGATCACCAATTCTGCCTAGGTATCCTACTCATATGAGGATCACCTGATCTTGAACTGCTTTATCCTTTTCTTTGCAGAAATTTGCTGAGATTGAAGATTATGTGTGGAACGTCGAGGAGCGGGACAAGAATATTGCTGACCTCCAACAGGTTGCAATGCTTAAGGACCTTGCAATTGCTGATCTTCAGAAGGAACTCCAAGATGCCAAGACTAAGACGGCTAAACTTCTGATTGACCTTGACTATGAGAAGCATGATCTCATAGAAAATGCTAAGGTCTCTGCTGCCATCACAATGTATCAGACAAAATTGAAGATGGCCCAGGAAGCTCAAGATCCTAACTTCGATAGAAGCAGCTGGGATGTTGAGGGCTGGAAAGCAAGATTGGCCGATCTTGAGGATGATGAGGAGGCTGAAGAGGTTTTGGCGATCGAGGCTGGAGGTAGTGGGAAGGATCTGGTGAAGGATACCGCAACTGGAGGGGAAGAGGATGCAGCAAAGGTGTAGGCTGCACAATTGGACGATGATGGACATTCCTAGCCGGAGCCCAATTTTTAAATTTGGTAGTAGTTTTTTGTGGTTGTGATGTTGAAAAATTTAATGGTTTGTACTGAACAATAGTTTTTAGGATTAAGGATCATGTATGATCCTTTGGACAATAGGCAGGATTGCAAATGGTGGAGGGATCCTCTGTTTGGGGGATGAAGCCATTGTGATCCTGCCGCCTTTATATTCCTGCACTACTCTTGAACTTATTATCATGGACACCCTTTGCCTACCCCAGCGGACGGGCCACGTTTTGCTGGTAGATGCTCGGGTAGGTAATTTTGACAACCTTTTATGGGTTAATCCTTTGTTAATAAATAAAACCTTAATCTTTTGTCGCTTATCTTGTGTTGTTATCCTTTTGTTTCTTTAGCTCTCCTTTGTTTTGATGCACATTTATTGTATAAACTATTTTGAATAAGTCATATTAAAAATATCTAGGACATGATCCATGATCAAATATCCTGTAGTTAAAGAATCCCAAAAAGCAATATGTTTTAAGGATTACAAGTCTAGTTGTCAAATTTTAAGGGTTATTCAAATAAATAATGAATAGGATTAAAAATAGTTAAGGATCATACCTGAGGGTCCAAGTTAGGATCCTAACCATAATAAGGATAACTATAAGATAAACCTTAGAGAGAAGTAAGGATCAAGGATCCCTAGTTGCTTATCTTCAAGGACCTGAAATAGATCGTAACTTGGGACTAAGCCAATATAAGATAAGAGTTAACAACTGGGGACAAGCCCAAGGATAACTGGGGACAAGGCCAAGGATAACTGGGGACAAGCATAAGGATAACTGGGGACAAGCCCAAGGAAAACTGGGGACAAGCCCAAGGATAACTGGGGACAAGCCCAAGGATAACTGGGGACAAGCCCAAGAATCGTATGTAAACTGGAGTATGGCCCTAACTGGCGACTATCCAAACTTAGTGACATGAAAATGCCAAAACCTTAGCTAACGTGAGAACGTTAGAAACCTTAGGAACGGATGTATGGTACGTCTACCATTATACGTAGGATCCTAGGTATAGCCAGTACAATGGAATTATCAGCCCCTAAAGCGAGTACTGGTCCCACTGCCTTGAACTATACCAGGATCAACATGCGCTACAGGCGGAACTGGGGTCAAGCCCTAATAACTGGGGTTAAACCCAAGGAACGGATTGCTTCTGCAGATAACCGATGTTATGCAAAGGATACCTGAACTTTCAAAACTTAAACTCACGTGAGAGATGGATAAAGGACACACGATCCTTATCCTTATATGAGAAAATAAAGAAATAAAATAGTTCAAGATTAGGATATTACCCAAGTAAGGATCACTGATACTTTAAGGATCCTTTAAGGATACCCCTAACATGAGGATCATCTGTGCCATGAGGATCCTGCTCACATGAAATATTTCTTCAAGTGGACAGCATTCCAAGCTCTTGGTAGCAAATCACCTTCCATGGTTAGCAATCTATATGCCCCCTTTCCTGCTTCAGCTTCAATCAAATAAGGGCCTTCCCATTTTGGAGCCAATTTTCCATCAGCAGGATTGGTGGTATTCTGAAATGCTTTCCTCAACACCATATCTCCAACTTGAAACTTCCTGATCCTGACATTTTTGTTGTAAGCACCAGCCATTCTTTGTTGATAACTGGCCATCCTTATCCTAGCCATATCCCTGATTTCTTCAATAGTATCCAGGTCTTGAGCCAAGTTCTCATCATTTTCTTCAGGATCACGAGTACTTGTTCTAGCAGTTGGAACCACCATTTCTGTTGGGATCACTGATTCTGCCCCAAATACCAAAGAGAATGGCGTTTGACCAGTAGCATTCTTAGGGGTTGTCCTATCAGCCCAAAGCACATAGGGTAGTTCTTCTGCCCATTTCCCTTTCTTGGATCCAAGCTTCTTCTTCAAATTGTTGATGATGATCTTGTTGGATGATTCTGCTTGACCATTAGCTTGTGGGTGGACTGGTGTTGATGTTATCATCTTAATCCCCCAGCTGTCACAAAAGTTAGTGGTTCTGCCCCCAATAAATTGGGAACCATTATCACATATAAAATCAGAAGGAATTCCAAATCTAGTTATAATATTTCTTTTAATGAAGGATATAACTTCCTTTTCTCTGACTTGGGCAAAAGCTTCAGCCTCTATCCACTTGGAGAAGTAATCAGTCATAGCAAGCATGAATACTTTTCCACCAGGTGCCTTAGGGAGCTTACCAACTATATCTATACCCCATCTCATAAATGGCCAAGAGGAGGATATAGGATGCAATAATTTAGCTGGTTGATGAAGGATATTGTTGCGTCTCTGACAAGGATCACATCTCTTATCATACTCCACAGCATCTCTTTTCATGGTTGGCCAGAAGTATCCTGTCCTCAGGATCCTTGAGAATAATGCCATGCCCCCAGTGTGGTTTTCACAATCTCCTTCATGGAAGTCTTTTAAAACTTCTTGGATTTTAGGATCCTCAATGCATCTCAAGTATGGTCCTGCAAGAGATCGTCTATACAACATATTATTTAAAATTGTGAATTGAGATACCTTAGATTTGAAAGCCCTAGGGTTTTCTCCTATAGGAATCTCTCCATGTTGTAAGTATCTCATAATTGGTGAGATCCATGATCCTGATCCTGAATGGGATTGAGTATCCTCACTAGGGATAATTGCAGAATCATTTCCTATCTCCATAGCCACATGATCCTCGATAGCCGGGGTCAGGATATGGATAATAGGGATCCTGATATCCTCAGGGATCTTCAAAGATGATCCTAAGTTAGCCAATGCATCAGCTTCTGTATTTTCTTCCCTTGGTACCTGAGTCAAACTAAAGGAAACAAAGGAGAGTGCCAAATTTTTGACTATCTCTAAATATTTGGTTAGCTTTTCACCTTTAACAGCATAGGATCCATTAAAGTGGTTTGTAATTAACAATGAATCTACATGTACCTCAAGATACCTGATCCCCATATGCTTTGCAATTTGCAAACCAGCAATTAAGGCTTCATATTCAGCCTCATTGTTAGTGGTTTGAAACTCACAAGCTATAGAGTGGGGTATTATGTCCCCCTGTGGCGATTTTAGTAGTATTCCCAGCCCGGTGCCTTTGACATTTGAGGATCCATCAGTATAGAGTATCCAAGGATCCTTGGTCTCCTCTAGCTGTTGGACTTCTAACTCAGCTTCTTTTTGTAAATCACTACTGAAATCAGCCACAAAGTCAGCTAATGCTTGGGATTTGATGGCTGTCCTAGGCTCATATCTTATATCATATGCACTTAGCTTCACTGCCCACTTAGCCATCCTTCCTGACATCTCTGGTTTCCTTCATGATCCTTAACAAGGACCGCACTTACTGCTTTTGAGGATACTGCAAGATACAAGGATAGCACATCGCCTTTTTCTGGTTTCATCAAGGCCGGGGCTGAGGATAGGTAATTTTTGAGGGCTCTTAAAGCATTTTCATGCTTCTCAGTCCACTCAAATTTCTTGTTCTTCCTTAGGATATCATAGAATTCTTTGCACTTCTCTGAGGATTTGGATATAAATCTGTTCAAAGCTGCTATCCTACCCGTTTGCCTTTGAACATCCTTAGCATTGGCCGGAGATTTGATGTTCACTATTGCTTTGATTTGTTCCGGGCTAGCTTCAATGCCTCTCTTTGTCACCATATATCCTAAGAATTTACCTGCTTTAACACCAAAGTGACATTTTGAAGGATTAAGCTTCATATTATATTTATCAAGGATATCGAATGCTTCCTCCAAGTCCCTCAGGTGATCCTCAGCTTTTATGGATTTTACCACCATATCATCTATGTAAACCTCCATAGTTTGTCCAATCTGATCCTTGAACATCATATTCACCAGCCTTTGATAAGTTGCACCTGCATTTCTTAGTCCGAACGGCATAGCAATATAGCAGTATATACCAGTTGGAGTCATGAAGGCTGTATCCTCTTGGTCGGACGGTTCCATTTGGATTTGTTGAAATCCAGATGAAGCATCCATAAAAGTTTACAGTTCATGACCCGCAATTGCATCCACCATGGAGTCAATGTGGGGTAATGGGAAAGGATCCTTGGGACATGCCTTATTTAAATCGGTAAAATCGACACATACCCTCCACTTTCCGTTTTTCTTTTGAACAACAACCACATTGGCCAACCATCTTGGATATTTGACCTCTCTAATCATACCTGCCCGGAGCAACTTCTCTACCTCTTCTTGGATAATGGCATTCCTTTCCGGTGCAAATTTTCTTCTCCTTTGATGGATTGGTTTGAAGGACCTATCAATGCCAAGTTTGTGAGTGATTACATCTTTAGATATTCCTGTCATATCTTCATGTTTCCATGCAAAGGTAGTCTTTCTCCTTTTGAGGAAGGATATAAGGTCTTCCTTCATATTGCCAAGGATCCCTGATCCGATATAGATTTTGGATTCAGGATCATCAGGATCCATGAGGACTTCTACCACATCCTGCTCTCTTGCCTCCAAGACATCCCTTGGAGGATACTTTGATTGCTATTGCTCCCTTGACTTCGAGGCCGGTTTCATCGATGAAGTATAGCAATTCTTAGCCTCCTGCTGATCACTATCAATCTTCACTATTCCCCAAGGACTAGGGAGCTTCACACATTGATGGTAGGTAGATGGGACTGCCTTCATATCGTGTATCCAGGGCCTGCCAAGGATAACATTACAACAAGATAAACAGTCAATAACACAAAATTTTTGATAAGAGTGTAGGCCTTCGATGTATATTGGGAGTTTAATGTCCCCCAGGGTATTCTTAGTTTCGCCACTAAATCCCACGAGCACGGAGGATCTTGGTATGATATCTGATTCAGGAATACCCATCTTCTTTAGAACATCAAGCTGGATAATGTTCACTGAACTTCCTCCGTCTATAAGGATCTTACGGACAAAATGGTTAGAAATGAAAAGAGTAATAACTAAACCATCGTGATGAGGATCCTGGATATCAACACGATCATCCTCATCAAAGGTTATGACTTTTCCCTTGGAGAGACTCGATGTTCGAACCGGTCTTTCTCCATTATCCATTTTAGATTCCTTTGCATGCCTTTTAGCTGCCGAGAAGGATGTGCCACAAATGTCTGATCCTCCAGAAATAAAGTTTATTACTTGTGCATCTGCTGGAGGGGCTGGAGCCTTCTCAGGGATCCTTTCAGGATCCTGAGTCCTTGACTTTTTTCTTCCCAACAATTGTTTTAGATGCCCCTTGCTCAACAAGTATCTAATTTCCTTTCTTAGTGCAATGCATTCTTCTGTGAGATGCCCAAAATCTTCATGGTATGCACACCACTTTGATTTATCCTTAGTTGCAGCTGGCCTATCATTTTTTCTGGGCCATCTAGCTTTATCGCCTAGATTCTACATCGCAAGGATTAGTTCATTATTATCAACAGAAAAACAATATTCAGAAATTGGAGGATAATCCTCATCATCCTCTTCTTGATCAACAGAATGTATGTTCTGGTTATCAGATCTGTTGTAGGATCTGAACTTGTTGTTCCTGAATGAGGATCCTTGCTTATCTTGCTTTGAGGATCCTGCTAACCTCTCCTGGATCCTCTTGTCATCCTCTAGCCGAATGAACCTAAGTGCTCGGGTTCTTACCTCATCTAAGTTCCTGCATGGTGTCATAACAAGATCATCATAGAACGACGAATCCCTAAGCAATCCCATTTTAAAGGCCTCAACAGCCGTGGCTATATCTAAGTTGGGAATGTCTAAGGATTCTTTACTGAATTTGGTAATGTAATCCCTTAATGATTCATTATGACCCTGGGTTATCCTATATAGATCACTAGTTAATCGTTCAAATTTTCTACTACAAGAGAACTGATTATTAAACAGGTTAACTAGATTAGCAAATGAGGTAATAGAGTAGGGGGGAAGACTTAGCAGCCATTTGAGAGCTGATCCAGTAAGAGTGGATCCGAATCCCTTGCACAGGCATGCTTCCTTTAACCTTTTCTGGGATTGGATTGATCTCCATCCTCTCCCTGTATTGTGCTGTGTGTTCTTCAGGATCCGTCGAACCATCATACAGCTTCATTGTTGGCACATGGAACCTCTTGGGTATCTCAGCATCACAGATTGGTGGTGCAAAACGAGATATCTTGTGGCTCCCATCTGCAATCTCTGGGATAGGTTTGACCACTCCTGGAACACTTGATATCATATCCTTTAGCTTTTGCAATTCTCTGGCCATGGCATGATTGATACCTGGATCCTGCATAAGACCATGGTTAGTAGTATAAGAATTATTAAAAGTGTTACCTCCCGTCGGATTCAAATTAGGAAGAATGGATGTTAATCCGTATTGTTGGGGCTCTGGAATGATCGAAGGACCAGTAGAAGCATTGGTCTGCATTGGAATAAAATCTCCCTGATGGACATCTGAACTTCCTGTTTGCAAACTCCTCAAGGATCCTGGCATCTGTAAGGATCCCTGAAACTGGGACGATCCTGGGATGAAGGAGGATCCTTGGACCTGGGATGATCCTGGAACAAAGGAGGATCCTTGAACCTGGGATGATCCTGGAACAAAGGAGGATCCTTGAACCTGGGATGATCCTGGAACAAAGGAGGATCCTTGAACATGGGATGATCCTGGAACAAAGGAGGATCCTTGAATTTGCTGCGCTCCTGAATATCCTCCTGAATTCGTGAGGGATCCCATATGCTGAGGATAGGATCCCGCTGGCTGGAAATAGGAACCCGGTGCCTGGGTCACTGTTGTTGTTCCGTAGTGCACTCCTTTTGGTCCACCCACATATTGAACATCTGGAACCACTGATGGCTGAGAAGTAATCACCGGAGTATCAAAATTCAAAGATTTTGGCACCAGTGGGGAATGATCCTCTGCCGTATTCTTTTGCTTCTTGAGATCTCCAATTTCTTTGAGAATCCTTTCATTGGTCTTATTCTGTTGCCGTATCTGATCCTTCATCTGCAAAATCAAAGTAAACATGTCACTAGTAGTGGGAGTGTAAGAAGCAGAAGAAGTTGGAGGTTTTGAGAAAATAGGAGTTGGTTTCTTCGCAGCATTCTCAGCATTCTTCTGGGATCCAGAAGGTGGTGGAGGTAAAGGGGGAACGCCTTGTGAAGAAGTGAATGAGGGCATCAAATTTGAAGCATTCTTCGCTGAGGAAGCCATTTGCTTGGTTGTAGTGAACTGAAATGAGCACAGAAATACGAATTTTTCTAAGAGTGAAGCACCAATTGCCCCACGGTGGGCGCCAAACTGTTTTGGTCAAAAAAAATCTGATGAGGATATTGCAACCAAACTCTCTGTTACGAGGCATGATGCTTATAGTGTAGAACAATGACAAGGATCACTTCAATGTAAATTGCACAAATGACACAAGGATTTATACGGGGAAAAAGCCCTTGATCAAGAGTTGATCTCCGGCACAAAAAACCCCGGGTGATGGAAACTACCGATCACCAAGCTCAAATAAATCAATAAATGTTTACAACTTCGGATAGTAACGAGCTAGGTACAAGGATCACTATCGTGAAATGTGTAAAAGTGAGTGAAAACTAATGAGTGTTCGTCGAGAGCTTCAAGAGAGCGATTATACGAGAGTGTGTGTAGCTGAAAATGGCTAAGTGTTCTAATTCTAGCTCGTTACTCCTTTTAAAAATAGAAGTTAACTACAATAACTAACTATCCGACTTTTGTGCCAAGCTCCCACGTTCTCCACAACGTCCATTTCCAGTCAAACGTGTGCGAAATGCCCGTGGAATATTCCTTAGTACCGTTGCCAAGACCAAGTCATGCTTGTTACTCCTGCGAAGTAATATAAAACACAAACAATCGTCAGTACGAGGATCCTTAAAGTGATCCATGATCCTGATCCTGAAGCTCTTCTGAGGATCACTATCTGTCACAGAAGTAAGGATCATTAATTAGGATAACGAATAAGGATCACTAATTGTTAGAAAATCCTCCCCTAACAGAAGTGATATCCTTTATTAAGAGAAATATTATTACTAGATTTGGTATCCCTTCTGAAATTGTTTGTGATAATGGATCCCAATTTATTGGGAGTAGAACTACTAACTTCTGTGATAGCTGGGGGATTAAGATGATAACATCAACACCAGTCCACCCACAAGCTAATGGCCAGGCAGAATCATCCAACAAGATCATCATCAACAATTTGAAGAAAAAGCTTGGATCCAAGAAAGGGAAATGGGCAGAAGAACTACCTTATGTACTTTGGGCTGATAGGACAACTCCCAAAAATGCTACTGGCCAAACTCCATTCTCTTTGGTATTTGGAGCAGAATCAGTGATCCCTACAGAAATGGTGGTACCTACTGCAAGAACAAGCATTCGTGATCCTGAAGAAAAGGCCAAAAACTTGGTTCAAGACTTGGATACTATGGAAGAACTCAGGGATTTGGCAAGGATAAGGATGGCCAGTTATCAACAAAGGATGGCCGGAGCCTACAACAAAAATGTCAGGATCAGGAAGTTCCAAGTCGGTGATATGGTATTAAGGAAAGCGTTTCAGAATACTACCAATCCTGCTGATGGGAAGTTAGCACCGAAGTGGGAAGGCCCTTATTTGATTGAAGCTGAAGCGGGAAAGGGGGTATATCGATTGCTAACAATGGAAGGTGATTTGCTACCAAGAGCTTGGAATGCTGTCCATTTGAAGAAATACTTCATGTAATAAGGATCCATGATCCTTAGCCAGCAAGTATCCTCGAAGGATCCTTACAGGACAGAGGATCCTCATTTTGGTAATGATCTAATCTCAAACTATTTCATTCTTTAATTATCTTATATACAAGGATAAGGATCCTGGATCCTTTATCCTCCTTTCACTTGATTATGAGTTTTGTAGAAGGTTTAGGTATCCTTAACAAAGGATTGAGTATCCACAGAAGTATCCAGTTATTTGGGCTTGACCCCAGTTATTTGGGCTAGTCCCCAGTTTTTGGGCCTGTCCCCAGTATCGCCAGCAGCGCACGATGATCCTGGTACAGTTCATGGCAATGGGACCAGTACTCGCTTTAGGGGCTGACAATTTCATTATACTGGCTATATCCGGGATCCTACGTATAATGGTAGACGTACCATACATCCATTCCTAAGGTTTCTAACGTTTTCACGTTAGCTAAGGTTTTGGCATTTTCATGTCACTAAGTTTGGATAGTCGCCGGTGAGGGCCATACTCCAGTTTACACAAGATCCTTTGGGCTTGTCCCCAGTTATCCTTTGGGCTTATCCCCAGTTATCCTTTGGGCTTGTCCCCAGTTTTCCTTTGGGCTTGTCCCCAGTATATTGGGCTTGTCCCCAGAATTGTTGGGCTTGTCCCCAGTTACTAACTTTTCTCTTATATTGGCTTAGTCCCAAGTTATATTCTATTTCAGGTTTTTGAGGCTAAACGATTAAGGATCCTTGATCCTTACCTTCTACTAAGGTTTGTCTTTTGGTTATCCTGATTATAAGTATTAAAGGGTTAGGATCCTAACTTGGATTCTCAGGTATGATCCTTGATCATTTTTTATTTTATTCGTTATTTATATAAGTGACCCTTATTCTTTGATAACAGAACTAATGATCCTTAAGTTGCATAACTTTTCTGAGTTTATCGACTATAGGATATTTGATCCTTGATCATATCCTAAAATTTTTAAACATGATTTATTAAACTTGATAAATTCAAACAAAGTGGATAACTACAATAGGAAAATAAAGAATGCACAAGGATAACAACACGGGAAATAGCCAAAAAGTTGAAGTTATTTTTATTCACAAAAGTTAACCCTTCGAAGGTTGTCAAAATTACCTACCCCAAGCATCTACCAGCAATACGTGGCCCGTCCACTGGGGTAGGTAAAGGGTGTCCATTGTTAATAGGTCTTTGAAGTGCAGGGAATAAAAGATGGCAGGATAACAAGTGGTTTCATCCCCCAAACAGAGGATCCCTCCACCACCTATTATCCTACCTATTGTCTAAGGATCCTTGATCCATAATCCTAAATAAACTATTGTTCAAAGTACAACCAAACATTGTTTCAAAACACCATAACCTAAAAACTACTACCAAATCCTAAAAAATGGGCTCCGGCCACGTTTAGAAATATCCATCATCGTCCATTTCTGCAGCTCACACCTTGGCTGCATCACCACCAGCATCACCACCAGCATCATCACCAGCCTGATCCTTTCCGCTGCCACTCGCCTCAATTGCCAAGACTTCAGTAGCCTCCTCCTCTTCATCCTCAAGCTCAGCCAGCTTTGCCTTCCATTCCTCCCTGTCCCAAGTGGTCCTGTCAAAGTCAGGATCCTCAGCCTCTTGGGCCATTTGCAGCTTGATTTTGTACATGGTGATGGCAGCTAAGACTTTAACATCCTCCAGCAGGTCGTGCTTCTCGTGATCAGCATTTATCTGGGCCATGACCACCTGCTGCTTTGCCAGAGCAAGATCCTTCTCAAGGCGGGAGATAGTTTGATCCTTGGCCAGGAAGAACTTTTGGAATTCCCGATGCTTTTGCTCCGCTTCCTCATTATAAGCCTCAAACAGCATCTCGATCTCGGCAAATTTCTGTAAAAAGTCAAGGTAAAGTTTAGGATCACGTGATCCTCAGATGGGCAGGATAATCAGTCAGGGTTAGTGATCCTTACATCGGAAAAGTATTCTTGCAACTGATGGCGGATAAGAGGCAAGCCTTCAAGATTGTCGGCTTCGGTAGCCTTCCTTTTCTTTCCCTTGGAGGTGGTAGGCTTTGGGACCACGGCACTCGGGCTGGCAGCAGTCTTCTTCTTCCCAGACCTGGGAGCAACAGTAGTAAGATCGGTGACACTAAAGCGGGTGGCAGACCTTGAGGATTTTCCAGCACCTATCCATCCAAAACAAAAGATAAGTATTCTTGTTTTATTTACGTCTTCACATTTAATTATATACAAACATGGATACTTACTTGACATTGTGACAGAGCCTGAGGATACTTCTTGAGAATCCTTGGTACTTGCTTGGAATGATCTTATAGCAGGATCAAGACTCCGGAAAGCAACAAGCCTTTCCTTCGTTGCAGGTGAAGTAATGATGTGTGAAACAGAAATAGCTACAAAAGAGAAACAAAGGGGTTAGTGATCCTCAGCAGAGACAGGGTATCCTATGATCCTTCTATAAGGATCCTCTATCCTACCATGAGTGGCCCATGTTCTGGGGAGATCCTTCCCATTAGGGATAGAATCCCTCCTGACGAAGAAAAAACGTTTCTTCCACTTGTTATCATTCTTGGTGGTTTTCAAGATTGGATGAGGTTCACCGGGTTTATGTTTGAATAGAAAGCGGTGTGAACCATGGCTCACAAGGTTGTATAGTTCAGACAACTCCGACATTCCCAACTTAATATCCTCATGCTCAATGATCCTTTCAAGGGTAAATAGAACTCTCCACATCATTGGCATAGCCTGGATATAGGATATGCCGGTAAGGGAGAAGAAAGATTGGGAAAATTCAGGAAAAGGATAGGAGTATCCTATCGAGAAGGGGGTAACTGGAAATGCAACCCATGTTTCAGAGACAAAATCACTCCGGACGGTAGGGTCAAAGGGTTTGAAAACAGTGCTCGCCGGAAAGCAATGGCGAATCCTGTCGATTTCAGGATCGGTAAAACAGCAACATTCCTTCACAGAGTCTTCAATGATCCCTCGGCTTTTTAAAGGACTGTCTTTTCAATGATCCTTAGCAGGGGATGATCTTAGCTTCATTGTGATTCAGAAATTTTGAAGAAAAAAGAAACAGAGTAAGAAGGAGAAGAGAAAGAGGAAAGAGAGATACCTGCTTGGTCTTCCTTGTACGTAAGCTTGTTTTGCAGGAGCAAAGGCATGGACCAAGTCTCGCCGTAATTCCAGGAGCATATTCCCTCAATATTCCGCACGTGTTTGACCATTATAGACGTTGTGGAGATCATGGGGGAACTTGCATAATTATCGGATAGTTTGTTATCTTAGTTATTTCTAATTTAAAAATAGGGATAACAAGCTTGATAGAAACACTTAGCTAATTTTGGCATATACACACACTCGTAACAGCTCTCAGTCAGCTCTCAAGCAATACTTGGCGATTTCATACACTTTTTTGCACATTACACACTAGTGATCCTTATAACAAGCTTGTTATCATCCCGAGTTGTAAACTTACTTTTGTTTAATCTTAGTTGGTGATCGGTAGTTTCCATCACCCGAGGTTTTTTGTGCCGGAGATCAACTCTTGATCAAGGGCTTTTTCCTCGTATAAATCTCTGTGTCATTTGTTCATTACATTTCTGAGTGATCCTTAATATTGTTCATTGATTCAAGCATCACACCTCACAACAGAAAGTTTGGTTGCATTATCTTTGCTTGATTTTTGACCAAAACAGTGGTGATGATGATGCAGCGAAGGTGTAGGCTGTAACAATGGGCGATGATGGAAATTTCTAGACGTGGCCGTAGCCCATTTTTTATGGTTTGGTAGTTTTTTTTGTTTGTTGATGTTTTGATGGTGAACAATGTTGGTCTGTACTTAAACAGTAGTATTTAGGTTTAAGGATCATGGATCCTTCAGACAATAGGTAGGATAATAGATGGTGGATGGATCCTATGTTTGGGGGATGAAACCACTGTTATCCTACCGCCCTCTTATTCCTGCACTTTAAGAACTGTTAATTATGGACACCCTTTGCCTACCCCAGCGAACGGGCCACGTTTTGCTGGTAGATGCTTGGGGAAGGCAATTTTGACAACCTTTGAAGGGTTTAACTTTTGATAAATAAAACCTTAATCTTTTGGCAATTCTGTGTTGTTAATTTCTTGTATCTTTACCTTTCAACTGTTATGATACAATATCTTTGGAATTCACAATTTAAGAATGAAAATATATTAGACTATGTCAAAAAATTTAGGATATGATCAAGGATCAAATATCCTAAAATTGAAAAGTTCAAAAAAGTGGTGTAGTCTTAGGATCATGTATACTGTTGTCAAAGAATAAGGGTAACTTAAATTAACCAAGAATAACATGAAGGTAAATAAGGATTATACCTGAGAATCCAAGTTAGGATCCTAAATCTTTAATACTTACAATCGAGATAACCAAAAGACAAACCCTAGATAACAGGTTAGGATCAAGGATCCTTAACTGTTTCACTTTGGAAACCTGAAATGGAACATAACTTGGGACTAAGCCAATATAAGAGAAGAGTTAGTAACTAGGGACAAGCCCAACAATCTAGGGACAAGCCCAATAAACTAGGGACAAGCCCAAAAAACTGGGGACATGCCCAAAAAACAGGGGACAAGCCCAAAAAACTAGGGACAAGCCCAAAGGATCTTGTGTAAACTGGAGTATGGCCCCCAAAAAACTAGGGACAAGCCCAAAGGATCTTGTGTAAACTGGAGTATGGCCCTCATTGGCAACTATCCAAACTTGGTGACATGAAAATGCCAAAACCTTAGCTAACGTGAAAACGTTAGAAACCTTAGGAACGGATGTATGGTACGTCTACCATTATACGTAGGATCCTAAATACAGCCAGTACAATGAAATTATCAGCCCCTAAAGCGGGTACTGGTCCCATTGCCATGAACTGCACCAGGATCATCGTACGCTACTGGGGAAGGTAGTGAATACCTTAAACTGGGGACAAGCCTAAAACTGGGGATAAACCTAAAACTGGGGATAAACCCAAAAACTGGGGACAAGCCCATAAAACTTAGGAGACTTCTGTGGATACTTGATTCTTTGTCAAGGATACATCAATCTTCTGCAAAACTCAGAACTTAGTGAAAAAGGGATAAAGGATCCAGGATCCTTCTCCTTGTAATAAAATAAATTAAAGGATTGAGTAAACTAGAATCAGATCATTACCAGAATGAGGATCATCTATCCTCTGAGGATCCTTTATGGATATAGGACATGAAAATGGCCAAGGATCCGTGATCCTTATTATATGAAGTATCTCTTTAAATGGACAGCATTTCAGGCCCTTGGTAGCAGATCACCTTCCATTGTCAATAAACGATATGCCCCCTTTCCTGCCTCAACTTCAATAAGATAGGGGCCTTCCCACTTTGGTGCTAACTTTCCATCAGCAGGATTGGTGGTATTTTGGAATGCTTTTCTCAATACCATATCACCAACTTGAAACTTTCTGATCCTTACATTCTTGTTGTAGGCTCCGGCCATCCTTTGCTGATAGCTAGCCAATCTTATCCTTGCCAAATCCCTTAGTTCTTCTATGGTATCCAAGTCTTGAACCAAGTTTTCAGCATTTCCTTCAGGATCATGGATGTTTGTTCTAGCAGTAGGAACCACCATCTCTATAGGGATCACTGATTCGGCTCTAAACACTAATGAAAATGGGGTCTGGCCAGTAGCATTCTTGGGAGTTGTCCTATCAGCCCATAGCACATAAGGTAGCTCTTCTGCCTATTTTCCTTTCTTGGATCCAAGCTTCTTCTTTAATTTGTTGATGATGATCTTGTTAGATGATTCTGCTTGACCATTAGCTTGTCGGTGGGCTGGTGTTGATGTTATCATCTTAATCCCCCAGCAGTCACAAAAGTTAGTAGCTCTACTCCTAATAAATTGGGATCCATTATCACAAACAATTTCAGAAGGAATACCAAATCTGGTAATAATGTTTCTTTTAATAAAGGATATCATTTCTTTTTCTCTGACTTGAGCAAAAGCTTCAGCTTCTATCCACTTGGAGAAGTAGTCAGTCATAGCAAGCATGAACACTTTTCCTCCTCGTGCCTTGGGAAGTTTACCAAATATATCCATTCCCCATCTCATGAATGGCCAAGAAGAGGATATAGGTTGCAGTAGCTCTGCTGGTTGATGAAGGATATTACTATACCTCTGACAAGCATCACATTTCTTGGCATAATCCACAGCATCCTTCTTCATAGTAGGCCAATAGTATCCTGTCCTAAGGATCCTTGAAAACAGTGCTCTACCCCCAGTGTGGTTTCCACAATCTCCCTCATGAAAATCCTTCAGGACTACTTGAATTTCAGGATCCTCGATGCACCTTAGATATGGACCTACAAGAGATCGTTTATACAACATGTTATTTAATATTGTAAACTGAGATACCTTGACTTTGAAAGTTCTGGGGTTTTCTCCTGTAGGAATCTCTCCATGTTGTATATATCTCATGATTGGAAGGATCCAGGATCCTGAATGTGATTGTGCAGCATCACTAGGTATAATTGAAAAATCCTCTACTATTTCCATAGCTATGTGATCCTCAATAGCAGGAGTCAAAATGTGGATGATGGGGATTTTAATATCCTCTGTAATCTTCAATGATGATCCAAGATTGGCCAATGCATCAGCTTCTGCATTTTCTTCTCTGGGTACCTGTGTCAAACTAAAAGAAGCAAAAGAGTCTGCCAATTTCTTGTCTATCTCTAAATATTTGATTAGTCTTTCACCTTTAACAGCATAGGATCCATTAAAGTGATTAGTAATTAACAATGAATCTACATGTACCTCAAGATACCTGATCCTCATGTGTTTGGCAAATTGCAAACCAGCTATCAAGGCCTCATATTCAGCCTCATTATTAGTAGTTTGAAACTCACAAGCTATTGAGTGGGGTATTATGTCCCCCTGTGGCGATTTTAGTAGTATTCCTAGTCCAGTTCCCTTGATGTTTGAAGCCCCATCTGTGAAGAGTATCCAAGGATCCTTAGTCTCTTCAAGCTATTGAACTTCTAACTCAGCTTCCCTTTGTAGATCACTACTGAAATCAGCCACAAAGTCAGCTAAGGCCTGGGATTTAATGGCAGTTCTTGGCTCATATCTTATATCATAAGCACTAAGCTTCACTACCCACTTGGCCATGCTTCCTGACATTTCAGGTTTCCTGAGAACATTCTTAATTGGAAAATTAGTTTTAACAATAATAGCATGTGTTTCAAAATAATGACGCAATTTAGTTGATGCCATCATCAAATCAAGGATAAGTTTTTCTAGATGTGAGTACCTGGATTCAGCATCAAGCAGACTTTTACTTACATAATATACAGGATGTTGTGTGCCTTCGTGATCCTTAACAAGGACTGCACTTACTGCCTTGGAAGAGACTGCCAAATATAAGGATAATATATCCCCTTTTCTGGTTTCATCAAGGCTGGAGATGAGGATAGGTAATCCTTAAGGGCTTTGAGAGCATTCTCATGCTTCTCAGTCCATTCAAATTTCTTGTTCTTTCTCAGGATGCCATAGAATTCCTTGCATTTCTCTGATGACTTTGAGATGAACCTGTTTAAGGCCGCGATCCTCCCTGTCAACCTTTGCTCATCCTTGCCATTGGCAGGAGATTTAATATTCACGATTGCCTTGATTTGTTCTGGACTTGCCTCTATACCTCTCTTAGTCACCATGTATGCCATGTATGCCACGACGAAACCTAGAGTTTCGCCATGTATGCCACGACGAAACATGGGGTTTCATCGGCCCATCTTAACCCGAAGCCCATAAGGGCCCAACATCTTAAAACCCACATATATAACGATACAGGGGTTACGTAAGAGCACATAGGTGATCGATTATCAAACCCTAGTGCTCTCCATCTTCATTCGACGGCAGCGCTCTCATTCTGTTCGAACATCATCTTTCTCTTATTCTTGTGCGAAATCTCAACACTCTCGGTTAGTATAAATTATCTTTTGATTGTTCTCGTGTGCACATGTTTAATGATATCGTCTTTATAAATCGGGACTTGTTAGCGAATATAGTCCTAATAACGATTATGTGTGCGATTATTATGTTTCGTGATGATCTACACCGTATGATGTTGAGAACTGTCGTGTTCGATTGTCTGATTGATTGACGTATGCTGATCGATGCACTGTTAGGGTTTTTGGATGAATTGTATGAAGTCATACTCTCTGTTCCATTGATGTTTCTGTTGTCGTATGCATATGATGTTGTCTGTGTAAACCATTTCTAAATAAACGAGATTTACAATGCTGCATAGATGATTTATTAGGAGGCCGATGATTATATGAAATTGACTGTGATTGATTATTGATGATGTAATTAGAACGACGGCAGTTAGGGTTTTTCTGGGTGCATAGTTTAAACTGTTAAACAGGTGATGAAACCACTCCCTCGACGTAACTCATATATGTCGACGAAACACTCATATCGACGAAACCTAGGGTTTCGCCGAGAGGGTTCACGACGAAACCTAGGGGTTTCGTCCAAGGGGATTCATGACGAAACAAGGGTTTCGTCAAGAGGGTTAACTGGCACAGTGGGTTAAGTTAATTCTGTTATTAGTTAACTAGGTTAGTAAAGACTATGTTAACTATTATGAATAGCTTGAACATAAATAACTGCTAAGTGCTATGTGGCGTTTGTTACTTGAACTGCACTTTATGATCATGATTTATACGTGAACTATGTGGATGTCAACTGATTGTGTATACGTGCATACCATAGGCTTTGACTGATTTGTTGGAATCGAGTAGTTAATCTTACCGAGCAAACCGAGGTGAGTTCACACACTTTCTAAGGCATGGGATTCCCGGTGGTCGGGAATGGGTTAATGAACTAAAACGGAACCTGCATATCCTCCTTGGGTAGGATATGTATGGCCATCCTCCTTGGGTAGGATGCCAATATTAATCCTGCGTATTCTCCTTGGGTAGAATACGTACGTTCGTCCTCCTTGGGTAGGACAACAACCTTAAACTTACTAGACAAAACTCTATCATGAAGTCCCTTAATTTTTATATCGACTTAATCGCCGAGCCAATGGCGAGCGGGTCATTAGTTAATAGCGCTATTAGGGTTGACAAGCCTCACACCGTGCCGTTCGGATGGGCGTGTACTAATGGATCTGGGCAAACTGTCAATGATGATAGACATTGACGTAGGGCACAACTATTGTTCGTCAGTTGTCGATATGGTAACGTTCTAGTGGTTCACATGGGGAAGCCCCCACTGATTATGGATACGGTTTGGGAAATAAATGAAATTGGTTAACTCGTGGTTACATGCCTTGCAGGTTGTTAGATGCTTATGGAGCTTGCACGAGGAGGAAGTCGTTGTGGGATATGGACTGCTATGTCCCGTACTTAACATTTGAACTTTAAACTATGTTTTGGTTATTTAAACATTATTATGCTTCCGCTGATTGCTTAAACCTGTTTGGTTTCTTTTAAACACCAATTATATTGGTTTGGTATTATTTACTTAATTGCATAGTTCAATATGATTGATGGCTGGATCCTGGTCAGTCACACCTCCAAGCGGTGATACTTCGCATGTGGATTTTGGGGGTGTGACAGTCATATCTTCGTGCTTCTAGGCAAAGGTAGATTTTCTCCTTTCAAGGAAGGATACTAGATCCTCTTCAATATTGCTGAGGATCCCGGATCCTATAAAAACTTTGGATTCAGGATCCTGAGGATCCATCAAGATATCCTTAACATCTTGTTCTCTTGCCTCCAGGACATCTCTTGGAGGGCGCTTTAATTGCTATTGTTCCCTGGATCTTGAAGCTGGCTTCATCGATGATGTGTAGCAATTCTTGGCTTCTTGTTGGTCACTCTCAATCTTCACTACACCCCATGGACTAGGAACCTTGACACATTGGTGATATGTGGATGGAACTGCTTTCATGTCATGTATCCATGGCCTGCCAAGGATAACATTGCAACAGGATAAGCAATCTATAACACAGAATTTTTGAAAAGAACTAAGCCCCTCATGTAAATTGGAAGCTTAATGTCCCCCAATGTATTCTTAGTTTCTCCACTGAATCCCATGAGAACTGATGATCTTGGGATGATTTCTGATTCAGGGATATTCATCTTTTTTAGGACATCAAGTTGAATGATGTTCACTGAGCTTCCTCCATCTATCAAGATCCTGCGAACAAAATGGTTAGATATAAATAAAGTAATAACGAAACCGTCATGATGAGGATCCTGAACATCTACACGATCATCCTCATCAAAAGTTATGACTTTCTCCTGTGTAAGTGTCGAGGTTCGAATGGGTCTATCCCCATTATCCATCTTGGTTTCTTTGGCATGCCTCTTGGCTGCTTAAAAGGAAGTACCACATATGTCTGATCCACCAGATATGAAGTTGATGACTTGTGCATTGGCAGGAGGAGCAAGAGCTCTTTCTGGAATCTTTTTAGGATCCTGGATCCTTGACTTTTTTCTTCCCAACAACTCCTTCAAGTGCCCTTTGCTTAACAAGTAACCAATTTCTTTTCTAAGTGCAATACATTCTTCAGTAAGATAACCGAAATCTTCATGATATGCACACCATTTGGATTTATCTTTTGTCGCAGCTGGCTTATCACTCTTTCTGGGCCATCTTGCTTTTTCACCTAGATTCTGCATTGCAAGGATTAGTTCATTGTTATCAATAGAAAAACAATATTCAAAAATGGGAGGATAATCCTCATCATCCTCTTCCTGTTCTACTGCATGCACGTTCTGATTATCAGATTTATTGTAAGATTTGGACTTGTTGTTCCTGAAGTAGGATCCTTGTTTTTCCTGCTTCTAAGATCCTGCCAGTCTTTCTTGGATCCTTTTATCATCCTCTAATCGGATGAAACTAAGGGCCCTGGTTCTCACTTCATCAAGATTCCTGCAAGGGGTCATGACATGATCATCATAGAACAATGAATCCCTAAGTAAACCCATTTTGAAGGCCTCTACAGCCGTAGCAATATCCAAATTAGGAATATCTAAGGATTCTTTGCTGAACTTAGTGATATAATCCCTAAGTGATTCATTTTGGCCTTGTGTTACCCTATATAGATCACTAGTTAAACGTTCAAATTTCCTACTGCATGAGAATTGGCTATTGAACAGGTTAACTAGATTAGCAAATGAAGTAATAGAGTAAGGGGGAAGACTTAGCAGCCATTTAAGAGCTGATCCTGTAAGCGTGGATCTGAAACCCTTGCATAGACATGCTTCTTTTAACCTCTCCGGGATGGGATTGATCTCCATCCTTTCTCTATATTGAGGTACATGCTCTTCTGGATCCGTTGAGCCATCATATAGCTTCATGGTTGGTATTTGGAACCTCTTTGGAATTTCTGCATCACAAATAGGTGGTGCAAAATGAGATATCATGTGGCTTCCATCTGCAATTTCAGGAATGGGCTTAACCACTCCTGGAACGCTGGATATCATATCCTTCAGTTTCTGTAATTCCCTA
This sequence comes from Helianthus tuberosus, assembly GCA_030545235.1. NCBI lineage: Eukaryota > Viridiplantae > Streptophyta > Magnoliopsida > Asterales > Asteraceae > Helianthus > Helianthus tuberosus. The sequence goes on from CM060442.1 coordinate 154,667,446, forward strand.
GCCATAGCTTGGTTGATACATGTATCCTGCACAAAGCGATGGTTAGTATTATAAGAATTATTCAAAGTGTTACCTCCTGAAGGATTCAAGTTTGGAACTCCATATGTGAATCCATATTGGCGGGATTCTGGTATAATTGAGGGATCAGATGAAGCAATAGTCTGCATAGGGATGAAGTCTCCTAAATGAACATCTGAATTTCCGGGTTGTACACTCCTTAAGAATCCTTGATCCTGAAAGATGTTGGATCCTTGGTGTGCTGTGACTGTGGGTCTTGGAGGATAGTCCATGGATCCGTAAACCTGAGATGAGGATCCCTAAACCTGAGAGGAGGATCCTTGAACCTGAGAGGATCCCTGAACCTAAGAGAAGGATCCTTGAACCTGAGAGGATCCCTGACCCTGGAATGAGGATCCTTGAACTGTCTGTGCTCCCATATATCCTCCAGAACTGAAGAAGGATCCTTGATGCTGGGAGGATCCTTGAGGCTGAGAGGATCCAGAAGGCTGAAAGTAGGATCCTCGAGCCCGAGTCATTGCCAACGATCCATAGCGTATACTTGACAATCCACCTTGGTACTGAGAGCCTGATGCTGTAGAGTGCTGGCCTGTTATGGCTGGAGAATCAAAATTCAGTGATCTGGGCACCAATGGAGAGTGATCCTCCGCTGATCTCTTCAATTTCTTAATGTCTTCAATCTCTCGAAGGATCCTGTCATTGGTTCTATACTGCTGCTGCATGTGATCATTCATCTACAAAATCAAAGAATAAAGATCATTTTTAGTAGGACCAGAAGAAGTGGTAGAAGTTGGTTTTAAAGGCAAAGGCGGAATGCCCTGTGAAGAAGTGACCGCCGGCATGGAGCTTGAAGTGTTCTTCGCTTGAGAAGCCATGTAGTTGAAGGTAATGAACCGAAATGATTGAAATGAACAAAATTTCTTATAAATGAAGCACCAATTGCCCCACGGTGGGCGCCAAACTGTTTTGGTCAAAAATCAGACTAGGGTAATGCAACCAAATCTTATTTTGTGAGGTGTGATGCTTGAATGAATGAACAAATGCATGAACAATTTGTAAATGAAATGAACAAGAGACACAAGGATTTATACGAGGAAAAAGCCCTTGATCAATATATGATCTCCGGCATAAAAAACCTCGGGTGATGGAAACTACCGATCACCAACTATATTAAACAAGTAAAGGTTACAAATCGGGATGATAACAAGCTTGTTACAAGGATCACTAGTGTGCAAAAAACGTGAAATCGCCAATATGTTGCAGAGAGTTATCGAGTGTGTGTGTTTGCTAACTTTTTCTGTCTAATCAAGCTCGTTATCCCCTTATAAAAATGGAAATAATCTAAATAACTAACAATCCGCAAATCATGCTAGCTTCCCACGACTTCCATAACGGTCATACAAGCCATGCACATGCAGAATAATAAAGCATATTCTCCTGGAATCTCGGCAAGACTAAGTCCCATGCGAATACCCCTGTAAAACAAGTTCAAATATAGTGGAAACAATCGTTAGTGTAAGGATAATAATGAGGATCCTGGATCCTTAAACGTGCAACGTCTTCTGAGGATCCTTAATTCAAACAGAACTGAGGATCCGTGATCCTGGCTGCACTTGAGGATCCATGATCCATACATTGGAAAATCCATCCCTAACACTTGTATGCTGCACAAAGCCATGGTTAGTATTATAAGAGTTATTCAAAGTGTTACCTCCTGGAGGATTCAAGTTTGGAATTCCAGATGTGACTCCATATTGGTGAGATTCTGGTATAATTGAGGGACCAGATGAAGCAATGGTCTGCATTGGGATGAAGTCTCCCAAATGAACATCTGAACTTCCGGGTTGAACATTCCTTAAGGGTCCCTGATCTTGAAAGATGTTGGATCCCTGATACACCAAGACTAGGGTTCTTGGAGGATACTCCATGGATCCGTAAACCTGAGAGGAGGATCCTTGAACCTAAGAGGAGGATCCTTGAACCTGAGAGGATCCTTGGACCTGAGAGGAGGATCCTTAAACCTAAAAGGAGGATCCTTGAACCTGAGAGGATCCTTAGACCTGAGAGGAGGATCCTTGAACCTGAAAGGATCCCTGACCCTGGGATGAGGATCCTTGAACCGTGTGCGCTCCCATATATCCTCCAGAACTGAAAAAGGATCCCTGATGCTGAAACGAGGATCCTGAAGGCTGAAAGTAGGATCCTTGAGCCTGTGTCACTGCCGATGATCCAAAACGCATTCCCAATGATCCACCTTGGTACTGGACATCAGATGATGCAGAGTGTTGGGCAGTTATGACTGGAGTGTCGAAATTCAGTGATCTCGGCCTCAAAGGAGAGTGCTCCTCCGCTGGTCTTTTCAATTTTTTGATGTCATCGATCTCTCAAAGGATCCTGTCGTTAGTTTTGTCCTGCTGTTGCATGTAGTCCCTCATCTACAAAATCAAAGAATAAAGATCATTGTTAGTAGGACCAGAAGAAGTAGTAGAAGTTGGTTTTTGGAAAACGGAGGTTTGTTTCTTCGCAGCATTTTCACCATTCTTTTGGGATCCAAAAGGTGCTAGAGGCAAAGGCGGAATGCCCTGTGAAGAAGTGACCGCCGGCATGGAGCTTGAAGTGTTCTTCGCTTGAGAAGCCATGTAGTTGAAGGCAATGAACCGAAATGACCGAAAAGAACAAAATTTCTTAGAAATGAAGCACCAATTACCCCACGGTGGGCGCCAAACTGTTTTGGTCAAAAATCAGACAAGGATAATGTAACCAAATCTTATTATGTGAGGTGTGATGCTTGATTGTATGAACAAATAAATGAATAAAGTATGAATGTAATGAATACTGGACACAAGGATTTATACGAGGAAAAAGCCCTTGATCAATATATGATCACCGGCATAAAAAACCTCGGGTGATGGAAACTACCAATCACCAACTATATTCAACAAGTAAAGGTTACAAATCGGGATGATAACAAGCTTGTTACAAGGATCACTAGTGTGCAAAAATTATGAAATCGCCAATAATTTGCAGAGAGCTTTCAAGTAGTGTGTGTTTGCTAACTTGTTCTATATATTCAAGCTTGTTATCCCCTTGTAAAAATGGAAATAATCTAACTAACAAACAATCCGCAAATCATGCTAGCTTCCCACGATTTCCATAACCGTCATACAAGCCATGCACGTGCAGAATAAGGGAGCATATTCCCCTGGAACCTCGGCAAGACCAAGTCCCATTCGTATGTTCCTGCAAAACAAGTTCAAATATAGTGGAAACAACCATTAGTATAAGGATAATAATGAGGATCCTGGATCCTTAAACCTGCAACGTCTTCTGAGGATCCTTAATTCAAACAGAACTGAGGATCCGTGATCCTGGCTGCACTTGGGGATCCGTGATCCATATATTAGAAAATCCATCCCTAACACCCTCCACTTTCCATTTTTCTTTTGAATAACAACCACATTGGCTAACCATCTTGGATACTTAACCTCTCTAATCATACCTGCTCTGAGCAGTTTATCTACCTCCTCCTGGATGATGGCATTCCTTTCAGGTGCAAACTTTCTCATTTTTTGATGTATGGGTTTGAATGACCTGTCAATGCCAAGTTTATAAGTAATAATATCTTTAGAAATACCTGTCATGACCTCATGCTTCCAGGAAAAGGTAGCTTTTCTTCTCTTTAGGAAGGATACTAGATCCTGTTCAATGTCATTGAGGATCCCGGATCCTATGAAAACTTTGGATTCAGGATCCTGAGGATCCATCAGTATATCTTTCACATCTTGTTCTCTTGCCTCCAGGACATCTCTTGGAGGATACTTTAATTGCTATTGCTCCTTAGGTCTTGAGGCTGGCTTCATTGATGAAGTGTAACAATTTTTTGGCCTCTTGTTGGTCACTTTCTATCTTCACCACACCCCATGGAGTAGGGAGTTTCACACACTGATGATATGTAGAGGGAACTGCTTTCATGTCATGTATCCATAACCTGCCAAGAATAACATTGCAACAGGATAAGCAATCTATAACACAAAATTTTTGAAAAGAATTAACTCCCTCTATGTAAATGGGAAGTTTAATGTCCCCCAATGTGTTCTTGGTTTCTCCACTGAATCCCACAAGAACTGATGATCTTGCAATAATTTCTGATTCAGGGATGTTTATCTTCTTGAGGACATCTAGTTGAATGATGTTCACCGAGCTTCCTCCATCTATGAGAATCCTGCAAACAAAATGGTTAGATATAAACAAAATAATAACAAGACCGTCATGATGAGGATCCTGAATGTCCAAACGATCGTCCTCATCAAAGGATATGACTTTATCCTGGGTAAGGATCGAGGTTTGAACAGGCCTATCCCCATTCTCCATCTTTGTCTCTTTAGCATGCCTCTTGGCTGCTGAAAAGGAAGTGCCACATATGTCTGATCCACCAGAAATGAAGTTGATAATTTGTGCATCAGCTGGAGGAGCATGAGCTCTTTCTGGAATTTTTTCAGGATCCTGGATCCTTGACTTTTTTCTTCCAAATAGCTCCTTCAAATGCCCTTTGCTCAACAAGTAACCAATCTCTTTCCTGAGTGCTATGCATTCATTAGTGAGATGACCGAAATCTTCATGATATGCACACCATTTGGATTTGTCTTTTGTAGGAGCTGGCTTATCACTCTTTCTGGGCCATCTTGCTTTTTCACCTAGATTCTGCATTGCAAGGATTAGTTCATTATTATCAACAGCAAAGCAATATTCAGAAATGGGTGGATAATCTTCATCATCCTCTTCTTGCTCCACCGCATGCACATTTTGATTATCAGACTTGTTGTATGATTTGGACTTATTGTTCCTGAAATAGGATCCTTGCTTTTCCTGCTTAGAGGATCCTGACAGTCTCTCCTGGATCCTTTTATCATCCTCTAAATGAATGAATCTTAGGGCCCTGGTTCTTACTTCATCAAGATTCCTGCAAGGGGTCATGACAAGATCATCATAGAATTGTGAATCATTAAGTAAACCCATTTTGAAAGCTTCTACGGCTGTTGCAATATCTAAGTTGGGAATTTCTAAGGATTCTCTACTGAATTTGGTTATGTAAACTCTAAGTGATTCATTTTGACCTTGTGTTACCCTATATAGATCACTAGTTAATCGTTCAAATCTCCTACTGCATGAGAATTAGCTATTAAATAAATTAACTAGATTAGCAAATGAAGTAATAGAGTAGGGAGGAAGACTTAGCAGCCATTTAAGAGCTGACCCTGTTAGTGTGGATCCAAAACCCTTGCATAGACATGCTTCTTTTAACCTTTCAGGGATGGGGTTGATCTCCATTCTCTCCCTGTATTGAGCTACATGCTCTTCCGGATCAGTTGTACCATCGTAGAGCTTCATGTTTGGTGTTTGAAACCTCTTTGGTATCTCTGCGTCACAAATAGGTGGTACAAAATGAGATATCCTATGACTTCCATTTGGGATTTCAGGAATGGGTTTAACTACTCCTGGAACACTGGATATCATATCCTTGAGTTTTTGCAATTCTCTAGCCATAGCTTGGTTGATTCCTGGTTCCTGCACAAAGCCATGGTTAGTATTAGAAGAAGTATTTAAAGTGTTACCACCTGATGGATTTGAGGTTGGGATTCCATATGTGAATCCAAACTGATGCGATTCTGGCATGATTGAGGGACCAGATGATGCAATAGTTGCATAGGTATGAAGTCTCCCAAATGAATCTCTGAACTTCTGGGTTGTGCACTCCGTAAGGATCCTTGATCCTGAAAGATATTGGATCCTTGATGCACCGAAACTGGGGGTCTTGGAGGATAATCCATGGATCCGTGAGCCTAAAATGAGGATCCTTGAACCTGAGGTGAGGATTCTTGAACCTGAGATGAGGATCCTTGAACCTGAGATGAGGATCCTTGAACTGTCTGCGTTCCCATATATCCTCCAGAACTAAAGAAGGATCCTTGATGCTGGAAGGAGGATCCTTGAGGCTGAAGAGAGGATCCTGAAGGTTGAAAGTAGGATCCTTGAGCCTGTGTCATTGTCGATGATCCATAGTGCATACTTGATGATCTACCCTGATGCTGGACACCTGATGCTGTGGAATGCTGGAAAGTTGTGCGCGGAGTATCAAAATTCAGTGATCTTGGCACCAATGGGGAGTGATCCTCCGCTGATCTCTTCAATTTCTTGATTTCATCAATTTCTCGAAGGATCCTGTCATTAGTTCTATTCTGCTGCTGCATGTAATCCTTCATCTGCAAAATCAAAGAATAAAGATCATTGTTAGTAGGACCAGAAGTAACAGCAGTAGTTGATTTTGAGAAAACGGGGGTTGGCTTCTTCGCAACATTTTCAGCATTCTTCTGGGATCCAGAAGAGACAGGAGGCAAATGTGGAATGCTCTGTGAAGAGGTGATCGCCGGCATGGAGCTTGAAGTGTTCTTCATGTGAGAAGCCATGTAGTTAAAGGTAGTGCACAGAAATGAATGAAATGAATGAAATTTTCAGAATTGAAGCACCGATTGCCCCACGGTGGACGCCAAACTGTTTTGGTCAAAAATCACACAAGGATAATGCAACCAAATCTGATTTTGTGAGGTATGATGCTTGGTTAAATGATCAAATGTATGAACAATGAATGAATGAAATTAGTGATGGACACAAGGATTTATACGAGGAAAAAGCCCTTGATCAACAAATGATCTCTGGCATAAAAAACCTCGGATAGTGAAAACTATCACTATCAAGTATATTGAATAAACAAGTTTACAACTTCGGAAGTATTGAGCTTGATACAATGAATTCTAGTATGTGTGTGTGTTCGAGAGAGTAGCAGAAGTGTTGTACGTAAATCAGAGTGCAAAAGTGTTTCTAAAAATAAGCTCAATACCCCTTTAATCTTAGCTAAAAATATCCTAACTAACTATCCGAAAAATCGGCCCATCACCCACGATCACCACTAACGGTCATTAGCTCGTGCACATGTTGAAAATATAGAGCATATTCCCCTGGTATCTCGGATGGAATAAGTCTTCTTCGAAACATACCTGCAAAACAAGCCAAAAGGTGATGGAAACAATTGTTAGTTTAGAATAACAATGAGGATCCTGGATCCTTATTCCCGCAGCGTCTCCTGAGGATCCTTAATTCAAACTGAACTGAGGATCCGTGATCCGTGCTATACTTGAGGATCCGTGATCCATAGGCTATAAAATTCTATCCCTAACACCTACTATATCCATTCCCCATCTCATGAATGACCAAGAAGAGGTTATTGGATGTAAAGGCTCTGCCGGTTGATGTAGGATGTTGCTGTGTCTTTGGCAAGCATCACATCTTCTTGCATATTCCACAGCATCCTTCTTCATTGTGGGCCAGTAGTATCCTATCCTGAGGATCCTGAAAAATAGTGCTCTGCCCCAAGTGTGATTTCCACAGTCTCCTTCATGAAAATCCTTCAAGACTTCTTGAATTTCTGGAACATCGATGCATCTTAAATAGGGATCTGCAAGAGATTTCTTATATAAGATGTTATTCAATAAGGTGAATTGAGATACCTTAATCTTGAAGGCTCTAGGATTTTTCCCCAATGGGAATTTCCCCATTCTGAATATATCTTAGAATTGGAAGGATCCAGGATCCTGAATTTGACTGCACACCATCACTAGGTATAATTGCAGCATCTTCTACTATCTCCATGGCTAAGTTATCCTCAATTGCAGGTGTTAGAACATGAATGATAGGTATCTTCACATCCTCAGGCATCTTTAGTGATGATCCAAGGTTAGCTAAAGCATCTGCTTCTGCATTTTCTTCCCTAGGTACATGTGTTAAACTGAAAAAAAAAAACAAAAGAATCTGCCAGTTTCCTAACTATCTCTAAATATTTGATTAGCTTTTCACCTTTGACAGTATAGGAACCATTATAGTTATTAATAATTAATAGAGAATCTACATATACTTTAAGATACCTGATCCTCATATGCTTGGCTAATTGCAAACCTGCTATCAAGGCCTCATATTCTGCCTCATTATTAGTGGTTTGAAATTCTCAAGCAATAGAATGGGGTATAATGCCCCCCCTGTGGAGATTTTAGTAGTAAGCCTAGTCTAGTTCCTTTGACATTTGAAGCCCCTCCTGTGAAGAGTGTCCAAGGATCCTTGGTCTCCTCAAGTTGTTGAACTTTCAATTCAGCTTCCCTTTGTAGATCACTACTGAAATCAGCCACAAAGTCAGCTAAAGCTTGGGACTTGATGATAGTCCTGGGTTCATACTTAATGTCATATGCACTAAGTTTGACTACCCACTTTGCCATCCTTCCTGACATCTCAGGCTTCCTGAGAACATTCTTAATAGGGAAATTAGTTTTGACAATAATAGGGTGAGTTTCAAAATAATGCCTAAGTTTAGTAGAAGCCATAATTAGAGCAAGAATTAGTTTCTCTAAATGAGAATAGCTGGCCTCAGCATCAAGTAGACTTTTACTTACATAGTATACCAGATGTTGTTGGCCTTCATGGTCCTTAACTAGGACCGCCCTCACCACTTTACCTGAAACAACTAGGTATAAGGATAATGGTTCTCCATGTTCCGGTTTCATCAAAGCTGGTGCAGAGGATAGGTAATCCTTAAGGGCTTTAAGGGCAGTTTCATGCTTCTCGGTCCATTCAAATTTTTTATTCTTCCTGAGGATATCATAGAACTCCTTGCACTTTTCTGAGGATTTTGAGATGAATCTGTTCAAGGCTGCAATTCTTCCTGTTAATTTTTGCACATCTTTGGCGTTGGCAGGAGATTTGATGTTCACAACGGCCTTGATTTGCTCTGGACTTGCCTCTAACCTCTCTTGGTCACCATATATCCTAAGAATTTTCTAGCTTTAATCCCGAAATGGTATTTGAAAGGATTCAACTTCATGTTATATCTATCAAGGATGTTGAATGCTACTTTGAGATCCTTCAGGTGATCCTCAGCTCTTTTGGATTTGACAAACATGTCAACAATATAAACTTCCATCGTATATCCAATCTGCTCCTTGAACATCGTATTCACCAATTTGGTATGTAGCACCTGCATTTCTTAAACCAAAGGGCATAGCAATATAGCAATATATACATGTGGGTGTCATGAACGCTATGTCCTCTTAATCAGATGGTTCCATCTGAATTTGTTGGAATCCAGATGAAGCATCCATAAAAGTTAACAATTCATGACCTGCCGTAGGATCCACCATGGAGTCAATGTGGGGTAATGGGAAAGGATCCTAGGACGGGCTTTGTTTAGATCTGTAAAATCTACGCATACCCTCCACTTTCCATTCTTTTTCTGAACAACAAATACGTTGGCTAACCATCTTGGATACTTTACCTCTCTAATCATACTTTCCTTTAATAACTTGTCTACCTCTTCTTAGATAATAGCATTCCTTTCAGGTGAAAATTACCTACTTTTTTAGTGTATTGGCCTAAAAGACTTGTCAATACCAAGTTTACGAGTAATAATATCTTTTGATATACCTGTCATGTCTTCATGTTTCCAAGAAAAGGTAGACTTTATTCTCTTCAAGAAGGATATGAAATCCTGCACTATGTCATCCAGGATACCGGATCCTATAAAAACTTTGGATTCAGGATCCTCCGGGTCTAACATAATATCTTTGACGTCCTGCTCTCTTGCCTCTAAGACGTCCCTTGGAGGATACTTTAATTGCTATGCTTCCCTCGGCTTTGAAACTTGCTTCATTGAGGAAGTGTAGCAGTTCTTCGCTTCCTACTGGTCACTCTCTATCTTCCCCACACACCATAGGGTTGGGAGCTTGACACATTGGTGATACGTCGATGGAACTGCCTTCATATCATGTATCCAGGGCCTGCTAAGGATAACACTGCAGCAAGATAAACAATCTATAACAAAGAATTTTTCATAGAGTTTACTCCCTTTATGTAAATCAGGAGTTTGATGTCCCCCAATGTATTTTTTTGTTTCCCCACTGAATCCTACGAACACATATGATCTTTGAATGATTTCGGATTCAGGAATATTCATTCTCTTCAGGACATCCAACTGGATTATGTTCACCGAGCTTCCTCCATTAATGAGGATCCTGAGAACGAAATGGTTAGAAATGAACAATGTAATGACTAAACAGTCGTGATGAGGATCATGTATATCAATACGGTCATCCTCATCAAAGGATATCACTTTTTGCTAAGCGAGAGTGGAGGTTCGAATAGGTCTCTCTCCATTCTCCATCTTGGTTTCCTTAGCATGTCTCTTAGCTGCTGAAAATGAGGTCCCATAGATACCAGAACCTCCGGAGATGAAGTTAATGATCTGAGCATTAGCAGGTGGTGGAGGAGCTCTTTCAGGAACGTTTTCAGAATCCAGGATCCTTGACTTTTTTCTTCCTAGCAGCTCCTTCAAGTAACCTTCAATCAAAAGGTAACCTATTTCCTTCCTTAGTGTCCGTGAGGTGACCGAAATCCTCATGAAAAACGCACCATTTCGATTTATCCTTGGTAGCCGTAGACTTCTCGATTTTCCTTGGCCACCTAGCCTTGTCACCTAAATTCTGCAAAGCAAGGATTAGTTCACTGTTATCAGCAGAAAAACAATATTCAGAAATATGAGGATAATCCTCATCGTCTTCCTCTTGTTCAACTGGATGCACATTTTGGTCGTCATGCTTGGAGTATTGCTTGGATCGATTATTCTTGAAATAGGATCCTTGCTTCTCCTGTTTTGAGGATCTTGGTAGCATTTCCTGTATCCTCTTATCATCCTCTAAACGGATGAACCTCAAGGCCCTGTTCCTCACTTTGTCTAAATTCCTACAAGGTATCATAACAAGGTCATCATAAAATTGAGAATCTTTTAATAATCCCATTTTAAATGCTTCCACAACAGTGGCAATATCTAGATTGGGGATTTCTAAGGATTCTCTACTAAATTTAGTTATATAATATCTTAATGATTCATCACGGCCTTGGGTGATCCTATATAAGTCACTAGTTAACCTCTCAAATGTTCTACTGCATGAGAATTGATTATTGAACAAGTTAACTAAATGAGAAAATGAAGATATTGAGTAAGGAGGAAGACTTAGCAGCCATTTTAAAGTTGATCCAGTGAGTGTGGATCCGAAGCCTTTGCATAGACAAGCTTCCTTTAACCTTTCCGGAATGGGGTTGATCTCCATTCTTTCCCTGTATTGTGTCACATGCTCCTCTGGATCAGTGGTAACATCATCCAACTTCATGTTGGGTTTGAAAATGTTTTGGTATCTCAGCATTGCATATGGGAGGTGAAAAGCGAGACACCCTATAACTTCCATTGGATATCATGTCCTTGAGCTTTTTTAACTCCCTGACCATGGCGTGATTGATCCCTGGGTCCTGCATGAAACCATGGATAGTACCAAAAGACGTATTGAAATTGTCCTGATTGGTTTGGAACTGGTATCCCAGAAGTGTATCCAAAATAAGACACGTCTGGTGCAAGAGTGGGACCAGATGAAGCAATGGTTTGCATGGGGATGAAGTCACCTATATGAGCTTCGGAGTTTCTGATTGGTTGACTCCCTGACGATCCCTGATCCTGGAAGATGTTGGATCCAGGATACATCGGTGCTAAAGGCCTTGGAGGGTACTCCATGGATCCTTGATTCTTGGATGGGGATCCTTGATGCTGAAAGTAGGATCCTTGAGCCGAAAGCGTCTCTAGATATCCTCCTGAGACTGGTAGCTGGATACTTAAGGCTACGTTGCTGCTAGTGATCCATGCTGCAAACTTGATGATCCTGGATACTGAACACTAGATGCTTTGGAGTGCTGGATTGTTGATGGTGGAGTAGTAAAATCCAACGACCTAGGCATCAATGGAGAGTGATCCTCCGCTGATTTCTTCTGCTTCTTGATTTCATCAATTTCACGAAGGATCTTTCCATTAGTTTCGTCTTGCTATTGCATGTATCCTTTCATCTTCAAAATCAAAGTATAGACATCACTGTTAGTAGGTGTAGAAGAAGAAATAGTAGTAGCTTTTGTGAAAATGGGGGTTGTCTTCTTCGGAGCATTCTTAGCACTCTTCTAGAACGCAGAGGGAAGAGGAGGCAACGGTGCAATGGTCTGAGATGAAGTAACCATCGGCATGGCACTTGAAGTAACTTTTCCCTAGGAAGACATGTGATTGATGGTAATGAATAGAAATGAATGAAATGAACGAAATTTTTAGAATTGAAGAACCAATTGCCCCACGGTGGGCGCCAAACTGTTTTGGTCAAAAATCTGATTAAGGATAATGTAACCAAACTTTGATTGTGAGGTAGAGTGCTTAATGTGTGAATAATTGAATGAACAATTATGAAGTGTAAATGACAATGAACAGAGGGATTTATATGAGGAAAAAGCCCTTGATCAATGATTGATCTCCGGCATAAGAAACCTCGGGTGATGGAAACTACCGATCACCAACTATATTGCACAAAAAGGTTACAACTTTAGATGATATTGAGCTTGTTACAAGAGAATTCTAGTGTATTTGAGAGCTGTGTTCGAGAGAGTATTGTATGCGAGTGTGTGTAATGTTGTGTTGTTATCTAATCAAGCTCAATATCCCGTTCAAATAACTAACATATCCTAGCTAACTAACTATCCGATATTCAAGCAAGCCACCCACGTTTACCACTAACGGTTATCAACCTCATGCACGTGCTTGAATAGAAGCATATTTCCCAATATTCCAGCTTAGAATAAGTCCACTCGTAATGTACCTACGAAATGAAGCTAATAACATAGGTAACAATTGTTAGATGGTTAGGATAATAATAAGGATCCGTGATCCTTAGTCTTCCTGAATCATTTGCTAAGGATCAATGATCCAAGCTGACCCAAGGATATGTGATCCATAATTATTAAAAATCTATCCCTAACAGTTTCTATGAAGAGCTTCAATCTCTTCATTCATAGTAGACACCCAATTGGGATCTTTATCTACTTTTGTGAAACCTTTTGGTTCACAACTTTTATCAAACACAGAAGTGAAACACTATGTTCACTAGACAACTTTGAATAATTCACAACCTTTCTATCCCATACTTAACATTCCCTTCAACTACAAAATCACTAAGATTTCTAGGAAGTGAGCTACTCCTAGTAGACCTTCTGAGTTAGCTTTGGGTTCCTATCTCTTCATTCACTTATCCCTCAGAACTGGATTGTTCTTCGTTAACAAGTATCACATGATCAACCCTATCACTGTTAAGTTCACTATTATTGGGCTGCTTATCTTCAGCCAAGCCAACAGTTTCATTACAACTTAACACTGAATGCTAAGACTCACGTGTCTCTGTTTCTCTAAGATCCTTGTTTTGGTGAAAAATCAATCTAAGGATAATGTAACCGAAGTTTGTTTGTGAGGTAGAGTGCTTGTGTGTATGAACAATTATGCAAACGATTTGAATTTGTAAATAACAATGGGCACCGAGATTTATACGAGGAAAAAGCCCTTAATCTTGATGATATATCCGGTACAAAAAGCCACAGGTAATGGAAACTACTGATCATAGACTAGATTAAACAATTAATTAGTAATTCAATACAACTTTGGAAGACAATGAGCTCGATACAAAAGATTCTAGAACTAGTGTAGAGAGCAGTTTTGAGTGTGTTGTGAGAGGAAGTGAGTGTATGTCCTGTCTATTCGAGCTTCATTATCCCCTAAATATTATTAGAATAACAAATAACTAACTAAACGAGATTTCGGGGAGCTCCCGCGATCAGCCCAACGATTACTCCATATTCGCACACGTTTTATTCCAAAGCACATTATGTAATATTCCAACTTGACCAAGTCCACCTAGTTACCTACATAAAATCATAACAACATATCGAAGACAATTGTTAAAAACTGTTCTATGAACTAAGGATCCTTGATCCTCCTGGTACCCTCTTCATATTTTAAGGATCACATATCCTAGATACATAGAAGGATCACTGATCCATCAAAATTGAAAATCAGCCCTAACAATTGCCCCCAATATGGCCGTTGTGAATGTGGGTCACAGCTGGCATATTTTTTTCAAATTCGAAATTGGCCGTTGTGGCAGACAATGGGACTCGCTCAGGCTATGAACCATCATAGCGACTTATAGGGAATTGATAACCTTCACCCTCTTAAAATCCAAAGTTAAATTATCATAAATCCTCCATCCGTTCTATCATCCAGGTAAAGTTCTCTCCTCTCATCTCTTTTCTGAAAACCCAAAAATTCTGGCAAGATGCACACTTAATCCTCACCAAAATCCGGTTCCAAAAAATATGATGATTCACCCAAATCACAGAATATTTTGAAGGACCCATCCCTTGAGATCTATAAGTTCACAGATCCAGAAATTCAAAACTTGAAATCATGTTTTCCTCCACAAACTGTTTTCCGACTCTTCGATCCAACTGCACGAAGCGATAGCGTCTCGAAGACTTGGATTTGTTTCCACACACTCCCTTTTATTCTAGAGTTTTTATATCCTTTTCTTCCTTTAACACAAAACTTTTTTAAACATTCTGGCATTAGCTTCAGTCAAGTGATGCCGATGCTGTGGAGATCTTTGTTTACCATTGAAGAAGTCATCGGAAGAGAGGGATTATAGTTTGACGTCCCTGATTTGACTTATCTATATACCTAGGTTACTCACAGTTCTAACTGATTTTTATTCAAGTCCAAACCCCACCAGCCGATTCCTGTTTTAAAAACTACCAAAAACGATTCTTCTTAGAAGAATCAGTTTTTCGTCATTAAAAGAGACTCTTTGCTGGAGGGAGACACCCTTCCTGTTAGATGGATCTCAAAGGGTAGAAGATAGGGTTTTTATTTATTAATTGTTTACATGCTGACCACTATTTGATTTTGCTTTCTTTTTTCAGTGAAAAATTTCGCTAGTATTGCTGAGTTGTCGGGAACTGCTGAACGAGCTAAAGCTTTTTTTGGATCTCGACCCTATTGACAGAACATTCAAGATAAAGATCTAGGATCCCACGGAAGACGATCAGACCTCCTCTGCCCAAAGCATGTCAAATAAGTGACTTTTGCAATATAATATGTTAACAGATAATAAAAGTTAGGATAGGTACTTATCTTTTTGACACTTGATGAGTAGGCATTCAAAAATCCACTCCAAAGTCCTCTGCTTTTGCCCTCGATGACATTAACAGCTTGATTATCTCCAAGGCAACCAAAAGAACCGCCTCTGCTGCTGAACCTCTCCAGGTCACCATCAGAGCTAAGTCTGGATCAAAGAGAAGAAGACCTCTGAACCAGACAACGACCTTTTCATATCGAGAAAAGGCTCCATGATGCTCTAACCGAGGTAAGGATCCTTGATCCTGTCATTGTATTTTACCTGTTTGTAAGGATCCTATATCTTGAACCTTGTTTGTAACTTTGTAGGAATTCAGCCGCCTGAAGATCCATCATGAGAAAAGAATTACTGAATATGAGGAGACTCTGACTGGGATACGCTCTGACACCGCCGCCAAGGACAAGACCAATAGCAAGCTGGAAAAAGACAAACGGGACTTAGAGGAATAGTTGTTTCATGGCGAGGTGGGGATTTATGAGGCTGCTATGACTACAACTAATGAAGCCAAGTGTTGTGCTGCACGGGCTATCCTTTAGGCTAGAATCAAGATGGCTCAGGAGGCCAACGACCCCAGCTTCGACCGACCAACTTGGGAGGTAGCTTCTTGGGAGATGGCGCTGAAGAACCT
Source organism: Helianthus tuberosus (assembly GCA_030545235.1). Taxonomy (NCBI): domain Eukaryota; kingdom Viridiplantae; phylum Streptophyta; class Magnoliopsida; order Asterales; family Asteraceae; genus Helianthus; species Helianthus tuberosus. The sequence continues at coordinate 154,683,232 of CM060442.1, forward strand.
AGGTGGTAATGAAGAGCTGGAGCAGGCAGCTATGGATGCAGGTGATGTAGGGACCAGTGGAGTGCTGAAGGATGCTGGAGTGAAGCCGGATGGCGGTGCCAGAGGTGAAGGCACGACAGTGGGCAATGAAGGATAACGTAGACGTGGCCCGAGCCCACTTTTTTTATTTTCATTTCATGGTGTTATAATTTGAACAATTTGGGGTTGTAAGTTTAAACAGTAGTTTTCTAGATTTAAGGATCACTGATCCTTCAGACAATAGGTAGGATAGCAAAGGTGGAAGGATCCTCTATTTGGGGGGATGAAGCCTTTGTTATCCTGCTCTTTTAATTTCTGTACAAACATTAACCGTTAGCCGAACTTAATCTGGCCTGGGTGGATGGTCCATGTTTTGCTGGTGAAATCCAGGCCAGAAACTTTTGATAAGTATTAACGGGCTTTTAGTGATATTAGACTGTTAACTATATGTTATGCCCATTATGTTGCTTTGCTTTAATGTCGATTCATTATACCTGAAAGTATATGTTTAGCTTGTATAAAAGGTATGTTATGCAAAGTTATAAGGATCATAAATCCTTTAATAATAAAGGTTAAAGATTGAACCTTGCAGTAAACAAATTTAGTTAAATAGAAAACATACCAGAGAATCCAAGTTAGGATTACTTAATACAAGATGTTAATGAAAAGAGTCATGTGAGAAAACACAAAATATTTGAAATCTTTTCAAATCTTTCTGAGGATCACTGATCCTTCTAGGGAATGCTTCTCTTATGCCTGTTAAAATCAACTTAAAATTGAGTCAAACAAACTGGGAATAATCCCAAAAAAACTTGGGACAAGCCTAAACATAGTTAAAAAAGCCCAAATAAATCAGGGACAAGCCCAAATATACTGGGGACAAGCCCAAATGAACTGGGGACATGCCCAACGTAACTGACATGAAAATGCCAAAACCTTAGCTAATGTGAAAACGTTAGAAACCTTAGGATACTGGGGTCCGACCCAAACTGGTGACAAGCCCAGCGTAAGTGACATGAAAATGCCAAAACCTTAGCTAACGTGAAAACGTTAGAAACCATAGGATAATGGATGTATGGTACGTCTACCATTATACTTGAGATCCTACATACGGCCAACAACAATGAAATTGTCAGCCACTAAGCGTGTACTGGTCCCATTGCCTCGAACCATACTTGGATAAACGTGCGCTATTGGCGGGATGTCAAAACCCAATTCATGTGAAAGGTGAAAAACTTTAAACCTTAGAAGGCATAAGATACCTTAAACTGGGGACAAGCCCAAAATCCTTGTAGAGGTGGCCAACCCCTTAATCCTCTGTAAAAGATGTTAAAAACTTCTTCAAAAGCTTAAAACTTGATGAAAATGGATGTTAAATTTCTAACATCCTCTCCTTATAACAAATAATAAGTAAAAAATGAAAGAAAGTGAAAGTGAAATGTTACCGATATAAGGATCACATATCCTTTGAGGATCCTTGATCCTGGATCAGAATGCTGGAATCTCTAAGGATCCTTGATCCTTCTTACATGAAGTATTTCTTTAGATGAATAGCATTCCAAGCTCTTGGTAGGAGATCACCATCCATAGTCAGTAAACGATATGCCCCCCTTCCAGCTTTTGCTTCTATCAAATAGGGCCTTCCTACTTTGGTGCAAATTTACCATCAGCTGGGTTTGTGGTGTTCTAGAATTCTTTTCTCACCACCAAATCACTAACTTTAAATCTTCTGATCCTGACATTCTTGTTGTATGCTCCAGCCATTCTTTGTTGATAGCTAGCCATCCTTATTCTTGCTAAATTTCTGAGCTCATCCACAATATCCAGGTCTTGAGTCAGGTTTTCAACATTTGATTCAAGATCACGGATGCTTGTTCTGGCTGTAGGATCACGGATGCTTGTTCTGGCTGTAGGATCGCGGACATATGGTAGCTCTTCAGCCCACTTTCCTTTCTTGGATCCTAATTTCTTCTTCAAGTTGTTGATGATGATCTTGTTGCTTGATTCTGCTTGACCATTAGCTTATGGGTGGACTGGTGTTGATGTTATCATCTTAATCCCCCAGCTGTCACAAAAGTTAGTAGTTCTATTCCCAATAAATTGGGATCCATTATCACAAATAATTTAAGAAGGAATTCCAAATCCAGTAATAATGTTTCTTTTAATAAAGGATATGACTTCCTTTTCCCTGACTTGAGTAAAAGCTTATGCTTCTATCCATTTGGAGAAGTAGTCTGTCATAACTAGCATGAATACTGTTCCACTTGGTGCTTTTGGGAGTTTTCCTACTATATTCATCCACCATTTCATGAATGGCCAAGAGGAAATTATTGAATATAAAGGCTATGCTGGCTGATGTAGGATGTTGCTATGTCATTAGCAGGCTTCACATTTCCTTGCATACTCTATAGCATCCTTCTTCATTGTAGGCCAATAGTAACCTGTTCTAAGGATCCTTGAGAATAATGCTCTGCCCCCAACATGATTTCCACAGTCTCCTTCACGAAAATCCTTTAAGACCTCTTGAATTTCTGGATCCTCAATACATCGCAAGTAGGGACCTGCAAGAGATCTCTTATACAACATGTTATTTAATATAGTGAATTAAGATACCTTAACCCTGAAGGCTCTGGGATTCTCCCCTGTGGGAATTTCCCCATTCTGGATATACTTCAGAATTGGAAGGATCCATGATCCTGAATTTGACTGCACATCATCACTAGGCACAATTGAAGTATCCTCAACTATCTCCATTGCTTCAGTTTCCTCAATTGCAGGAGATAGAATATGGATGATAGGTATATTCACATCTTCTGGTATTTCAAGGATGATCCTAGGTTTGCTAAGGCATCTGCCTCTGCATTCTCCTCTCTAGGCACCTGTGTTAAGCTGAAAAAATCAAAAGAATCTGCTAGTTTCCTAATTATTTCTAAATATTTAATTAGTTTTTCACCTTTGACAGTATATGAGCCATTGAAATGGTTAGTAATTAGCAATGAATCTATATACATTTGAAGATACCTGATCCTCATTTGCTTAGCTAATTGCAAACCTGCTATTAAGGACTCATATTCTGCTTCATTATTTGTAGTTTAGAATTCACATGCAATGGATTGGGGTATTATGTCCCCCTGTGGCAATTTTAGTAGTATGCCTAGTCCAGATCCTTTGACATTTTAGGCTCCATTTATGAAGAGTGTCCAAGGATCCTTGGTCTCCTCAAGTTGTTGAACCTCTAGTTCAGCTTCCCTTTGTAGATCACTACTGAAATCAGCCACAAAGTCAGCCAAAGCCTTAGACTTAATGGCAGTCCTAGGTTCATACTTAATGTTTTACCAATAGATTTTTAGATTTATCAGCTTTATTAGGCAAAACAACTGAATTTAAAATCAACACAAATAGAACCAAAGCAAATGTTAGAACATTCATCGCTCTTAAACACAGAGCCCACACAATTCAAAGCATCAGAAGAAATTGAAGTATTGTTTATTTTTTCAGAAATTAAAATATTGTTTTTCTGAATTTTATTTTTCAAAGCAATCAAATCAACATCATCATCCTCATCTTCATCCACCCACTCTTCAACAATCACATATTCTGCATTTGAAGCAACAGGGTTAGTAACATTCACTTGTTCACAAACGGTGTCAGACGATGCCGTAGTAGCACTTTCAGTTTCGAATGACACCGTTGGTTCAGAAGTTTTAGAATCGTTATCATTTGAATGTGCAGCAGGGGCTTCTGTAGTCGTTTCACCATTAGACTCAACAGAAGCTCCTGATATCAATTCTGATTCTACGTTGGTCAATTCTGATTCAACTGTTTCAAATGATTTGTTGCTAGATTCTACTGAATTAACTAGCTTTGAATTTTCACAGTTAGCTATTTCTAAGGAATCATATGTCGAATCAGATGAAACGGGTGATTCAGTCTATTCACTAGACTTGACTTCAGTCTGTGGTGATTCAACTTTTTCAGGTGATTCATTATTGGACTCGACTGATTCAACTATTTCTGATTTCTCACAATTTGTTGTTTCAAAAGAGTAACATGTTGAATCAGATGAAAAAGCTGATTCACTTTGTTTGCCCGACCCAAACCCTTTGAGAAATTCAGCCAACCACTTGATCATGGCAAACTCAATATTGTCTGATTTTGTTTCAAACTTTTGCTCTTGATATGGTGCTTCATGTGAATTTTGAGAAAAAACTTGATTCATTTTTATCTAATACTTGAAAGTGTTTGTCAATGTTAACATTCTTCTCAAAATTTAGAGTCTTGGTTTGGTTTGAAACATTGACTGTTTTGATAAACGTTTTCTTATAGGCCTGTTTTTCTAAAATGATCTCAGTTTTATCAGGCCTTTTTATCTTTACTTTCTTCGACTTAACAGGCTCAACTTTTCTATCCCCGGGTTTCCCATATTACATTTTAGGCAGATTATCTATCTCCTCTTCAGTCATGGGAATTCAGGTGTAATTGTGATTGTATGGTGGAGGTATGCATACAAATTCCAATCCTTTATTCCTCACTTCCTTTTTACTATATTGCAACTGTTGATTAATCATTTTTCAACTTTTTCACTTGATATATCAAACTTTTTAAAATTAAATTCTGTGTTTTCAAAGGTTGATTTTAGATTATCAAGTTCAAAAGTCAATTATTTAGATAATTTTTTGAAGTGGAGATGTCTACATCGCTCCTCACTCAGATCGTTATGCAACTTTCGGATATCATGCTTCTGTGCCTCCAATATATCCTTGTATCTATTTAATTTCTTTTTAGTTTCATAATTATTAGATTTGAGACATCTAAGTTTCATAACGAGCGAGTCTGCCTGCTCTTTGTACCCCCTAAGTTTTTCCCTACAAGCAGGAGTACAACATATATTTTCTACACATACCTCAGCTTCAGAAGGAGTGTAGTCGTTCATCTGAGCATGAAAGCTTGGTAAACGGTCACCTTAACAATTTTAGTAGCTGATTCAATGTCTGCATTCACCTATGCCATGAGTGCTTGATTTGCTTGATACACAGTGTCTGGAGTGATCTACAGGTCATTCATTTATTGCGTCCAATCAAACCCACCTCCTTCCTGAACCACCAGGGCGTTTCCAAGGTTTATAGCAGATCCTGATGAGCTTATTTGGTTTCTAGCAGCAGTGTTCGAGTTTGAACCGTGAGCAGGACGAGTAACAGTGATGTTTGAGGTAGGCATTGTATTCGGAGTTGGTCTTGCTGATGAACTAACTATGACAGTAACGTTTGGGTTAGGTCTCTCCCTTCTTGGTTGTCTGCATTCACGAACAAAGTGCCCAGGTTTGTGACAGTTGTAGCACCTGAGTTTTTATTTGTTCCAACCAAGCTCATAATCAGCCGTCTCCCACTTGTTTCTACTGGTCCTTTAGACAAAGTTTTTAGCACTAAATACTGCCATTTCCATCTACAATGTAATGTCCATCTCTTCAATGTCATCAGGATGGACCTCATGCAGTTATGTTGCTGCAAACTGATTGCCAGCCATTTTCCCAGTAATAAATGCATGGTAGCAGTTCATGACCCTTGTCAAGAAAACCATGTGCTATTTGAACTCCTTAGAAACAGTAATGGGAAGAGTCCAATTAGATGTAGCAAAAGCAGGTGAAGTGGCAGGATGAGCTTGAGAAGGTGCATGAGAAGGTGCAGGTTGAACTGGAGCAGGGAAGTATCCAGAATAGGCAGGAGAAGTTCCAAGGTTCGTTATTGTAGAAAGAAATATAACTGTAGATGGTGTGTTGGAGTAGTTGGTAGGGTTCGTTACTGTAGAAGGTATTATCTGAAAAGAGCCAGCTCTTTGTTGAGAAACCAGTGCAGTGCTGGGTAACACCCCTGAATTGTTGTAGCTAGAGGTATGGTTGTAAAGTCATTGCTTGTCATCCATTTCATAGGACTTGAGCAAGGAGATCAGCTCTGCAAGGCTCATTCTTGTCAGGTCTTTGGTTCTTTTGATGAGAGTGACATTTGTATCCCAGTTTCTTGGAAGAGCATTCAAGAGCTTTTTGTAAACTATAGAGTTCTTTAGTGGCATGTCATGGGTTCTCATCTCACCGACCAAGGCAACAAACCTTTGAATCTGGTTCTCGAGTTTCTCTCAAGGAAAATGGTTGAACAAATTGAACCTCTGAGTCAGCATATCCCGTTTGCTCTACTTCATCTCTTTATTCCCTTCATACATAGCCATCAAAGCATTCCACGGTTCTTGAGCAGACTTGGTATCCCTAACACCAATATCAATCTCAGGTGCCAATGTTGAGTGTAACATTGTAGTAGCCTTTTCATCAGTGGCAATCTTCTCACGATCTTCATCAGTCCATTCGGTTTCAGGCTTAGGTGCAGTGGTTCCCTTTTCATCATCCACCACATAAGTGAGCACAGTTGGTCCGTTCAAGATGGACCTCCAAGCCTTTGGATCCTTGATTTTCATATACTGGATGAACCTAAACTTCCATTCTGAGATGGGTCCCCCCCCCCCCAATATCAGCCTGGAGATCCTGTTGTTAGTTCCAATGATGTTATCGATGTCCTGATTAATAGCAACCTTATCACTCAACGCCAATTGATTAGTTTGATCCATTTCTGAAAAACACCTAAAATTATAAGCAACAAAACAATTTAAATAATTCAGTTTATTACAAGCCTTTATGATTACAGTTTAGTTTAATTAAAACAGTCCAAAAAAGGTTCACAACTATGTCGCACAGTCCAAAAGGGTCAAACTTAGGTCACACAGTCAAGGGTTCCAAGCAGAAACCGTACAGTCCAAAGATCAATGATTTAATCGCACAGTTCAAAGGTCCAAACTGAAACCGCACACTTCAAGTGTCGCACACATTAATCAAGAGACCAAATCACTGGGGTCGCACACTCCAAGATTAACCCGTACACTTGAAGAAGTCAAGACTGAGTCGCACACTTCAACTTGAACCCGTACAATATCAAAAGATCCAAACAAGCCGCACAGTCCAATAACTTGAACTCGTACACTATTACAAGATTCAAGTCAATTCGCACAGTCCAAAGTCCAACTTTAAACCCCACACACTTGATGTTAGATCACACACTGTAAACTGGACCGCACAGTCTTAAATTTGGGCCGCACAATTGCTTATTTTGGGCCCGTACACTCCTTAAAAGCCCAAATCAGTTTCCAGTACACTTCTTGTCGCACAAATGATCCCGCACACTTAATTTTGGAAATCTAATCACCAATTTGTCAAACAAATCTCCAAAAAATCTAGTAATTCAAATTATTGATTTTGTTCGAAGATTTCCTACAAACAAACTTTCCAAAAATCCTTCAAACAAGATTAATCTTGCACACAAACAGATCAAATCCCCAGTTTTATTGAAAAATCCTTATGAATTTTATGATGATCTTCGAACAAAATATCCAGATTTTTAAATTTTAAGAACACTTTTGAACGAAAATTACAACTTTCTTGTAAATTTCAGAACTTCTGATTTTACAAGTCCAAAATTTTCAGTATTAACACCCAATATTAATATCAAGACCAGCCTATTTAGGAATTTTGCACCCAAAAAGACTAAGTTTCAAATCTATCACACGAAGTTTTGTTTTATGCAAAAAATAACAGTTCTGGGTTTTGACTGAAAAATCAATTGTTTGGTTCTGGATTTGATCCTTAACTTTGGTCAGTTTCAAGAAACAAATAAATAGTTTTTCAAGATGAAAAACCTGCAACTCGCCCACTCAAAACCAAGGAAATCAGTCGAACAATAGAAGTATTAGAACAGTTTTAATCAAAACAAGGAAAACAGACCTTTTCTTATGAATCTTCAGCAGCAAACAATAGCATAAACGACTTCAATCTTCAAGATATCCGATCAACCGATCCTTCATGAGACTACTTAGGCTCTGATACCAATTGTAAGTCCAAAAACACTTAACAATCGAATATCACAACGCCAAACAATTAGCGGAAATACGAGAATGATGTAGAAGATTGAAAGCAAATTGTATTGATTCAATAACAAGAGCACACGATCAAGATGACCATCTGGTACTCAATGTCGCACAAAACACCAAAGTTTCTAAGAGAATCAACAACCTAAAACATATGAGGAACATCCTATTTATAGTCACATAGGATGCCCAATTACATTGGGCTAAGCCCATACCCGTTTGACATCCATAACACCTACCAAGCCCACTAGTCTAAACAAAACAAGTAGTCCAAGACAAACATAAACCTACACTAGTTTATGCCATTACAGGTTTCATTAGGGCTGGTGCTGAGGATATATAATCCTTGAGAGATTTGAGTGCAGCTTCATGCTTATCAGTCCACTCAAATTTCTTATTCTTCCTCAGAATGTCATAAAAATCCTTTGCACTTATCTGAAAACTTTGAGATGAACCTATTTAAGGCTGCAATCCTTCCTGTTAGCCTCTGTACATCCTTTGCATGGTTCGAGACTTTATAGTTATAGTTGCCTTTATCTATTTAGGGCTAGCTTCATTCCCTCTTTTGGTCACCATGTATCCTAGGAACTTCCTAGCTTTGACACCAAATGTCACACCCCAACCGATTGTGGAAACATCGGAGTGAGATGAAAACATGATTGCTCATAGCTTCATAACACTATTTGTGACAATATATGGTTAATCAAATTTTTCATAAATACTAAATCTTGAAATACATTGTTCAACAACCAAACATAGACAATTGTAGCAGCAAAACATGTAACATAAACAATTGTTTATTAATTAGGCGTATTTCTATGTCCACCCTAAACTTTATTCTTCATCATATCATCTATCAACCTGAAACATGTATTAAAATATGATCAACAAATATGTTAGCGAGTATACAAGTTTGTCTACATAGCATAATTTGAAAATGTTTTACGTGCTCATATCCATCATGATAAATGTATACAAGTTACTAATATGCTGAACGGGTGTAAACTATATGTCAAACCAAAGTTTCCAACGCAATCGTGACTACCCAATATCGTCGAGACGAAGAGGGTGTAATGTGTTTTACTTAACAATACCTCAAGAATACGGGCGGTGCGTTACTCCTATAGCGCTATAATTGTTAAGACAGGTTTGCAAAGTTAATGAGCATATAGACACAATGTATACAGAGTATATGAGATTAACAAGTATTACATGTTTTCATGTTTAAATGTGGATAGAGTGTGATTTGAATAAACAAGTCTCATAGTGTTGCGTGTTTTTGGTATAATGTACATGTTGCACCCTAAGTGTTTAAAATGAAAATAAGATCGAGTATACTCACAGTTTTGCGTAGATGAACACTAACCCCGCGAGTTGGTTTGATGAAGTTTGAAACACCAAAGTCACACTGTAATGAGTAAACAGTAGGGTAAGTATTCTGTTTGTAGAAGAGGTTTGGATCAGGTTGCAAGACTTGATAAAATTACGAGATAAAATGAGTAGCAGCTCCATTCGTGCGGATGCGCACATTCGTGTGAACGGGCTTAGGCCATCCGTACGAACCGGTTGTTTAAAGTGTCTAAAGTTTAGTTTTAATAGATTAAACATAAACAGTGAAATAGCTGTTACTCAAATCAAGATCAGAAAGTAAAATGGTTAAACATGATGAACTGACATCAAATGGAAAATGAAATCAAAAAAAAGAATATGTAAAAAAGTCCCGTTCGTGCGAATGTGACATGAGCATCCGTGTGAACACGGCTGTTTGTCGAAAACGCGTGACCGATCCATTCAAATCATATCATTTCTTGGTGGAAATTAACCTCAATGCAAACCCTTAACTATGAAATGAGTTGAGGGTCTGATGGGTTCTAGATTCCATTAAGATCATAGAATAAACAAAATGAAAACTATGAACAAGTTTTAAAATGTTTAGAGCTTACCAATCTTAATTCGGATCTCTTTTGTGTGACGCTCCAACAGCAGTTTGCCCAAGCAAACTAGTGGAAACCATCCTTGAGATAGGTTGAATCAAGAGAGTTTTTTGTAAAATGTTTATGGATTATGATAAAAGATAAGAAATGTAATGAAAATGTAATAGAAAATGAAAAGAACCCTTACAAAGAGTTTCTGATCGCAAGGGGGAGTTTGAGAGCGTTTGTGAAGAAATGGCGAGTGAAAGTGGTGAAATAGCACACCTATTTATCGGTGCGGAGGTGGAATTAGGGTTTCCGAAGATTTTGCGCAGATAGGGGTTAGCGCGGATGCGCACGTCCGTGCGAATGGGGCTTCCCCATTTCCTTTGAGCTTCAAGTTTGATTATTTTAGATGTTTTAATCGGTTTTTCGTGCACCAAGCATAAGTGTGTATCGTGAAATTAAGAATCATGTATAACATAGCGTTCAAAATGTGAATTATGAGTACAAGTATGCACATAAGTTTAACATGAATAACATGAATATGATTAAAATACTTGCATTTTCATTATGATCAATTGTCTCGGATTACAAATTGAAGCGAGATAGAATACAATGAGAGTACAAGTGCCAAAAAAATAGAATGTACAACAGTACTTACTTAATCGGGAAGGTACAATTATGCGAAGTGTTACAGTCTCCCCTAATTTAGGAGATTTCGTCCTCGAACTCTAAGTGGAAGGCTGAACGAAGAGATGTGGATGTCTGGTCTTCATCTCGCTTTCGAGTTCCCAAGTGAATTCGGCACCACGCTTTCCTTCCCATCAAACCTTGACTATGGGAATTCGGCTGTGCCTGAGTTGTTTGGTTCCTCGATCCATGATTTCGACCGGTTTTTCCACAAAGTGAAGAGTCTCATTGATTTGCAACTCATCGATAGGAACTTGAAGTCCTTCTTTAGCTAAGCACTTCTTAAGGTTCGAGATGTCAAACGTTGGATGAACGTTGCTAAGTTCTTGGGGTGAATCGAGTCGATATGCCACCTACCAATCCTCTCGAGTATCTTGAAAGGACCAACAAAGCGTGGAGCAAATTTTCCCTTTTTACCAAAATGGATTACTCCTTTCCAAGGAGATACTTTGAGTAACACATGATCACCAACATTAAACTCCAAACGTTTGCATCTCTTATCGGCATAGCTCTTTTGTCTGCTTCTAGCCTTGAGGAGGTTATCGCGGATTTCGAGAATCTTATCCGTCATTTCTTGAATAACCTCAGGGCCAATAATTTAAGCATCACCAATCTCGTGCTAACAAATAGAATATCGGCACTTGCGACCATATAACGCCTCAAAAGGAGCCATCTGAAAACTGGAGTGATAGTTGTTGTTGTACGTGAACTCCATCAAGGGTAAATGTACATCCCAATTACCACCAAAGTCGATAACACAAGAGCGAAGCATGTCCTCTAGGATTTTGATAGTACATTCAGTCTGTCCATCCGTTTGAGGATGAAAAGCTGTACTGAGATTCAAGTGAGTACCCATAGCAGTTTGGAATGTTTGCCAAAGACGTGAGGTGAAATGACCATCGCAGTCAGAAATCATGTCAATGGGGATACCATGACGACATATGATTTCATCCGTGTAGATTCGAGCTAGTTTCTCAACTTTGAAATCCTCACGAAGGGGGAGGAAGTGAGCGGATTTGCTCAAACGATCAATGATCACCCAAATGCTATCATGACCAGAAGGTGTGCGAGAAAGTTTGGTTATGAAGTCCATAGCAATGCTATCCCACTTCCAAACAGGGATTTCGGGTTGTTCGAGTAGACCGGAAGGACGCTAATGCTCAGCCTTGACTTTCGAGCAAGTGAGGCATTTAGAAATGAAAGTGGCAATGTCCTTCTTCATACCATACCACCAATAGGACGTACGAAGGTCATGGTACATCTTATCAGCACCAGGATGAATAGAGTATCGTGATTTATGAGCCTCCTTCATTATGAGTTCACGAAGATCGTCGCGATTTAGAACCCAAACGTGATCGAGGTAGTATTGGAGTCCATCGGATTTCTTCATGAGTGGGTTTTCAGCACCACACTTCATCTCGTTATACATGTTTGCTTCATTGATGGATAAAAACTGAGCTTCACGAATGCGAGTATGAAGATGGCTAATGATTTGAGAACAACAGTTGCTACTAACATGAGATTTGCGACTGAGTGCATCGGCCATGGCATTCGCATTGACAGGGTGATAGCAAATTTTGCAGTCGTAGTCGTTAAGTAACTCCACCCAACGACGTTGACGCATGTTTAGTTCTTTTTTGTTAAATATATGTTGTAGGCTCTTATAGTCGGTGAAGACCACACACTTGGTACCATATAGGTAGTGTCTCCAAATCTTTAACGCAAAAACAACTACGCCAAGTTCAAGATCATGAATAGTATAATTCTTCTCATGTACTTTCAGCTGTCTCGAAGCATACGCGATGACCTTGTCTCATTGCATGAGGACACAACTAAGACCACGGTTCGATGCATCGCAATATACCATGAAATCATTGTTCCACCTGGAAGGGCAAGAACATGAGCATTGCAAAGCAAGTCCTTAAGAGTTTGAAAGGATTCCTCTTGTTCGGGAGCCCAAACAAAAGGTTTCTCTTTCTGAGTCAACAACGTGAGGGGAACTACGATATTTGAGAAATCAGAAATGAATCGACGGTAGTAACCTGCCAACCCTAGGAAAGAACGAATTTCAGATGGGGATTTAGGCGCGATCCAATTCTTCACTGCTTCGATTTTGGAAGGGTCAACATGAATTCCTTTTTCCCTCATGACGTGTCCAAGGAATTGAACTTCTTTGATCCAAAACTCACATTTAGAAAACTTCGCGTATAGAGGTTCGGCACGTAGGAGTTCAAGAATGAGGTGTAAATGATGTTCATGTTCAGCTTGATTTTTTGAATAAATGAGAATGTCGTCGATGAAAACGATTACAAAATGATCCAAGTAGGGTTTACATACACGATTCATCAAGTCCATGAAGACTGCAGGTGCGTTGGTCAAACCAAAAGGCATAACCACGAACTCGTAGTGACCATAGTACGTGCGAAATGCGGTTTTGGGGATGTCCTCTTTGAGAACACGAAGTTGATGATAGCCAGAGCGAAGATCAATCTTGGAGAAGCAAGTTGTGCCTAGGAGTTGATCAAAGAGATCATCGATACGAGGAAGAGGGTAACAGATTTTTACAGTGAGTTTGTTAAGCTCATGATAATCGATACACATGCGGAATGAACCATCCTTTTTCTTGAAAAAAAGCACGAGAGTTCCCCAAGGAGAAGTACTTGGGTGTATGAAGCCTTTATCAAGCAACTTTTGAAGTTGACTTGACAACTCTTGCATCACAGAAGGTGCAAGATGATAAGGAGCTTTAGCAACGGAAGTTGAACCAGGTATGAGGTCGATGCGAAAATCAATTGATCAAGATGGAGGAGGACCAGGTAGATCTTTAGGAAAGACGTCAGGGAAATCACACACAACTGGAACATCACTTATGCTATTTCCCTTGCCCTTTTCTTCCACAACGTAGGCTAAAAGGCAAAGTACTGTTTACGTAAGTACTGTTTACGTAAGTACCTGTACATTTGTGTGCATGACATAAGCTTTAGTCCTTTTGAAGGTCTGGCTTCATAAACGTGTAAAGTATCACCAGAAGGAAGAGGTAAACGAACGTATTTCTCGTGTCAAGCGATTTCAGCATGGTTCTTACGAAGCCAATCCATGCCTACTATGATATCGAAACTACCCAATTGCATGAGTATGAGATCGATAGGGAAAACATGGTCATTGAGAGTGAGGAAACAATCGCGAAGAACGGAATCGACTGTGATAGATTTGCCATTGGCAACTTCGATTGTGAATGACTTGAGGAGCTTTGAGCGTGTACATTTTAACATAGATTCAAATTCAACGGACACAAAGCTTTTGTCCGCACCAGTATCAAATAGTATAGAAGCATAAATGTTGTTAACCAGAAACGTACCATTCACGACTTCATTGTCGTTCTGAGCTTGATTGGCATTGATGTTAAAAGCACGTCCACGAGGTGCTTGGTGTTGTTGCTCTTGGTTCAACTGAGGACATTGCGGCTGAAGATGAGTAGTTTCTCTACATTTGTAGCATGCACGGGCATTGTTGGCTGACTTTGGGTTTTGAGGAGCTGGTTGAACTTGATTGCCTTATGGTGTAGGACCATTGCGGCAATAAGGGGTTGTATGTCCAAACCGATTGCACGTAGTACAATGGCGGCAGGTGGTGTTAGCTGGGTGATGGTAGTGGCAGGTATTACACTTGGGATGAGTCCCAATGTAAGGTTTCTTTGTGATTTCAGGGGTAGTAGGATTTGGGGTTACAGCAAGGACAATCGCGTTGCAGCTCTAGTTTTGAAACTTTTGTTCTTGCCTTTGCTGCCACTTGATTGGGCCTTGGTTGAGTTAGGTGTTGTGGTTTGCTTATCCCTGATACGATTGTTGTTCAAGCTAGCTGTGAGGCGATAAACTGCCTCGATGGTTTCAGGCTGAGAAGCCTTGATGGTATCACGCATTGCAGGAGGTAGGCCATGGATATATTTCCTGATCATACGGTCAGGAGTAGACACAATGTGAGGTACGATAAAGCTTAATTGTTTGAATCAGGTGCTGTAACCAAGGTTGTCGTCTCCAATTTGTTTAAGAGTCCAAAACTCCTCTTCGAGCTTCTGTTGCTGGTGAGCCGGGCAGAACTCGGTCATCATTAATTCTTTAACTTCAGACCAGGGTAAGGCATAGGCTTCTTCATTGGAACGAATGTTGCGTTCATTCGTCCACCACTCTAAGGCTCTAGCTTAAAAGACCCAATTAGCACTTCGAGTCTTGAGGTTCTCAGGGCATTCACTGTTGCTGAAGGTAACCTCAATGCTGCCAAACCATTCAAGCGTTGCTTTCACACCATCGTTTCCTGTGAAGGGTTTTGGGTTACAGGCTGAGAAGTTCTTGAAGTTAAAGGAAACAAGCTTGGGTTACTCAATCTTGGAGTCGACTGGGGAGTTAGGGTTAGAGGTTGTGTTAATCTTGCTGACAATTTCGGGAATTACACGTTCCATCTGAGTAGTCATGAATGCCAACATCTTCTTCTTGGAACCAGTCTTGGACCTCTTGGTCGAGTTTGAAAGATGGCTAGAAGACATCTAAAGATTCAAAAACATAGGAATGGATGAGACTTTGATCATAATGTTTTGTTTAAAGAAATTTGTTTTCATGAATGCATCACATAGCTCATAATGTTCAAAAATTTTCACATAACATAATAAGAATTTCACATAGTGTAACAAGAATAATGAAAGCATTGTAAATTTAATTTGTTCATGAGGGATTATTGTTTTAGATTGCGAGGATAGTGCGATTTGTCTTCCTAACGTTGAAATGAAATAACGTACAAATGTAAAACACATTGAAATTGAGATAGCATAAAAGAGATTTAACATAAAATTTGGGTTTTCACGGAACGTAACTAAGACTATTCCAAACTAAATCGAAGTCCTTTCAAGTTAGGGAAACGTGCTTTGGCCTAATAGACAAATACCCTCATCGAGAAGCGATCAACTGTATTTGTCCTTCCAGTTACTACACGTCCCTAGTCGATTGGAAAATTGAAACTTTGGAGAGATTGAAAATAGAAGAGTGGGACTAGTTATCAAGATGCGGGTTTCACCCCTAACTTGGTAACATCGTACCCTAGTGTGGTTGGTACTTATCAAACGATAAGGGTCCACTAGAATATGAAATGGAAGTTCTATCAAGATATGGATGTCACTCCTAACTTGAGGGTAAATTTCGTGCAAAATAACAAGTACGTGGATTGAAAGTCATCACCAAATGTGGGAGTCACCCCTATTTTGGTGAGTCGTTTCGATTGTGATATAAGAGTGTCTTGTAACACCCCGAAAATATAAGTTCTTTTATGATAACTACGATGTCGGTAAATAAACAAGTGAACTAACTAGGAACAAAAATAACCTAGTTAGAGGAAAAGTTTTGTAATAACATGCTAGTGGGTTAAAACGCTTTAAATAAAAACTTAATGATAATTAAGGGACCAAAGGTGTTAAAATTGAAACTAATTTTATTAAAAACAAAGTTTAAACACCAAACACACACTAATGTGTGTGTCTGGTCGATCAAACAGAAGGGGGCGACCAAGAGCTCTCCTCCAAAACCCTAGTTCTTGCAAATCAGTCAAATCGAAGGATTAAATCGGTTCCAAAACGAAATCAAAGCCTAGTTTAGTGATCTCCTCAGCAAAGGGATCATAAGGAATGCAAATTTTGTAGAAAATCTCTATCTAAATTTCTGGATGAACTTAGGGAATTCGAAATTATTGTTATATGAATGTTGTATGGATGAAATTGGAATGATATTGTGCCTAGGAATAAACCCTAGACAATCATTTATTGAAATCATGCTTATATCTTGTAAATTCCATAATCACCAATGTAGGTGATTAGTGGGTTTTGTAGAAACATGATAAACACTAGGATTATGATTCTTGTTCTAGTGTAATCTGAGTTCTATGAAGTAATTTCTGATTTGTTGATGTTAAAATTGATGTGAATTTGCCTAATTGATGTTAACCTTGGCTAAATAAAAAGTTATGAACTTGTTGATAAATTGTGAGAAATTATGTCCTTAAGATGTTTGTGAAAATGCCTAAAAGAAGGCTTAAAACTAGAAATTTGAGCTAAAAACGCATATTTGTAGAATTATGGCGAACTATGCGTTATATGTTAAGCAAAGAGTTCTAAACGGGTTGTGGTTGAACCCTATAGGAAAGGAAACCGAAGCGTCAAGTGGACAAGCCGGTGGTGACGCGCGTTTGAAGGGTGTGCTTTGAAGGTATGTAACATGTCCCGTTACATTATGTAAAAATTGATATTTTGACATTTAATGTTATGTTTTAGAATAAGGAATCGTATTAGTTGAAGTGATGATGATCACTACCTAATTGAACGAATCAAATTAGTATAGAAAACGTTTGGTAGTCATTAGAAATGGAGGTTTCCATAAAGGAGCCAAACAGGTCAAATAATTGCTAGTAAGTAGTAAAAATGTGCTTTGAATACCTTTTGGCGATGATAGAACACGAAAACATGAAACCATAGATTTGGTAATGAAATGGCGGTGATCGTAAGCCCCGGATGTTGGGTAAATGCACCTTAAGGTTACTATAACATTGGTAGTAGAATTGGTGTAAACTTGGTGGGTTGAATAAACACATTAGTGATTTTAGCCATTCGGTCAGTAAACTAAATTTTTGGTTAAATAAACGTAGTAGATGCGTCGGTAATTAAATTACAGACATGTAGGAAAAAGAATCACCTAAAACGGACCTTCGGATCAAAAGTTATGAGCATTTGAAGTTTGAATTGTGAAATTCAGAGCTGGGCAGGAAATGCAGGTCTCAAACCTGCACCTGCTGGAAAACAGGGTCCCCCGCAGCACGCGACAGGATCCGTTCGACCTGGCACGAAACGTTAGAGCCCTCGCGGTACGCGAAAGAATGATGGGAGTCTGTCGCGTGGCGCGACAGACTAAATTCTGAATTTTTTTTTTGTTTTCGAACGTTTGATTCTAGAACTCGTTTATATGTATTTTAACAATGTCAAAACTAAGATTTTAAGTGGTTTTGACACTAGGTGATGTTGGAATCAATCTGGATGGCGATCAAGCATGTTTTCAAGAACCTAACACAACCTTTTGAAGCTTCCGCGATTAATTAACCTTGTTATAAACAATGTTCACGTGGTAGATATTAAATATTTGTTTTTGGGATGTTTAAATTAGTTAGTAGTTAACTAGAATGATAACATTATGCAAACTTCCGTTTAGTTAAATTATTAAATGAAGTATTTTGGTTTTAAAAATGTGTATTTTATATTAAATTCTTATAAAAATGAGACGGGTGTTACAAGTTGGTAATCAGAGCCCAAGGTTGTCAACAAAGTGTGTTCGGTTCAAGCTTGATCAATCATCCTGTAAGAATTTGTTATTTTAGTAAATCTTATCATATGTGAGAAAAAGGGATGTGAATTAATGTGCACGGGAAGAGCGTGTTAACACACTCAAACCCGGAAAGTGCACTAAACGAGAACGGTCAAAGCAAGTTATGAACTTGGCTAAATCGAAGTAAATAACGTATATGTTATAAATTAAATGTTTAACAATTGATATAAACATTTCAGTTTCAAGATAACGGAAAGGGGTAACAATGATCCGGTGCCGACAGTCACCGAACAAATGAAAGAGGTAATTGCCGAAGAAGTAGGGAAGGCAATTGAGAGTAGTCTATCCGGTTTCATAGACAAAATTCAAAATACAGTGTTGTCGTTAGTTGAGGAGCGGGTTAAAAGGTTGGAAGACAATATCAACCTTGTGAAAGAAAAATCCGAAGAACGTATGGGTTGTTCATACAAAGAGTTTATGGCATGTAAACTGCCAATTTACAACAGGGAAGTTGACCCGATAATATTCCAAAGATGGCTAAGCGATGTCGAATGGGTGTTTGAAAGGACCCAATGTGACGTAAGCGATTTTGTAGCTTACGGAACGGGTCAGTTGAGGGGTCAAGCCAAAGATTGGTGGGATAACAAGAAGAAGGAAATTGGAGCCGAAGCGGCGAAGGTTATGACGTGGGACGAGTTTAAGGTACCATTCCTTAAACACCACAGTCCCAAGGCGGTCATCAACAGAATCAAGGAGGAATTCATCCAGTTAAGGCAAAGGGGTGAAACAATTGATAAAATCACGGGTATCTTCATGGATAAGCTAAGATTCTGCGACGAGCTAGTGACTACCGAGGAGTAGAAAATATATTATTATTATAATATGTTAAGTGCTGAATATCGAGAGTTTATGACTCCTTCCAAGTATGAGACGCTCACCGAGATCATAAATACGGCTCGGGAAAGAGAAATTGAACTCAAAAAGCAAATTGAAAGAGGTGAACGAAGGGTAGTGGATGTTAACCCGAGCCCTACAAAGAAGGCTCGAACGACTGAGTTGGTAAAGAAGACGGATGCGAAGGGTGGATCACCGAGTTGCAAAGTATGTGGAAAAGGGCACAAGGGTGAGTGTCGCTTCAAAGACAAACCGTGTCCCATATGCAGGAAGACGGGGCACACCGCGTCATTATGTCCGGGAAAGGTCTCTGTTTGCTACAAGTGTTACCAACCGGGCCATAAGAAGTCCGAATGTCCGGACTTGGTTGGAAAGAAAGACACCAAAGAATCTCCAATAGAAACTCCGAAGGCGAAGGCCAGGTCCTTCCAACTAACAGCAGCTGAAGCAAAAACAGAACCCGATGTGGTCTCAGGTATATTCGCAATAAACTCGATCCCTGCACGTGTATTATTTGATACGGGTGCGAATAAATCCTTTATTTCACATGGATTTATTCGACATCCTTCATTTGTATTGACGAAATTATCTGTGCCCTTAGAAGTTGAAATAGGGAATAACAAAAGCTTCATAGTGTGTGACGTTTGTCAAGGCTGTAAATTGAGCATCGATGACGAGGAATACTCGATAGATCTAATCCCGATGTCGATGGGAGAGTTTCAAGTAGTTGTTGGGATGGATTGGCTATCCTGACACCATGCAAAGGTCGTGTGTTTCCGTAAAGAGATAAAGTTAACATCTCCGAGCGGAAAACACGTTACCATCTATGGCGAGAAAGGAGGCAATCCTGTAATATGTTCGATGTTAAGAGCCCACAAGCTCATGAGGCACGGATGTAGAGCATTTATGATATACGCGAATGAACCTGGGAAAGAACCGCCGAAGGTTGGAGACGTACCGGTGGTACGTGATTTCGAAGATGTGTTTCCGGAAGACTTACCGGGAATACCGCCTGAACGGGAAGTAGAGTTTGGAATCGAATTGGTTCTGGGCGCGAAACCCGTAGCCAAGGCGCCGTACCGACTTACGTCGTCGGAGTTACAAGAATTAATATCGCAAATTCAAGATTTGCTCGACAATAAGGCCGAGTGTGTCTCCTTGGGGCGCACTGGTATTATTCGTGAAAAAAAAAGACGGAAGCATGCGAATGTGTATCGATTACCGGGAGTTAAACAAACTCACGGTGAAGAATCGATACCCACTTCCGAGAATAGATGATTTATTCGACCAATTACAAGGTGCGAATTGGTTTTCAAAAATTGACCTTAGATCGGGGTATCATCAGCTAAAGGTCAAGGAAGAGGATGTACCGAAGACGGCCTTCCATACGCGGTACGGACATTACGAGTTCCTCGTGATGTCTTTCGGATTGACAAATGCACCCGCGGCTTTCATGTACCTCATGAACCGGGTTTGCAAGCCAATGTTGGACAAGTCGGTAATCATGTTTATCGACGACATTCTAGTGTATTTGAAAAGTGAGGCGGATCACGCGCATCATTTACAGGAGGTGTTAGAGATACTCAGACGAGAAAGGTTGTATGCGAAATTTTCAAAATGTACCTTTTGGTTACGAGAAGTACAATTCATCGGCCATATCATAAGTGCCGATGGAATATTGGTAGATCCGTCAAAGATAGAAGCCGTGTCGAAATGGAGCCCTCCGAAGAATCCTTCGGAAATTAGAAGCTTCTTGGGGCTTGCGGGCTACTACAGAAGATTCATTTAGGATTTCTCCAAGATTGCTTCACCGCTAACTAAATTAACTCGAAAGGAGGAGAGATTCATATGGGGTAATGAACAGGAAAAGGCGTTCCAAACGCTAAAAGAAAAGTTAACCCACTCCCTGGTATTAACGCTGCCGGACGGAGTCAAAGATTTAGTAGTCTACTCGGATACGTCACATTCGGGGCTCGGATGTGTTTTGATGCAACGAGGCAAGGTGATAGCTTATGCCTCGAGGCAATTAAAGGTACACGAAAAGGAATATCCCACACACGACCTCAAATTGGCGGCAGTGGTGTTTGCACTAAAAATATGGAGGCACTATTTATACGGATTAAAGTGCACCATATTTACTGACCACAAGAGCTTACAATACTTCTTCGATCAGAAGGAGTTAAATATGCGACAAAGGAGATGGCTGGAAACAGTAAAGGACTATGACTGCGAGATACATTACCACCCCGGAAGGGCCAATGTTGTGGCGGATGCTTTGAGCAGGAAAACAGACTATGTTCCAATACGAGTGCGGTCGATGCAGCTTGTTGTAACCTCGGGTTTACTTGAACGAATCCGAGAAGCACAAGCTGAGGCGGTGAAAGAGGAAAACCTGAAAAAGGAAAGAATAGTTGGTCAATTGAAGGAATTGGAGGATGGTAACAACGGGTTAAAGACTCGGTTCGAAAGAATATGGGTCCCAAATTCATGTGGAGACAAGACGCTTCTACTTGATGAAGCTCATAAATCCCGTTATTCTATCCATCCAGGGGCAACCAAGATGTATAATGATCTAAAGCAAAACTATTGGTGGCCCGGAATGAAAAGAGATGTTGTAAAGTATGTAGAGAAGTGCTTGACTTGTTTACAAGTCAAGGCGGAACACCAAAAGCCATATGGTAAACTGAAACCATTGGAAATTCCAGTTTGGAAATGGGAACATATCACCATGGACCTGTTGACCAAACTGCCTAGGACGAACCGAGGATTCGATGCTATATGGGTGATTGTGGATAGACTGACAAAAAGTGCTCACTTTATTCCTATACATGAGACTTATACGTCAGAAAAGATGTCGGAAGTGTAGACCAATGAAATAGTGGCATGCCACGGAGTACTGGTATCCATCGTGTCTGACAGGGATACCCAGTTCTGGCGAGATTTCCAAGAAAAGATGGGAACGAAACTTTTTATCAGCACTGCATACCATCCTCAGACGGATGGACAGAGTGAGAGAACGATACAGACACTAGAAGACATGCTGAGGGCGTGTATTATCGATTTCGGGGGCAGTTGGGATGTATATTTGCCGTTAGCAGAATTTTCTTATAACAACAGTTATCATGCCAATATCGGCATGGCTCCGTATGAGATGCTATATGGTAGAAAATGTAGAACCCCGGTATGTTGGGGTGAAGTGGGTCCGCGTAAACTGGCCCATAAAGATGTAGTCCAAGCCACTAATGAGAAAATTGACGTGGTACAAGCTCATTTGAAAGCGGCCCAAGACAGACAAAAGTCTTATGCAGAAAAAAGACGGAAACCGATTGAATTTCAGGTGGGTGACATGGTTATGCTAAAAGTTTCCCCATGGAAGGGCGTTATTCGATTCAGAAAAAGAGGGAAACTAAGCCCGAGGTTTATCGGGCCATTTAAAATCATCGAACGGGTTGGCAAGGTGGCATATCGCCTTGAATTACCGAACGAATTGAGCGGAATTCATGGCACGTTTCATTTGTCACAACTCCGAAAGTGTTTAGCTGAGGAAACGGCTTATATCCACTACGATGATATCGAAGTGGACAATAGCCTTAATTATGCAGTAATGCCAATTGAGATTCTAGACCGGAAGATTAAAGATTTGCGGAATAAGAAAATTGATCAAGTTAAGATCAAGTGGGAACATAGAAAGGGTTCGGATACAACATGGGAGTCCGAAGAGGAGATGCGGCGTCTCTACCCGACTTTATTTGGTACGTATCCCGGTTTCGAGGACGAAACCCTTTTAAGGGTGGTGGACTTTTAACACCCCGAAAATATAAATTCTTTTATGATAAATACAATGTCGGTAAATAAACAAGTGAACTAACTAGGAACAAAAATAACCTAGTTAGAGGAAAAGTTTTGTAATAACATGCTAGTGGGTTAAAACGCTTTAAATAAAAACTTAATGATAATTGAGGGACCAAGGGTGTAACACCTCGTAATTCATGTCCAATATTATATCGACACGTGTCATGAGCTTTAAACGTGTAAAGAAATAAATTTAGAGGGACTAAAGTTGACAAACAAAGAAAGTATGTGTGTAAAAGGATTCAAAGTGTCAACATTGAATAAATATACCTTTCAACGGTCTTACACGATGTTTATACCCTTAAACGAATGAATTATGAAGCGTATGAAGCTGTTTGTGAAAGAAAGAGAAAGTTTACAAACCGCAAGGGTTAAAAGTGTCAACATGTTTAATTTATACTTCTGAGTGACCTTTTAGCAAACCCGAAGCTTTGTAACGATTAATTATGCTCACTAGAATAAGTGATAAAAATTTCACAAGGTTTCGTTATCGTATGAGAAAGTTATGATAACATTCGTATGTGAGGGGAAGAGAGTGTCAAAGGACCAGGGACTTAAAATGCAATTCTGTCAAACTTGGGACCTGAACCTGGGAACCATACCGGCCGCGTAAGACCTTATGGTCTCTTATGCGGGCCGCCTAGTCCTCTGCAGCGAAGAAAAACATATACAGGTGTCTGTTTCAGCCCGTTACACCGCCTCAATTTACCATTTTTCGATTCCAGAGGCTGCACCAACAGGTTTTCATGCATAGGGGGCACTTGTAAGCATATGGGATCGATCCTAGACTTGCTTGGCATCATCTTGATAGATTAAACTCACTATATAAGAAGTCCTTTGTTGCAACATTTGGGCATTCATTTTAAAATCATTCAAACACTTGTTCTGGAGATTCTTGGAGCTCAAGACCACTTCCTAAGGATCATTAGTCATGCATAGGACTTCAGTAAGTGTCCTTAACCTCTCTTAATTCAGTTTTACTTAGTTTAATGGCCCAAAGTCAAACCGTCATAATTAAGGTTTGACTTAGTAATTAATCACTAATGGTCCAGTCAATTCTCGAATTAAAAGTAGCTTTGAGTTGGTAATTATGTGGGTAATAAACCCTTAAGAGGGCACCCTCTGATTCCCACTCTAACTAGGTCAATTGTCGGGTCAAAGCTAATTATAAAAAGTCAACAGAAAGCAAATTTTCGCATAAACACATAATTAACAATGTAGAAGTTATGGAACCTGTTTTATCACTCATATAACTTGGTAATCAATGTAAGAACATGTCTAAACATGTTCAACCCGACAATTTTCAGTTTAAGCTCGGTTCGGAACCGAAAGTCACAAAAGTAGACTTTTGCTTTGACTTTTAGTTCTGACCCAATGTAGCATATTTTATAAATGCCTTAGAGCTCTATTAGGACCAGGTTATAGATTAGTGTAACCCTCTGAGGTTATATAACTTGGTTCATTAGTTATTCGATTCATGTGCAAGTTTCTGTTATATGCCTAAATGTTGACCATAATGCCCTTTTGATCTTAAAACGAGATTTTTTAAAATGTGAGAGGACAAAAACCTTTGTTACTGATTTATAAACTTGTCCTAAAAATTTGACATCAGTTTGAGGTCTAGATTAAGAGTTATGCTCAATAGCGTAATTAGAAAGCTTTTTATTAATTAAACGGCGTAATTAGCATAAAGCCTATCTAAACTCAAATTTTAACACCAAACTTTTTACCCACAGGTGTAATATAATATTTTGGGATTTTTGAAGATTTTTAATTATTTTTAAGCTGAGCTTAACAAAGGGTTCTTGCTATAATTCGGTAAATGTCGGATATACCCTTTTCTTGAATAAAATGAGTTTTGCATAATATTTTGATACCAAACTTTTTGCTACTGATTTTATATCATAAATAAAATATTTTGAACTTTATAAACTGATCAAAAACTCAGTTTTCCTGTTTAAACCCGAAAATCGCTTAAAACCGACTTTTACGCGTTTTTAGCGCATAGTATGAGTTAAAACTATTTTTTGGCATATAAAACTTAATACCTACTGATGTTTTAAATAAATTTTTATAATTAAACACTAAGCAAAAGTTTTGAACTCAGAATTCTAATTTTGACCTTTAAAGCTTATGTGAAATTACCAAAATGCCCCTACGGTGCATAGTTTGGTTAAAGAAGATAAATTTCACGTATATGCAATACCCTGCTGTTATGACTTATAAAAATAAATATTTTACTGATTAAATCAGACCTGAAACTCAGATTAGTATTTAAACTCTTTTATAACCTTTAAAATGACCAAAATACCCCTACGGGGCATAATTTGAGTTTAAATCCATTTTGGGCATAATGGAAGGTATCTTACTGATATCACAACATATTTAAGGCATATCAAGTTAGGAAACCTGTTCGTGACTCATTTGGTTACCCGTTACGCATTATTCGCGTTCGGTGCGGTTTATGTAACTAGTTTGCATAAATTAGCCGAAACGGGTCTAACCTTATCGTTTTTATCTCAAAATCCAGAATGTGTTTAGTTTACCCATATTATACAAGTATACATACTTGTCGGGTCTAAACCACACTCTAATCCGGTCATCGCTTAATCGTGCGTTTTGAACCGTATATCTTCCTTTAAAACTAACCGGTCTAAGTTTAGACTTAATTAAAGACCCGTTAGGAATCTAATAGGTTATTAAAACCTTTGTTCCAGATTAGGAGACCAGTAAAAGATACTTGCACTCGCTGATTGTGATATATACTTGCTCAGGTAAATACTTTTAACTTATTTTCCCTTATACGGGCTTGGGGTACGGTATATAAAATACCGCTTGGTCGGGCATTGAATTTTTAATCATATGAAGGTTAATTTATTGAAATGACCCGTTTAAACTGTTTTGTTTGCTTAAAGCCTTTGGGGGTTAATGACCATGTCCCGGATATCCTTGGCATCATTCATTGAAATGGCCACGACCTAAGCACGGGGTGTAGGCATACACCTGACGGTGCATATATATATAAAAAGGTATAACCGACGGAATTGAGAATAACTCGCTGCGGGATTATATCATGTGGTGTGTCTATTAATCTTTAACCCGGTATTCAGCCCGGGCTACTGAACGTATAACGAACATGTAATTCTTTTACAAGTTTATATATAAATAATTATCCCAAGTTATAAAGTCCTCAGGAAAACTGGAGGACCTCTTTAGAACCCGCGATACGTTCAGTCTCGCTGAGCTCCTCACCTTCTTACCTAAACTCTTACGGGCCTCAATCGGAAAATGAGCCCCACAACTCACATCACTCTTTCTTACCCCTTCAAAGCCACAACTCACCCTTCAACGACCCAACACCCTACTTCCAAAGCCGGTTCAACCCGGCAAACCTAATTGAAGAGCCAATGGGTTATAACCCGTTGGGACCGGTGGACCATTTCTCCATGGACAAGGAGGAAGATCCGGAACCTGCCGAGCCACCAACCGGAACACCTACTCACCCCATCGAGATTTAGGATGGGTCACCCTTTCTTGGATCACCTTATAGTGGTCCCGATAGCTACGAGGCGAGGTTTAATCAATACGACTGGGTGTTTACTCCCAGTTACCACTCATCACCGCAGCAGCAGCAGCAGCAGGATCCCTCGGAGGATTCGCACTTTGTAGCGGTTACTCCAACGCCACCACCACCAGTGCAGCAAAAGCCTCCGGAGCCACCGAGGCGTAGGAGATCAACCGCATGGATGTCCGTGCGAGGGGGAGTTCGTATCAGCACCCCTCAACATTCAAGTGGCAGCCATTACCCGCCACTATACGAAGACTCACAAATGGGTGGGCCTTCTAACCCTGTTTCTGAAGTGGAGGCTGCGCCAGTCGCACCACCACCAGTGGGTTATGATAACCCGATTCCTACATACGCCTGTGCAGCGGCGTACAACCCCTTTGAACAGCCTGCCTACCCGGGGTATAATTACTACAATGCCCCCAATGTAGACCCATACCTTGTGGCAGCCAACTACAATGCCCTTCATCCTGAAGGACCTTACGCATCCTCCTACCAAACCGGGTACCCACCTTATGGGTATCAACACCCACCACCTCCTCAACCTCTGCAACATCAGCAGCCGCCACAGCCGCCACTGTTATCGCCACCGCAACAACAAGAGATTCTACAGAGGTTGAGCCAGGTGGAACGGGAGGTTCAAGAAGATCGTAGGCACAACCGAGGATTTCTCAAGGGTTTGGCAAGCTTAATCAAGGGGAAGAGCAAGAAGGATCATTAAATCCTTTATTTGTTTATTTGTATTTCTTTAATGTTCAATCAAGTCCCTGCGTGGACATCTGTTTCTGTAATCAGTCCCTGCGAGGACTTGTAGTTTCTGTTTAGCCCCTACGTGGGCATGTCTTTTCTCTTTAGCCCCTGCGTGGGTAAGTTATTTCAGTTAAAGTCATGTTTAGGGCAATCTGTACTCTTGTTAAATTTTAGTGGCATGTTATCATTTAAATTTTATTTTGTCATTAAATGCATAAATGTAAAATGTAAGGAATAAGTAAATAAATCCAAAATATATCATTCCTTTTAAAAAAATAATCTGCCTATTAAATATTAAATAAGAATCTTAAAAGGTATAACCTAGCCTACGTGTCATTATAAGACCCGGCCATGATGGTAAAACCTGTCTAAAAAGATTCAAATCTTTGTTAACAACTGAAAACATGTTAACATTCCTGGCCAACGTGATTCGTAAAATCACACGTGTCATCCTTATATTGTATTATTCCAATTCCTTCTTTATTATTAAACATCCATTTGTGATGTAATGCCTACGGGCCATAACTATTGTCATATAAGACAAAAGACAGTTGTAGCCTATAACTCCCTGTCAAGAAAGGTAATGAACTATGATTCAAGCCTTATTACCTCGATCATATAAGATCTTGACTTAAAATTTGAAAATGTCCATGTGACCTGGCCTTTTGTGCCATTATTATATTTAATTATAACTAAGGGTTATTAATGAAAAATCCTGAATGAAATTACTTAATAAATTAACCAATATGGTTCTTTAATACCATGGTTAATAAGATTAATAAGATGACAAATCTATTATAAACCTCTAAGAAATCATTGTCATCATTTTATGTAGCAATCAAGCTACATGGCAGAGTCTGAAGAAGTCAACAGTCATCCAAGGGAGAATCATGATACCACCAGGATCAACGTAACTGGTGCGGAACTTCAAGCACTAATTGATAATGCTGTTACCAAAGCCATAGATAGGCAGTTTAATGAGTCAAGTGGTACTCGAAGCAGGACCTTATCAGTAACCCATTCTAAACCTAAGACTCACTCTGAGGCTCATAGTAAGCCACCTCCTAAACGTGATGGATCAAGGAGGGATGACGATCATCACTCCTCAAATCAGCATAGTGTTCCGTCGAAGAAGATTTAGCTCAAACGAGAACCACGTGGTAAGTCCTGTACATATAAGTATTTCGTCTCATGCAAACCTAGAGACTTCACTGGGGAGAAAGGAGCCATCGATTGTATGACTTGGCTCGATGAAATGGACACTGTGGTTGATATCAGTGGTTGCGTTGATAGGGACGTTGTGAAGTTTGTATCTCAGTCATTTAAAGGAGAAGTGCTAGCTTGGTGGAGGTCTCTGATCCAAGCTACTGGAAAAGACAATTTGTATGGCATGTCATGGGAGCAGTTCGTTACTCTCATCAAAGAAAATTACTGCCCTCAACATGAGGTTGAGAAGATCGAGACCGAATTCCTGACATTGGTTATGAAGAATTTAGACTGTCAGGCATACCTTACAAGTTTTAATACCATGTCTCGATTGGTTCCATATTTGGTGACACCGGAACCAAAACGAAAAGCCCGTTTCATTGGGGGTTTAGCCCCGGAGATTAAAGCCAGTGTAAAGGCATCTCGACTGACTACCTTTAGATCTGTAGCCGATCTGGCACTATCGCTTACCCTTGATGCGGTCAGGCAGAGATCGCTGAGAAATTCTGATATAGTGAAGAGAAAACGTGAGGATGAAAACTCACACCATTCAGGCAAGAAGCACAAAGGGAACTTTGATCACAAGAAGAGTTCCGGGTTTAGAAAGGATGATCAGCAGTCGGGCGAGAAGCCTAAATGCAAAATCTGTAAGAAGCGCCATTTGGGGAGGTGCAGATACGAATCAAAATCCCAATCACAGCCGAGGGTTTGTGGGATTTGTAAGTCAAGTGAGCACAAGATGAAAAAGTGCAAGAAGATAAAGGATGCAACATGCTATAACTGTAACGAAAAGGGGCACATCAAGTCCAACGGCCCTAAGTATGCTAAAAAGCCTGAAGAAGCCAAAAAGACCAATGCTAGGGTCTTTCGAATGGATGCACGAGAAGCCATTCAGGATGATAATGTGATAACAGGTACCTTCCTTATAAATGATGTTTATGCAAGGGTGTTCTTTGATTCGGGTGCGAATAAGTCATTTGTAGATAATAAGTTTTGTAAGTTGTTGAATTTACCTGTTAAAACCCTAAGCGTGAAATATGAAATAGAGTTGGCCGATGGTACCTTAGAAACTGCCTCAACTGTGCTAGATGGATGTTTTATATCCATTAGGAACCACTCCTTTCCGTTATCCTTACTTCTTTTGAAATTAGCTGGTTTCGACATAGTAATAGGCATGGATTGGTTATCTCATAACCAAGCCCAGATTGTTTGTGATAAGAAACAAGTGGTGATCAAGACTCTGTATGGGTTGCCTAAGCAAGTGTCTGTGCTTAAGGCATCAAGGTGTATGAAGAAAGGTTGTGTCATTTATATGGCACAAGTGACTATTGATGAGCCAAAGCCCAAGATTGAAGACATCCCTATCATTTCTGAATACCCTGATGTATTTCCTGAAGAACTACCTGGTTTACCGCCAGATAGGCAAGTGGAGTTTAGAATTGACAGTATACCTGGAGCAGCACCTATTGCAAGAGCACCTTACCGGTTAGCCCCAACTGAGATGAAAGAGTTGAGAACTCAGTTGGATGATTTGTTGGCAAAAGGATTTATTAGACCTAGCTCATCTCCTTGGGGAGCACCTATTATGTTTGTAAAGAAGAAAGATGGATCGATGCATCTATGCATCAATTATCGTGAGCTTAACAAGGTCACTATCAAGAACAGATATCCATTGCCCAGGATCGACGATTTGTTCGATCAATTGCAAGGGGCAAGTTACTTCTCCAAGATTGATTTAAGGTCGGGTTACCATCAGCTGAAGGTTAGAGATGAAGATGTGCATAAGACTGCCTTCAGAACTCGCTATGGCCACTACGAGTTCTTAGTGATGCCATTCGGGCTCACTAATGCACCAGCAGCATTCATGGACCTCATGAATCGCGTTTGCAAACCCTACTTAGACAAGTTTGTCATTGTCTTTATTGATGACATTCTTATTTATTCAAAGAATCAGGCTGACCATGAGAAGCACCTTCGGTGTATTCTTAAACTTCTTCAGCAAGAGAAGCTTTATGCTAAGTTCTCTAAATGTGAGTTTTGGCTTCGTGAAGTCCAATTCCTTAGACATATAGTTAGTGAGCGTGGTATCCGGGTGGATCCCGCTAAGATTGAAGCTATCATGAATTGGCAAGAGCCAAAGACACCCACAGAGATTCGCATCTTCTTAGGTCTGGCAGGATATTACAGGCTTTTTATTGAAAATTTCTCAAGGATTGCAGCACCCCTAACTTCGTTGACTAGGAAGAATATTAAGTTTGATTGGGGTCCTAAGCAACAAGAATCCTTCGATATTCTTAAACAGAAGTTAAGCAATGCTCCTGTGTTGACATTTCCTGAAGGAATTGAAGAATTTGTGGTTTACTGCGACGCATCGCACACTGGCATGGGATGTGTGCTAATACAGAAGGGTAAAGTTATTGCATATGCTTCTCGACAACTAAAAGTGCACGAGAAGAATTATACCACCCACGATTTGGAATTGGGTGCCGTGGTATTTGCACTAAAGCTATGGAGGGATTATTTATATGGTACCAAGTGTGTGATCTATTCTGATCACAAGAGCCTTCAGCATCTGTTTAATCAGAAGGATCTCAACATGAGGCAGCGACGATGGATGGAGACACTGAATGATTATGATTGTGAAATCCGATACCATCCAGGTAAGGCGAATGTGGTCGCCGATGCTTTAAGCAGAAAGGAAAGGGTTAAGCCTATTAGAGTCAATGCCAAGAGCATTGAATTAAAGAACAGTCTGAATAAAAGATTGTTAGCCACTCAGAAGGAAGTTGTATTAGAAGCTAACTATCCTAATGAAAAGTTGGGAGTAACTGCTAAGCAGTTATCTTATGGCAAGGATGGAATCCTAAGATTAAATGGACGAATATGGGTTCCAATCTATGGAGGACTACGGGATGTTATCCTCCAAGAAGCCCATAGTTCTAAGTATTGCGTTCATCCTGGAAGTGACAAGATGTACCAGGATTTAAAGGCAAATTACTGGTGGATAGGTTTGAAGAAATCTATAGCCACTTATGTGGCCAAATGTCTGACGTGTGCTCAAGTTAAAGCAGAACACCAGAAGCCGTCAGGTTTGCTGCAACAGCCTGAACTTCCCACCTGGAAGTGGAAAATGGTAACTATGGATTTCATTACTAAGTTACCAAAGACAAAGCGAGGAAATGACACTATTTGGGTTATAGTGGATAGACTGACTAAGTCAGCCCACTTCTTACCTATTAAGGAAACACACAGCTCAGATAAGTTAGCTCAGCTGTATGTGGATGAGATTGTATCTCTCCATGGAGTGCCAGTGTCTATCATCTCTGATAGGGATACGAGGTATACATCGCATTTCTGGAAAAGCTTTCAGCAATCCCTAGGCACTCGATTAAATTTCAACACTGCATATCATCCTCAGACAGATGGTCAAAGTGAACGTACTATACAGACACTCGAGGATATGCTACGAGCTTGTGTTATTGACTTAGGAGGAAGTTGGGATGATCATCTTTCCTTGATTGAGTTCTCATACAACAATAGCTATCATTCCAGTATTCAAGCTGCACCTTTTGAAGCTCTGTATGGAAGAAAGTGCAGAACGCCCGTTTGTTGGGCAGAAGTTGGAGATGTCCAACTAACAGGACCTGATATAGTCCTGGAGATGACAGATAAGATTGTACAGATACGAGATCGTCTCAAAGCTGCCAGGGATAGGCAGAAAAGCTACGAAAATAAAAGGCGTAAACCTCTAATGTATTTCACATCTGCAATCTGAAGAAATGTCTAGCTGATGAATCACTAGTCATACCACATACAGATGTGCACATAGACGAGAGCCTGAAATTTGTTGAAAAACCTTTGTCGATCGAGGATCGACAGGTTAAGAAGCTTCGAAGGAAGCAAGTGCCGATTGTAAAGGTTAAATGGGATGCCCGTAGAGGTCCCGAGTATACGTGGGAGGTAGAGTCCACAATGAAAGAGAAGTACCCTCGTTTATTTCAGTAAATCTCGAGGTTGAGTTTCTTTTAAGGGGGTGAGGATGTAACACCTCGTAAATTCATGTCCAATATTATATCGACACGTGTCATGAGCTTTAAACGTGTAAAGAAATAAATTTAGAGGGACTAAAGTTGATAAACAAAGAAAATATGTGTGTAAAAGGATTCAAAGTGTCAACATTGGATAAATATACCTTTCAACGATCTTACACGATGTTTATACCCTTAAACGAATGAATTATGAAGCGTATGAAACAGTTTGTGAAAGAAAGAGAAAGTTTACAAACCGCAAGGGTTAAAAGTGTCAACATGTTTAATTTATACCTCTGAGTGACCTTTTAGAAAACCCGAAGCTTTGTAACGATTAATTATGCTCACTAGAATAAGTGATAAAAATTTCACAAGGTTTCGTTATTGTATGAGAAAGTTATGATAACATTCGTATGTGAGGGGTTAAAAGCGTCAACGTTGAAATTCAGGGCTTTTTGGGTGATCATAAAACTAACCAAGGACTTAACAAAGTTTGGTTATGTCTTGGAGCCCTTACAAGTCAATTTGGAGGGTTAAAAGTGCAAAATAAAAGGTTAAAACCACTTTAAAAAGGACCAGGGACTTAAAATGCAATTCTGTCAAACTTGGGACCTGAACCTGGGAACCATACCGGCCGCGTAAGACCTTATGGTCTCTTATACGGGCCGCCTAGTCCTCTGCAGCGAAGAAAAACATATACAGGTGTCTGTTTCAGCCCGTTGCACCGCCTCAATTTACCATTTTTCGATTCCAGGGGCTGCACCAACAGGTTTTCATGCATAGGGGGCACTTGTAAGCATATGGGATCAATCCTAGACTTGCTTGGCATCATCTTGATAGATTAAACTCACTATATAAGAAGTCCTTTGTTGCAACATTTGGGCATTCATTTTAAAATCATTCAAACACTTGTTCTGGAGATTCCTGGGGCTCAAGACCACTTCCTAAGGATCATTAGTCGTGCATAGGACTTCAGTAAGTGTCCTTAACCTCTCTTAATTCAGTTTTACTTAGTTTAATGGCCCAAAGTCAAACCGTCGTAATTAAGGTTTGACTTAGTAATTAATCACTAATGGTCCAGTCAATTCTCGAATTAAAAGTAGCTTTGAGTTGGTAATTATGTGGGTAATAAACCCTTAAGAGGGCACCCTCTGATTCCCACTCTAACTAGGTCAATTGTCGGGTCAAAGCTAATTATAAAAAGTCAACAGAAAGCAAATTTTCACATAAACACATAATTAACAATGTAGAAGTTATGGAACCTATTTTATCACTCATATAACTTGGTAATCAACGTAAGAACATGTCTAAACATGTTCAACCCGACAATTTTCAGTTTAAGCTCGGTTCGGAACCGAAAGTCGCAAAAGTAGACTTTTGCTTTGACTTTCAGTTCTGACCCAATGTAGCATATTTTAGAAATGCCTTAGAGCTCTATTAGGACCAGGTTATAGATTAGTGTAACCCTCTGAGGTTATACAACTTGGTTCATTAGTTATTCGATTCATGTGCAAGTTTCCGTTATATGCCTAAATGTTGGCCATAATGCCCTTTTGATCTTAAAATGATATTTTTGAAAATGTGAGAGGACAAAAACCTTTGTCACTGATTTATAAACTTGTCCTAAAAATTTGACATCAGTTTGAGGTCTAGATTAAGAGTTATGCTCAATAGCGTAATTAGAAAGCTTTTTATTAATTAAACAGCGTAATTAGCATAAAGCCTATCTAAACTCAAATTTTGACACCAAACTTTTTACCCACTGGTGTAATATAATATTTTGGGATTTTTGAAGATTTTTAATTATTTTTAAGCTGAGCATAACAAAGGGTTCTTGCTATAATTCGGTAAATGTCGGATATACCCTTTTCTTGAATAAAATGAGTTTTGCAAAGTATTTTGATACCAAAATTTTTGCTACTGATTTTATATCATAAATAAAATATTTTGAACTTTATAAACTGATTAAAAACTCAGATTTCCTGTTTAAACCCGAAAATCGCTTAAAACCGACTTTTACGCGTTTTTAGCGCATAGTATGAGTTAAAACTATTTTTTGGCATATAAAACTTAATACCTACTGATGTTTTAAATAAATTTTTATAATTAAACACTAAGCAAAAGTTTTGAACTCAGAATTCTAATTTTGACCTTTAAAGCTTATGTGAAATTACCAAAATGCTCCTACGGTGCATAGTTTGGTTATAGAAGATAAATTTCACATATATGCAATACCCTACTGTTATGACTTATAAAAATAAATATTTTTACTGATTATATCAGACCTGAAACTCAGATTAGTATTTAAACTCTTTTATAACCTTTAAAATGACCAAAATACCCCTACGGGGCATAATTTGAGTTTAAATCCATTTTGGCCATAATGGAAGGTATCTTACTGATATCACAACATATTTAAGGCATATCAACTTAGAAAACCTGTTCGTGACTCATTTGGTTACCCGTTACGCATTATTCGCGTTCGGTGCGGTTTATGTAACTAGTTTGCATAAATTAGCCGAAACGGGTCAAACCTTATCGTTTTTATCTCAAAATCCAGAATGTGTATAGTTTACCCATATTATACAAGTATACAAACTTGTCGGGTCTAAACCACACTCTAATCCGGTCATCGCTTGATCATGCGTTTTGAACCGTATATCTTCCTTTAAAACTAACCGGTCTAAGTTTAGACTTAATTAAAGACCCGTTAGGAATCTAATAGGTTATTAAAACCTTCGTTCCAGATTAGGAGACCAGTAAAAGATACTTGCACTCGCTGATTGTGATATATACTTGCTCAGGTAAATACTTTTAACTTATTTTCCCTTATACGGGCTTGGGGTACGGTATATAAAATACCGCTTGGTCGGGCATTGAATTTTTAATCATATGAAGGTTAATTTATTGAAATGACCCGTTTAAACTGTTTTGTTTGCTTAAAGCCTTTGGGGGGTTAATGACCATGTCCCGGATATCCTTGGCATCATTCATTGAAATGGCCACGACCTAAGCACGGGGTGTAGGCATACACCTGACGGTGCAT
Source organism: Helianthus tuberosus (assembly GCA_030545235.1). Lineage (NCBI taxonomy): Eukaryota > Viridiplantae > Streptophyta > Magnoliopsida > Asterales > Asteraceae > Helianthus > Helianthus tuberosus. Next base: position 154,718,511 of record CM060442.1, read on the forward strand.
ATATATATAAAAAGGTATAACCAACGGAATTGAGAATAACTCATCGCGGAATTATATCATGTGGTGTGTCTATTAATCTTTAACCCGGTATTCAGCCCGGGCTACTGAACGTATAACGAACATGTAATTCTTTTACAAGTTTATATATAAATAATTATACCAAGCTATAAAAGATTATTTTGTGCCTTGTGCTTTCAAATCAATTTTCTTAAACATTTTCAAAATGAGTCGGTTAATTGTATTTACCAGTGTAAACTGACGTGTTTTCCAAAAAGGCTAAGTGCAGGTACTAAACGGAATAGGCCGGCTACTCCTAGCATCAATAAAGAGTCTTGCAAGCTTAGATGTTATAAATCTGTTGAACAATGATCTTTTGTTAAATTTGATCCGCCTGTGGATCCTTGCGACCGTTTTGTAATACACTTGATATTACTTTTTATTTGGTTTGTAATGATTTTATCTTTAGACTTCCGCTGTGTATTAAACTGTGATAATATAAATTGTCTATGATATCAACTACGTCACGATACTCCCCACCGGGCCCACCGGTAATTCGTGGAAATATTGGGGTGTGACAAAGGGTGTTAAAACTGAAACTAATTTTATTAAAAACAAATTTTAAACACCAAACACACACTAATGTGTGTGTCTGGTCGATCAAACAGAAGGGGGCGACCAAGAGCTCACCTCTAAAACCCTAGTTCTTGCAAATCAGTCAAATCGAAGGATTAAATCGGTTCCAAAACGAAATCAGAGCCTAGTTTAGTGATCTTCTCAGCAAATGGATCATAAAGTATGCAAATTTTGTAGAAAATCTCTATCTAAATTTCTGGATGAACTTAGGGAATTCGAAATTATTTTTGTATGAATGTTGTATGGTGAAATTGGAATGATATTGTGCCTAGGAATAAACCCTAGACAATCATTTGTTGAAATCATGCTTATATCTTGTAAATTCCATAATCACCAATGTAGGTGATTAGTGGGTTTTGTAGAAACATGATAAACACTAGGATTATGATTCTTGTTCTAGTGTAATCTGAGTTCTATGAAGTAATTTCTGATTTGTTGATGTTAAAATTGATGTGAATTTTCCTAATTGATATTAACCTTGGCTAAATAAAAAGTTATGAACTTGATGATAAATTGTGAGAAATTATGCCCTTAAGATGTTTGTGAAAATGCCTAAAAGAAGGCTTAAAACTAGAAATTTGAGCTAAAAACGCATATTTGTAGAATTATGGCGAACTATGCGTTATATGTTAAGCAAAGAGTTCTAAACGGGTTGTGGTTGAACCCTATAGGAAAGGAAACCAGAGCGTCAAGTGGACAAGCCGGTGGTGACGCGTGTTTGAAGGGTGTGCTTTGAAGGTATGTAACATGTCCCGTTACATTATGTAAAAATTGATATTTTGACATTTAATGTTATGTTTTAGAATAAGGAATCGTATTAGTTGAAGTGATGACGATCACTACCTAATTGAACGAATCAAATTAGTATAGAAAACGTTTGGTAGTCATTAGAAATGGAGGTTTCCATAAATGAGCCAAATGGGTCGAATAATTGTTTAGTAAGTAGTAAAAATGTGCTTTGAATACCTTTTGGCGATGATAGATCACGAAAACATGAAACCATAGATTTGGTAATGAAATGACGGTGATCGTAAGCCCCGGATGTTGGGTAAATGCGCCTTAAGGTTTCTATAACATTGGTAGTAGAATTGGTGTAAACTTGGTGGGTTGAATAAACACATTAGTGATTTTAGCCATTCGGTCCATAAACTAAATTTTTAGTAAAATAAACATAATATATGCGTCGGTAATTAAATTACAGACGTGTAGGAAAAAGAATCACCTAAAACGGACCTTCGGATCAAAAGTTATGAGCATTTGAAGTTTGAATTGTGAAATTCGGAGCTGGGCAGGAAATGCAGGTCTCAAACCTGCACCTGCTGGAAAACAGGGTCCCCCGCGGCACGCGACAGGATCTGTTCGACCTGGCGCGACACGTGAGAGCCCTCGCAGCATGCGAAAGAATGAAGGGAGTCTGTCGCGTGGCGCGACAGACTAAATTCTGAATTTTTTTTTTTTGTTTTCGAACGTTTGATTCTAGAACTTGTTTATATGTATTTTAACAATGTCAAAACTAACATTTTAAGTGGTTTTGACACTAGATCAATCCGGATGGCGATCAAGCATGTTTTTAAGAACCGAACACAACTTTTTAAAGCTTCCGCGATTAATTAACCTTGTTGTAAACAATGTTCACGTGGTAGATATTAAATATTTGTTTTTGGGATGTTTAAATTAGTTAGTAGTTAACTAGAATGATAACATTATGCAAACTTCTGTTTAGTTAAATTATTAAATGAAGTATTTTGGTTTTAAAAATGTGTATTTTATATTAAATTCTTATAAAAATGAGACGGGTGTTACATGTCTTCACCAAGCCTCCAATTGTGTATTGTGTTAGCGTTAGGAAAGGCATGTATATTTAAAGACCAAAGAGAATAGATAAGCAGCAAGCAAGATTGAATACAAATAGTTTAAAGAACAAATAAGGATATGTTCCTAAACTATAGACTAGATAAAAGCATTCCTACTTTTCCTAATTCCATATAGTTATGGCTCTGATACCAATCTGTCACACCCCAACCGATGGCGGAAACATCGGAGTGAAACGAAAACATGATTGCTCATAGCTTCATAACACTAGTTGTGACAATATTTGGTTAATCAAATTTTTCATAAATACTAAATCTTGAAATACATTGTTTAACAACCAAACATAGACAATTGTAGCAGCAAAACATGTAACATATATAATTGTTTATTAATTAGGCGTGTTTCTATATCCACCCTAAACTTGATTATTCATCACATCGTCTATCAACCTGCAACATGTATTAAAATATGATCAACAAATATGTTGGCGAGTATACAAGTTTAAATACATAGCATAATATGAAAATGTTTTAACGTGCTCATATCCATCATGATAAATGTATACAAGTTACTAATATGCTGAACGGGTGTAAACTATATGTCAAACCAAAGTTTCCAATGCAATCGTGACTACCCAACATCGTCGAGACGAAGAGGGTGTAATGTGTTTTAGTTAACAATATCTCAAGAATACGGGCAGTGTGTTACTCCTAGAGCGCTATAATTGTTAAGGTAGGCTTGCAAAGTTAATGAGCATATAGACACAATGTATACAGAGCATATGAGATTAACAAGTATAACATGTTTTCATGTTTAAATGTGGATAGAGTGTGATTTGAATAAACAAGTCTCATAGTGTTGCGTGTTTTTGGTATAATGTACATGTTGCACCCAAAGTGTTTAAAATAAAAATGGGATCGAGTATACTCATAGTTTTGTGTAGATGAACACTAACCCGCGAGTTGGTTTGATGAAGTTTGAAACACCAAAGTCACACTGTAATGAGTAAACAGTAGGGTAAGTATTCTGTTTGTTGAAGAGGTTCGGATCAGGATGCAAGGCATGATAAAATTACGAGATAAAATGAGTAACAGTTCCATTCATGCGGATGCGCACATTCGTGCGAATGGCCTTAGGCCATCCGTACGAACCGGCTGTTTAAAGTGTCTAAAGTTTAGTTTTAATAGATTAAACGTAAACAATGAAATAGTTGATAGTCAAATCAAGATCAGAAAGTAAAATGGTTAAACATGATGAACTGACATCAAACGGAAAATGAAATCGAAAACATAATATGTAAAAAAGTCCCGTTCGTGCGAATGGGTCATGCACATTCGTGCGAATGTGACATGCACATCCGTGCGAATGTGACATGTGCATCCGTGCGAACGCGGCTGTTTGTCGAAAATGCGTGTCTGGTCAATTCAAATCAGATCATTTCCTGGTGAAATTAACCTCAATGCAAACCCTTAACTATGAAATGAGTTGAGGGTCTGATGGGTTCTAGATTCCATCAAGATCGTACAATAAACAAAATGAAAACTATGAACAAGTTGTAAAATGTTTAAAGCTTATCAATCTATTTTGTCCACATACAACTTAACGAAGCGTTTTATACTAAAGGTTTCCTTCATTGGTTGAAATTGAGCTTACTCGATTAGTCAATCCCCAATCTCCCAGATTGTATCGTTACATTTTCTTGTTTTGGGTCATTTGGTAACAGTATCCATTGTTATCAATCCCGTTTCCATATTGGTGTCTCTAATCGTTGTGGTAAACCTAAAGGTTTCTAATGTCCAGCTTTAACGTGCAAATAGAGTAAATACTTAGAGATATAACTTGCTACATCCTTTTTCATTCCTATCTATCAGTAATTCTTATTCAAACCTTGATACCTCATATCACTTACACGATGCATCAAATACTTTGTTCTATGAGCTTCTTCGAGAATCCTTTCTCGTAGGTTTCCTTGAATAGGTACCCAAATTCCTCTCTTATGGAATCTCCAAATTCCATTAGTTTCTTTTTCTAATACCTTCATTATTCCTTTTTAACCTTTCAGCATCATCCTTGATTGTTGTTTTAATTCGGATCTCTTATGTGTGATGCTCCAACAGCAGTTTGCCAAGCAAACTAGTGGGAACCATCCTTCAGATAGGTTGAATCAAGAGAGCTTTTGTAAAATGTTTATGTATTATGATAAAAGATAAGAAATGTAATAGAAAATGAAAAGAACCCTTAGAAAGAGCTTCTGATCGCAAGGGGGGAGTTTGAGAGCGTTTGTGAAGAAATGGCGAGTGAAAGTGGTGAAATAGCACACCTATTTATAGGTGTGGAGGTGAATTAGGGTTTCCGAAGATTTTGCATGGATCGGGGTTAGTGCGGATGCGCACGTCCGTGCGAATGGGGCTTCCCCATTTCCTTCGAGCTTCAAGTTTGATTATTTTACATGTTTTAATTGGTTTTTCGTGCACGAGCATAAGTGTGTATCATGAAATTAAGAATCATGTATAACATAGCGTTCAAAATTTGAATTATGAGTACAAGTATGTACATAAGTTTAACATGAATAACATGTATATGATTAAAATACTTGTGTTTTCATTATAATCAATTGTCTCGGATTACAAATTGAAGCGAGATAGAATACAAAGAGAGTACAAGTGCCAAAAACAAATAGAATGTACAACAATACTTTCTAAATCGGGAAGGTACAAATATGCGAAGCGTTACAATGGTGGAGGTAATCGGGAAATAGTGTCTATTTTTGCCCGATCCACTTCCATTCATTCGCTTGAGATTTGATGACCGAGTACTATTCCCTCCATTACCATGAAATGGCATTTTTCCCAATTAAGGGCGAGGTTAGTTTCCTCACATTGGGATAGCATTCGTTCATGGTTATGGAGGCATTGGTCAAATGTGTCTCCAAAGATAGAAAAGTCATCCATGAAAACTTCCATTGTTTTTTCTATCATGTCGTGGAAGATAGCCACCATGCAACGTTGAAATGTAGCGGGGGCATTGCATAGACCAAAAGGCATGCGTCGATAAGCGAAAGTTCCATAGGGACATGTAAAAGTTGTTTTTTCTTGGTCCTCCGGTGCTATGGGAATTTGAAAATACCCGGAGAAACCATCGAGAAAACAGTAGAATTTATGACCGGGTAGTCTTTCTAACATTTGGTCGATGAATGGTAAAGGAAAGTGGTCTTTCCTTGTTGCTTCATTTAATTTACAATAGTCGATACAAACCCTCCATCCGGTGACAGTTCTCGTTGGTATGAGTTCATTTTTATCATTAGTTATTACCATCATACCTCTTTTCTTTGGTACTACTTGGATGGGACTTACCCATGGGCTATCGGAGATAGGATAGATAAGTCCGGCATCTAGTAGCTTGATGACTTCATTTTTAACCACTTCTTGAACGTTTGGATTTACTCTTCTTTGTGGTTGTATTACCGTTTTATAGTCATCTTCCATTAAAATTTTGTGGGTTCACATGAATGGAATGATGCCTTTGATATCCATGAGCCTCCACGCGATTGCATTTTTATGTTTTTTCAAAAGTTTTATTAATTTCTCTTTTTCAAAAAGTGTTAGTTGAGAAGAAATAATGACGGGGAGCTTACCATATTCGTCCAAGAATGCGTATTCTATACCTTTTGGTAGTTCCTTGAGTTCGAGTGGCGGTGGCTCTTCAAGAGACAGCTTATTTTCTTCTTTATTAAGATCGATGGCAGAAAAGGTTTGTTCAATGGCGTCCTCCTCTTCGACGAATTCTTCTTCTTCTTTATCCGTATCGGGTGGCTCTGCTTCATCTTCAATTAGGGGGTCGTCATCACAAATTGGATATTTCATTGATTGGTCAAGATCGATGTACCTTTTGTCGGCCCCTAATTGAAGTGGTAGGTTGTTTAGCTTTCGCTGGGTCAAGGTTTGATAGGATTTTAGAAATGGTTGTCCCAACAAGAGGGGCGTATCATCTAGGATGATAAAGTCGGTTGGGATTACCGCTTTGCTTGTTTGAATAAAGACATCCTCAACCATTCTTGTGGCGTTAATCGTTTTTCAGTTTGAGAGAAAAATAGGAATTTTAAGAGGAGAAAAATCACTAGTACCCAATTTTTCGAAAATATAGTTTGGCATTATGTTAACACAAAGATCTTTATCAATTAGCATGTTACTAACAAAGATGTTTTGAAAAAAACATGGTACCGGTTTTATGTTTAGTTCATGGTATTCATCTTTTATTAGCGAAGTTTGATCATGTGTTAACGTGACGCTTACTAACTCTTCGATTTTATTGGTAGTGTTTAACTCTTTTAAAAACTTGGCATTAGAAGATACCAAACAATGATTTTCAAAAGAAAGTTGTAAAACTTGAATTTCATGAAAATTTTGTTCTAGTTTAAAATCGTTAGTTTTATACTTACCTTCCTCTTGGTTTGGTTCATGCGTGAGTTTTTCATTTTGTTCTTCTATTCTTACTTCTTCGATTATTACCACTTTAGTACAGATAGCATCTTCCTTTTCACGAGATCTCTTAATTAAGAGTTCTAGATTTTTGAGACTTTGTATTAGGCTTTCAGCTTCGGAAGTGATTGTTGGTCGTGTGACTTAGGTTTCAAACAGATTGGCATCCCAGTCAAAGTTCGACTTTGGGAGCTCAAACCTTGGTTCTTCATAAGTGGTGCCTGGCATGGTGTATGATGTTGATGGTTTGAAAAGGTAACAATGTTGTACCGAATGGGATTCACCGCAAATGGTACAATAAGGTTCCTCATAATCATCCTCAATATAGTAGGTGTAGTCATCTGAGTAGTAATCCATTGTATTGGAAGATACCCAGAAGAATAACGAGCCTCGGGATCAGAAAACATAAGTTAAAAATTTAACAGATTGTTGACCACGGCCCAGTGCTGAACTGGCACGGCCCCATGGGCAGTTCTGTATCCGGGCGTTTGATAAAGATTTTAAGAAAAATTGCAGCATGGGGGCGTGTCCCAGTAACACGGCTCCGTGTTAAACCTACTGTAAACAGAAAAAAATTTTAAAAATGGGCTTTCAGTTTTGAAAAATGTTAGAATTTGATTAGGCCGCTCATTTTAAGCTTTCTCAAAATTCTTGTGTCCCCGGCAACGACGCCAAAAACTTGATGTGGTGCGGTGTGGTTATATTTTTTTGATATATTTTAGCTCTTTTTACTTGCAAATTCAAGTTTTAAATTTATAAAACACGATATTCTACTATCACTCTACACACACGTTAGGGCAAGTGCACCCATCGCGGACGTAGTATAGTGATGGCAAGATACCGAGGTCGTCCAAAGACACAAGAGCTTTTATACCAGCTTATCGTTAACGTCTAATCTAACCAAGTTTTGATGAAAAGTTTTTTAATATAAAAAGATAAACTAAAAAGCAAAAATAAAATATAAGGAAAAACAAATAGACAAGAAGGAATCACTTGGTTCCAACTCCTCTTTTATGTATCCTCTTAATGATTTTCGCACTTTGGGCATTTTAAGAAATTATCTTTATGTTATAGTAGTAGTCCCCCTTCCAGGCAGCGTTACCCTCAACCTATTAGTCTGAGTCAGTAAGGATACAGTCCCGCAAGGTTGGATTATTAAAAGATAATTAAGTAAGTTATTAATGTGAAAAGTGGTAGGCCCCCTTCCAGACAGCGTTACCCTCAACCCTTTGGTCTGAGTCAGCAGGGATATAGTCCTCGCAGGGTTGGTTTAAAGTTTTAATAGTAGTTTATAGATAAGGGATTCAAGTGGTTTCTTACTCTCAGTTGGGCCAGTCATTCCCGGCCAATCCATGGAGTAGTACTAAGCTTGAACCAGGTTCTCGTAGGATCTATACGCTGAATGAGACATGGAATTGCCCAACCACCCTTCTAACCCCCTTCTAAGTAGTTAACGCGCTTTATATAGACCATAAAGACACGAATATGTGAATCAACAACATATGAAGAATGATTAGATAAGTTCGTCTTCAATATAAAAAAACTATTTATTAAAGTCATTAATACATACCCAATTAAAAAGGAGCCAAAGATTGGAAATCAAAAAGTAATACATAAAAGATTTGTCTTCACCAAGTGACGTAAGAGTTTATCCAAACATGGCCTTTCTTTGACAAAGACTCTTACGGTCAATCTTGGATCCCGAGACTACTACACACTCTAAATGATGGAAGATGGATGATGGTGGTGGGTGATGGTGTTGTAGTGGTGGTGGAGTGGTGGCAAGTGGGAGAGAAGTGGTTTGCCAAGGGATGGATTGGAATGAAACCAAGCACCCCTATTTATAGCTGAAATCAGAACGTCCAACACGACCTGTGACTGCCTGGCACGACCCCGTGGCCTTCAGTCTCTCTCCTCTTCATTAACTGTAGTGTCAGACCTCGTACTAACACGGCCCCGTGTAATCTAAGATTCTGCAAATCATAGAGTTGACCACGCCCCGTGTTGGCTTAGCACGGCCACGTGTTGATCTTCTGATTTGTCTTTTGTTGTTGTCTTTTTTCTTCTGCAGAGAATTCTCACTGGGCACGGCCCATGCCTGGTGGGCACGGCCTCGTGCCAAAGCTTCTGATCTTGTTATTTCCTTGGTTTGGATGCGGACAGGGGCTTGGCGAGTTGTGTCAATCCTCCTTATTGTATTTTATGTTGGTTTTTACTATTATTTTGCTCCTTTTATGCGTTTAAGCTCTTCTGACCCTGTAAATTAAAAAGAAACAAAGAAACGGGTTTTTTCCAACATTAGTACAAAAAAGGGTTGATTTTACGCCGTATTTGATACAATTTATATGTTGTATTTTAATCACATCAGTAACCCTCAAGTTGAATCCATGCAGGGCATGGAGAAACAACTCGTAACCAAGTCTAACAGTATTCGCTATTTCATGGAGCTTGCACGGAAACCTAGGAGAGCTTGTGTTGGATGAAGCGCACAAATCTCATTACTTTATTCATCCGGATTCTGATAAGATGTATTAGGATCTAAACTTCTGTACTGGTGGCCGAACATGAAAGCTAACATACGACGTATGTGAGCAAATGCTTAACTTGTGTAAAAGTCAAGCTGGAATACCAAAAACCGTCTGGCTTGCTTCAGCAACCAGAACTGCCTATGTGGAAATGGGAACATATCTCCATGGATTTCATCACCGGCTTACCTAAAACTCAAAATGGAAATGATACTATTTGGGTGATCGTCGACCGTCTGACCAAATCCGCACATTTCCTTACGATCAAGGAAACCAACAAGTTTTCACGACATACCAACATCTACTTGAAGGAAGTAGTTTCTAGGCACAGGGTGCCAGCCCCCATCATCTCTTATCGCGATCCGTGTTTCACGTCCGATGTGTGGCAAGCTATGCCCAAGTCATTCGGCTCACGTCTAGACATGAGCACCGCTTATCTATCCAGACGCTTGAAGACATGCTTACGTCTAGACATGATCGTCGACCGTCTGACCAACCGTTATATGAGCCCAACTTACATATGTGTTCTGTACTTAACATGAATTTGAGTTATGTGTGCTATATATAAATGTCCGAGTTACTTATTATCCCGTTTCTTAAATCACCAACTATTGTCATCAACTATAGATATCACATAATATTATTGTATGTTAAACTGGCTGACTTGATCACATAAACTCGTGGTTGTTTGGACGATTAGGGTATTGCGTAACCCTACACATATACGTACTTACATTTACTGTACATTAGGTCGCGTGTAACGGACCTAACACTTATTTAACGCGTAGAAGTACGTTAACACATACCAAGCAAACTAAGGTGAGTTCACTACTCTTTTACAATCATGCGTCCCGGGGGGACAAACAAACTACTACTCCTGGGAGGAATACTTTTTAAACTATTATTCCTGGAGGAATACTTTTTCTATATGTTGTAGTTTAAATTCGTTGTTGGTTAATAAACTCAAAATCTATCACGAAAGTCCCTACTTGCATACCGAGCTAGTGGCCTGGGAGGCAACGGGGTATTAGTTGATAGTGCTATTAGGCCTGACAAACCTCACACCGTGCTGGGAGCCGGGCGTGAACTAATGACCTTAAACACTTTGATCAATGATGATAGACATTGATGAAGGAAGCAAAAACAGAACAGTCAATCAGTACCGAGTTTATTATTCGTAAGATGTCTTTAAGCTAAACACTTACATGATTTACGTTAAGCAAAACTGTGAAGTCGCCAATTTTATGTTGGCACACTTTTTCTGCATGCTTGCATGTTGTTAGATACTTCATGCTTTGGAACTTGCAGTCTGGGGAGCTGGGAGTGTCATGGGGCGTGTTACTTGATGCAAACGAATATCATTATGCATATTAAAACGATCTGGTTTTGTTTATGTTTAAATAGTTACAATTGCTTCTGCTGATTACGTGTTTTGTTAAATTGTTATTTTGAAATTACGCTATTCATGTTGGACATGACACTGGTGTTTAATAGTATTTTACTACCGGTTCAACGTGATTAGTGGCTAGATCCTGGTACCTCACACGCCTCGCGGTGAAATCCGCATAGGGTAATTTGGGGGTGTGACAGGCAGGGACAGGCAACGATATAAACGTTTTCGAACAATCTCCATTGGTAGAGGACTATATTTCTGGTACAGCTGCAAAAGCATCTTTTTATGCAAATGGGAACTACTACCCTCAAGGATACTATTTGTGCGATGGAATTTATCCTAGGTATTCGATTGTCGTGAAGACGTTTAGGGACCCGTACGATGAAAAAAGAGCTTACTTTAAAAAAGTTCAAGAGTCTTCGCGGAAGGACATTGAGAGATGCTTTGGGGTTCTTCAACAACGGTGGCATTATTTGAGAAATCCTTGTCGTGCATGGAGCAAAGAAAAAATGAGAGATGCTATGTACGCTTGTATAATCATGCATAATATGATATTGGAAGACGATGGAAAAGCAATATGCCAGAACTATGTACCGGAAGTTGTTCAGGAATATCCCCAAGCAACAATGGAAGACATAGTGAATAATGCACATGAAATGTGGTCTGAAGCCGCACGTAATGCGTTAGCGATTGATTTGGTTGAACATGAATGGTCGGTTCGGTATATTCCAAACGAGGGTGAGGAAGAATCAGGAAGACGAAAATTAAGACGAGTAGTATTATGTGTTTGTGTTTTATTATTTATGTAAGAGTAAATTGCTATTTTAGTCCCTAAGGTTTGTCGAAATTTGCCATTTTAGTCCAACTAGTGTTTTTTTCTCCTCTGGCTCCCTCACTTTTCCCTTTTGTTGCCATTTTGATCACATACCCTAACTCCGTCCAAAAACCCCATTTTTAACCATGGGTATTTTGGGTATTAACTTTATAAATCTTTTCACTTGACATTTTGATCCATTCTGTACATGGGTAAAGAAATTAAAAAGAAAGAAATGTAGGGGACGAGAGTCGAGCCCAGTTACCTCTGATTTCACAACAACGAACAGACCAGTTGGGCTGTATCACGTTTAGTGATATAATCCAGCTTGAAAAGTATATAACATCATATGAAGACCCGAAAAGGATGATTTAACACTTCAATCCTCCACACAATCTAGGGTTTCGTTTTCGTCGTCTTCATCTTCATCTCGGGTTTAACACTTCAATACTCCACACAATCACTTCAAATCCAATCACCCTAGCCTTTCTGGACGAAGCTGGATATCCTCCTCTCGTTCCTCCGTCGAATCTCCATGCGCCGCTGGTTCAGTGGCTTCATAGATTAGGGCTTCCGTTATCACTCGTTCAATCGCTTTAAAAATTTTATCAGTTCAACAAGAAGCAACCGGTAAATGTTCGATTAAGCTGATGTTATATACTTTTCAAGCTGGGTTATCCATTTTGTATCACGTTTTCGCATCTTCACATGACGTTATATACTTTTCAAGCTGGGTTATATCACTAAACGTGATACAACCCAACTGGTATGTTCGTTGTTGTAAAATCAGAGGTAATCGGGTTCGACTCTCGTCCCCTACATTTCTTTCTTTTTAATTTCTTTACACATGTTCAGAATGGATCAAAATGGCAAGTGAAAAGATTTATAAAGTTAATCCCCAAAATACCCCTGGTTAAAAATGAGGTTTTTGGACGAAGTTAGGGTATGTAATCAAAATGGCAACAAAAGGGAAAAGTCAAGGACCCAAATGAGAAAAAAAAAATATTTGGACTAAAATGGTAAATTTAGACAAAACTTAGGGACTAAAATGACAATTTACTCTTTATGTAATTTTTATTTAATTAATAAAATATTATTAGTTTTAATTTGAAAAAAAATAATAATTGGGTAATAATTACTTTGGGTATTATGGGCATTATTTCATTACACTACACCCCTTTTAACATAATACCCAATAATATCTCATTACTACTGGATTGTCACATGACATAAAATACCCAAGAATAGGGGTATTATTTGAATGTTCCACTACAAACTACACCGTTGACAATGAATCGCTGTTACCTGGCATGAGAAATGTAATATAAGAGACACATTGTCTCACCGTTGACAATGAATCACTGTTACCTGGCATGAGATGTAATATAAGAGATGAGATGTATCTCAGGGCAAGTTGGTATTCTTTTTATTAAAACGAAAAAAATCCAGGTCACTGGTCTTTTTTTATTTTGGATAAAAGAATTCTATCAATGGTTTTTTATTCTATATAAATAAAAAAATCTGGTCAATGTGTTTTTTTTATAATTTTGTCTAAATAAAAAAAAATTTGTTATGAAACAATGTTATAAAAGTAATTGTTTAATGTGTTTAATAAAAATAAGGGATACCTTTATAAAATAATTATCAAGTTTCTTTTTTTACAACCTAAATTATGAAACAATACTATAAGGTATTTCTTTTACTTTCCTATTTTTATTATAAGATAACATTGATTAAAAATTGTAAAGTATTTTCAACAAAATTAAAATTAATAGAAATTAAAAATTGCGGAAATTTTAATAATATTATGAAAAAAAAAGTTGTGCAAAATTTTAACAAATTGGGAAAATTTTAAAAAAAAATTGATTTTTTTTAAATTGCCCATAAATTTTAAAAATTACCATCAACTAACTAATTTTCGCAATTTTTAACAGTTTGGCAAATTTTAAAATATTTGCGCAATTTTTTTTTGCATTTTTATTAAAAACATTCTGAATTGTTTCAAACTTTTCGCAATTTTTTTAATATTTTTCAGATTTTTTTTTTAATTTTTGAAACTTCTTTAAAAAAATTTGCAACTAAATTTTAATTTTTTTTGTGTTTTAAAAAAAAGTATTTTGCATTTTTTATAATCTGTGCTGGCATTTTTAAAACATGTAATCGTATAATAAAAAAAACTAAATAAATGTCATGTAGGCTTGATGACTTGCTACCCAGATAAAACCTTTAGTATTAAAACATTAAAATAAACTTGCACAATGACAAAATTGGAACAATTTTTTTAAGTGAACTAATTGAAACACTCCTAAAACTTGATTATTATTCTGTGAAATATTCTCTAAAAAATAACTATGAAGTTCATTGGTATTTAGACCACCCGTAGTGCTGGTTTTTCTGGCGTTTTTCCCCAACCCCCCCCCCCCCCCCCCACCCCGGCCCTAGACCACCCCCTGGAGCGTTCGTCCGGAGCGTTCTTTTTTCCACGCCTTTCGTTCAATTCTTGGGCCAATCACACCCTTCCACGGTCAAATATCATTACTTTTAATTAAAAAAACAAAAAAATAATAATTGAGTGAAGATTTTATAGTTTTCATTTATTCCGGCCAATGATAATTTAGGATGGTAGAAAGTCTTGACGAAGAAGAAGATGCCCCTTTTTTTAGAGAAAAACACTTTTTTATTGTATAATAATCGCACTAACACAAAAGTAGACTGTGTTTGATTTTTATAATTTAAAATTTTAATCACTTGGTAATGTTTTTTGAATTTTTTTATTTAATGAAATTTTATAACTTTTAATTTAAAAGAATTAATAATTGGGTAATCATTGATGGGACATTATTAGGCATTATACCACCACACATATTTTAGAAAAACGCCTCATAATGCCCCATTGCTGACTGGACTGTCACATGGTGCAAAACGCCCAAAGGTGGGGGCATTATTTGTGTCTTCCACCCAGGGCCGGCTCTGGGCCCGGCAAACCTGTGCTGACGCCCGAGGCCCAAAATTTTAAAGGGCCCGAAAAGTCTTTATAAGCTTGTATATATTTATTAAATTATATATTTGGTATATTTATCCTTGTATTATCTAAAAAAGTATTGGTGGTGTAGTGGCAAAAACCATCTCAAAATAATGTAAAGGTCTCAAGTTCGAGTCTTTGTTCCATCATTAAGTTTTTATTTTTGTAACTCATTTGCCCTTAACCATAATTTTGGACCCAATTGGCCAATTCTTTTCGTCGCCCGAGGCCTAAACTTTTTCAAGAGTTTTCGAGGACGGCTCTGCTTCCACCACACATGGTCTTAAGTATAGTTATATGTCTTTCTTTGTTGTCACAGCCCCGGACCACAACCTGAACGGGAGTCGTGAACAGTTAAGTGGTACCGGTGGTTATTTTGAAAATATTGCAGCGGAAATTTTCATCAAGGCCGTGAGTTAGGAAAAATATCAGAGTTTAGAAACACCCGATTTTATTTATTAAACAGATGGAGATAATCTCATGTTTTACAAAGGTAGCTTTAATATGGGATAAGCCCGAATACATAAAACAACGTTTCTTAATTTAATTTAATTGATAAAATAAGTCACTTCTTTAAGTCTTTCGGTGCCGTATCACAACTCTTATATTGATCTACGGTAATCGCCTAAATCACGTTTAAAAACATTTGATCAGCAGGAAATACTGGTAAGTTCATTCAGTTTGTACAAAAACATAGTGTCATAATTTACAACATTAAGAGTTTTTATATTTGCTTATATCTTTCAATTACCCACGGTACTTGTCACTCGCCCATTTCGGTGACTGTGGTCATATTACTATTGGCTAACCCGTTGTCCAATAATAAATCTTATCAAGTAATGTACACAATACCCCACATACCGGCTGTAATATCAGAATACAAAGACTTAATCATTGTAAATACAACTAGAAAACATTTAGGGTTTTGAAAGCATTTGATAAAAAAGAGAATGACTCACCTTGTAGGTTTATAGTTCTTGATTTAACAGGCCTCCTGATTCTAAGCCTTCTGATGGTTAAGCATCTACTTATAATTCTGAATCTTCTGGTAATTTAAGCATCTTTTTTTATTGTAAGTTTATAGTTCAGAGTTTTCTGATAGTTAAACATTTAGTTTAACATAGTGGAATACGTATCAGTGTAAAACTAAATCAAACCTAACGATGGTCACGAGATCAGAACCATAACGTAAGTCAACAAAGTATAGTCTTATTCAGACTGCATTTTGTTATTCGTTAGTTGGTTCCTGGATCGATCAGACAGAATATCGTATTGGTGATTATTATTTAGAACACCAACGTATAGAAAGAAGAAGAGAAGGAATGAACAAGGAGAAATGAATCCTAAGCTTCCTATTTGTAGGTAAGAATTACGTTTTACCCCATATAGAAATTCCCCAGGTGTAATCTACCCATATACGCCTTCCTTAGTTGTTATCTACCCATATACATCTTCCTCAGTTAAACCTTTCACTAGATAAACCTTCCTCAGATATTACCTACCCCATATATACCTATTTAGATGTTATCTACCTCATGTATATCTTGTTGATAAACTAAGATGTTTAATTAATTAATTACTTTAACCATTTAATTAAGTAACTTACTTAGCTGATTAATTAATTAACTTACTTAGCCGATTAATTAGTATACTTAGCTGATTACTTAGCTTACTTAGCTGTTAAGTTTCCTTTACTGTTAAGTTTCCTTAGCTGTTAAGTTTTTTTAGCTATTAAGTTTTCTTAACTGCTAAGTTTTCTTAGCTGCTAAGTTTTCTTTAACCGCTAAGTTTACTTAACCATTAAGTTTTCTAGTTTAGTAGCCCCTGGTTATGAGTTCTAATTTCTAGATACAATGGAACTCGTATTAGTGTATTAACTCAATTCAACTTTAACGATAATCACGAGATCAAAACCAACAACGAATGACAAAGTATAGTTGTATACAGGCAGCACTTAAACATCTGTTGGATCGGTTTCAATCGATCGGACAAAGTACCGTACCAGTGATTCGAGCTATTACTCTGATTACGGGCAGAGTTTTAGCACTTCGGATATAGTGGGTAGAATAGTAGAGCTTTAGAGAGAAAATAAAGTTTTGAACGAGTTTTGAATGTTCCATGCACGTCCAATTTATACTTGTAATTTCATCTCGTCGCGTCACGCGACCAAATCAGCACATCCCCTTCGCGTAACGCGAAGGGTCTAGCTAGGGCATAGGTGTACTGAGTCACCACGTAGGCATGCCATGTGGCTGCCACGTGGTGCCAGGTGTCCTCAGGGGGTCAGAGAAGTGTCGCTTCACGCGACCAAATTATGTTAACACCGTCGCGTAGCGCGACGTGATCAAAATCAAGAGTTCTTCGTTTTTCGTGCTGGTTTTCGTCGTGCGCGTTTGAATGTTCGGTTACGAGTCGTTAGGGTGACGGTTGTTACATATGTAACACCTCAAAGCCGACCACATAGAACTAATGTGTCAATTAGATTTAAGGCAAACGTCTCATGGTATTAACAAAGTGGGCTGCTAAACGTACTCCCATTTCCTTTAATTTTACTTGTTGTACTACCTCCCTCAAGTTTAAAAAATATATATACAATTAAACCTTTTATTTTTATTTTTTAATTATCATCTGCTTCAGCTTTTAAATAGTTCCACAAATTTAATTAAATTATACTACCAAATTTATTCAAAATTTTGTACGATTGAATTCATATTATCTATAATACTATAAAAAGGAGAAGTGATGTACAAAATTGTAATTTTACTACAAGTACAAGTTATAAAGCAACATTTACAAGAGAGTGCAAGCCAAAATAATAGGGATCTGGCTTTATTTTTAAGACGCATGAGGGTTAAAATTGGGATTTTATAGTGGGATTGAATGCGCCTCTTCAATTTCTTTCTTTATGGCAAAATTGAATGGATCTGGATGAGTGCGATGGAATACGTTTCGCAAAATTGATGATGAATTAAAGATTTAATTAAGTCAAAACCTCCCCTTGAATCGTATAATAGATGAGCTTTTGTTTATATTATTTGGATTCTGATGATTTTAGTTCTATGATCAATTAATTAATTCATTGATAATTGCAGATTCTACAATCATTTTCAAGCGAAGCAGATTCACCACTTCAATCCTGAGGACTCTTCATTTCCCAAGGTCCAATTCTTCTACTCTTAATTTCTTAACTGGTACCAAATGGATTTGTTAGGTTTTTTTTTTTAGCATTTTTACAATTTTAGCATATCTATACATTTTCCCTCAAATCAATTGCCCCAAATCGTTTACAACCATTCTCACTATTAGAATCACGGTTCAGTGTTCTCACCACCGACGCCGCAGTCGTCTCTGTCATGACATTCGATTCTTAACAAACACAGGAACCCGAATTTGTGTTTTATGGCAAAATTTTTAGGTCTGTTTGAATATCTTTCTATTTGGTTTGTTTAAATTTGTCTCCAAATATTTTTGGAAGCAGAAGGGGCATGCAATACATTTTTATGGGATTTGAATGATTGAATAATTGAACTTGTGTGGTTGTGTGTTTCTTGATTACTGATGAATTATTGATGAATGATAATGGTCTGTGTTGGTTTGGAAGTTTATTTGCGATTTTAGACCTAATTTTAGTGTTTTTTTTTTGGTGGAATTTATGTTAGGGTTTAGGATTCAGTAAATGTGTGTTCATATGGTTGAATTTCTAAATGTTGCGCCCACAACCGGGTCTGCATATCGGCACTATGAGGTTCGTTTCTTTTTCCTCTACTACGCATTATTCAATATTTTTTGAATCGATTGTTTTTAGAGTGATTTGAGTTTTATTCATAACTGTGAAACAAGGATTTGAAAGCGGTGGATTGTTATATCCAGCTGATGTACTCATCTATATGTATTGAGAGATTAGAGGTTTTTTTCCTTTTTATTAATGGAATTAGATCTGTTGATTATATGTAATTCTTTAAACCATTACTTGATTATATGTAATTCTTTAAACCATTACTAAAAAAAAGTGTACACTAAAAGCACATATCGACAACAGATACACTGGAATTGTGAAACTTGATAATAATGTTGAATCAAGTGTGTGACTTTTATGATTAAGAAATGGTGGAATGGGAGCACAAGAGTAGAGTTGCGGGAAGGATGCATGCATGTGGTCATGTCACCATGCTTCTTGGTGCTGCCAAGATTCTCAAACACCATATTCATCTTCTCAAGGTATGTTTATATATTGGATATTGATTTTGATAAAGTGATCAGGATTCAGGTGGTTGGATGCATCAAAACCGTACTTTAGAGTTTAGATCAATTTTAACCCGTTCGACATGTTCCCTTGTTAGTCATTCTTTCGAAACGGATCTCCGTTACTGCAACGATATTTGATACCTTGGCGTTTGGATGAAACTGGTAACCCTACTTATTTGATTCATGGTGTGTGTAAACAACACAGTTTAGATCCAATGGTGTGGGGTGGATCTCTTAGCTACTATGGCTTCGTTCTTTCCCTAATCCAGATGATAAGATCCAAAGCACCCTTTGGAAGGTACTCGCCGTAGATGATAAATATATGTTTGGGGTTTAGTCCCACTGGTAATATTTTACTTGATTATTTAACTGGAGTAGGGATGAGCATTTGGTACCGGGTACCGGTACCGAACCATACTGGATATATTTGGTACAGGTACCGGTTCCCATTTTCTTCGTTTTTCGGTATACCGGTATTTACGGATAAAACACCGGCAAATACCGGTACCGGTACCGAACTGGTGACAAGGACTTAGTGTTGACTTTTTGTTTGTTGGAGAAAAAGACTTTTTTGTTTGTTGGAGCTCCACGGGTCGTTTAAACTTTGCGGACTTATAAAATGCCAATTAAACTTGACTATTTTCGTTTTATGTTAAACATGTTATTTCATTCTTTTTTAGCAAACATTATTATTAGCTTGCAATCTATTCCTTTTTAGTGGCATTTTATCGAGTGGAACTCGGAAAACTTCTGTTGTGAAACAACCTCATTAAGTACGACACTCGCTATTTTTTATTGTTATCCAAGGGTAAAAATAAGTTTCTGAAAATAGTTTTATCGTCATCATGTTATCCAAGGTAAAACTTAATTCTCAGTTCCACATTATATAATTGCGCAACATTTATGCTTAATCGTTAATGATTGGCAACCAGTAGCGCCGTCAACATGATGATCTCTTATGGTTGGTGTTTGGAGTAGCAACACTTGGGTACCAGGGGTTGCCAAGGCGAACCAGCGGTAACATGGTAGCTTTGTGGTGAATGGCGATATCATCTGCAAATATTATCTTAGTATCTTACATTCATCGTTCTTGATTTCAGATTGAAATTGTGATGGCACTGAATGAGCAATATGATAAAGCGAAAGCTGATGCAATCACATCGAAGAAAAACAGTGCTCAACCTAAGGTTAGTCTTTCTTTCTTTCATTCTTTCCATCATATCACTAAATGTAAAACCCAATTCTGTTGTTTCGGTGGCATCCCTACTTGTACCTTATCCCCAAGTCTGAACCCTTGAATTGTGTCTTTTGGCCTACTAACCAGTTTATTTCTTGTTATTGCAATAGGGGTATTTTGGGCATTTTGGGTTGGGACAGGTTCATTCGAGAGAACCATTGGATACAGGTGTTGTACGTTCTGGTTTACTGGGTTGCTGATAATATTGTGATTCGGATGTTTCTGGATCTTGGTCGCATATATAAGGTATGGGTTAAGAGCTGGACGCATCAGGGTAGGCATTTAGCGAATGATCCTTGTTCTTTCTTGCTGCTGTATGATATGGCTGCTGATGCAAAGTGGAAGGCCCAGAATAGGGCGTCTCGGATTTGGAAGGACCAGAAGAATTCTCCGGTTCTGTTTCGTACTATATGGCTGCTGTTATTCAGAAGATTTCAAGAGCTGATATTAATGGTTTTAGATGCTGATGAGAACTGGATGCATTTTTTCTAGAATGGGTGGTCCTCTCTTCAAAGGCATGTTATGATCTTATGGTGTTTATTGCGTCTTTGCTGCACAATGGTGATGATTATGGATTTTAGTTTGCTGTTTGGTTCGAATTCAAGGGAAGCTGAGAGCTGGTTTCATGATGTGTGGAAGAAATATTCTCTAAATGACCATTATACTCCAATTGCCAACTCAAGGGGATTCGGTTTATAAGTCAAGAATACTCACATGAATCTTTAGTCAATAGTTTTTATTTTCTTTATGGTGACCAATAAAGTTTGAATTATGTTCTCGCCTTGTATTGTCGACTCCGCCGCAACGCGCGGGTTTCCCACTAGTATTTATTAATGTATATGATTCTTGGGGAAAATTCATATGAGAAGAAATTTAATATGAGAAGAAAGGGCATATTAGTAAAATACTATTTCATTTATAACTTATATCATTAATTTTTCTCTCTTTAATTAATTAGTCAATTAATTATTAATTATCCTACATATAATCTACAAACCTACACATATCAAAATTTTCCTACATATACCCTACACATTAAAGAATTTTATCCTACACAGTCGAAATTTATCTTACACACCTCGAAATATATCATACACAACTTGTAATTTATCCTACACAATTAGTAAGTTATTCTACACTTTAAATAAAGTTTTTTTTTTTAATCTGGAAAAAATATATATTTTGAAAAGGAGTTACAAATTTAATTTAGCTAGTTATTAAAGGGAAAGAAAACAAATTAATGATTTATGTAAGTTTACCAATATACCGTTATATTAAAATTAAATACAAATATTAAATGAATTAAAATGAAGCATTCTTATTGGTTGAAACTTCTTCTTTTTTCTTCTTACAAAAAAATTCTTCTTATTTAAACCATCCACTATGATTCTTTTTCAAAACTTGAATTGATCATCAAAAGAGTTTACAAATTTAAATTCTATTGATTATTTATGTATATACTCTTCTTGAAAATTTAGTATTAATCGCTACATAAAACATTAACCCCAGAAGGTTATTAGTAATTAAATACATTTTTGGTGAATGTCTTGCTTACCAGGAAAGTACTAGGAGCAGATTGACTACTAATGTTTTGATTTTATAAACAATCTGCTACATCAAAGATTGAATAACTGAGCATTTACAACATTTGTTCCCATGCGTTCTATTTTTTTTTTTTTCTAAAACTGTTGAAGGAAGCCACGATAAGCCACAAGAAGAGAAGAATATGTTTTAACATTGGTTGGTTTTTCTAATGTTAAAGAAAGCTTTATGATAATCTTTTTATTTTAGAAAAAAAAGATTTTAAAAAACTAGCATTTTATAAGTGTGAAACTAAAACTTTTTAATGTAATTTTTTTAGAGAGAGTAGAGTATGACAAGTAACAAGAGAGTGTTGCGTTTAGCACACCATTAATAAAAGGCTAAGTTGCACTTTTTGTCCTTTATATTTTAATGTTTTGACAGATGCTGTCCTTTAACTTTAAAAATTACACTGTATGTCCTTTATGTTTGCAATCATTAACGGACGGTGTTCTTTCAACTAAATCCAGTTAACTTTTTTATGTTAAAACCTAACTTTGTAAAACTCCTTAACATCAGGGACCATATGTGCAATATTCAAATTCTGTTTTAAATGAAACTACTCTGGCAAAATACCTACTTCTCCGGCCATCTTCTCCGGTCATCTTCTCTGGTGACCTAATTTTTCATATTTCTCCGGCCATCTTCTCCGGTCATCTCAGAAACTCCAAAAGCTGAAAAAATGAGACTTTAAACGCATCAACGGAATTTTGCTAGTTACATAAAAGACAACCAAGTTAAATACATAAAAATTCTTCTTGAAATAAAGCCCAAACTGGAAGATCGGGCCTGTATCTATAAAGCATAATCAGACGAGTAGTCAGTGAACCCTGTTTCAATAGGATGGTTATCAAAAAGCTAATCATCAAACTGATAGTCCGCTAAGCCGCTAGAGACTGCCGTCAGTGTTGACTCGTTTGCAGCAGACCCTGCACCTTCAAGTGTCGCAAAATCTTGACCCATAGGCAAACCTAGCCCGTAATCTTTAAAACCCGAATCCACTATAGAACCTTGATATTTATTTCCTTGTAAAGCATTTTGGGTACTATCCGAAACCGGGACTAACGGGCTATCCACTTGGGTTTTGGAAGGAACATGAGAGCTTCGCTGACCTGGCGCCATATAAGTTTGCTGACTGGCCGCCGGTTGCGGTCGTGAAGACGGTGGAACAGGAACATTACGGAGTTGGTTGTAAAGCGGGTTTTCAGGAATCGGGTTGGAATTTACGCAATTCAGGTAGAATTTTTATGTATTTAACTTGGTTGTCTTTTATGTAACTAGCAATTTCCGTTGATCTGTTTAAAGTCTTCTGAGATGTCCGGAGAAGATGACCGGAGAAGATAGCCGGAGAAAGATGAAAAATTAGGTCACCGAAGAAGATGACCGGAGAAGATGGCCGGAGAATTAGGTGTTTTGCCAGAGTAGTTTCATTTAAAACGGAATATGAATATTGCACATATGGTCCCTGATGTTAAGGAGTTTTACAAAGTTAGGTTTTAACATAAAAAAGTTAACTGGGTTTAGCTGAAAGGACACCGACCGTTAGTGATTGCAAACATAAAGGACATACCGTGTAATTTTTAAAGTTAAAGGACATCGCATGTCGAAACATTGAAACATAAAGGACGAAAAGTGCAATTTAGCCTTAATAAAAGCAACGGTTCAAGTGTTAAACATCCAAAAGCAAATCCAAACCGCATATTAATGTTTTTTTATTGCATAAATTAAATTAAGAGTAAACTGTTATTTTGGTCCCAGAGGTTTGGTCACTTTTGCCACTTTAGTCCAAAATTCAAACCTTTTGCATTTGGGTCCCTGTGGTTTCAGTTTTATTGCCATTTTGATCCAAATGTGAAGTCAGGTCATATTTGTCTTATAAAATCCTGTTATTTTGTTCTTTTCCTCAAGGGCAATGTAACAACACTCAAAAACACCTTATGAGGAACCCTAATAGAGACCCTGAACTTGTACGACGCGACGCGACCCGAAATGAAAAACTAAAGAAACTAGAAATAGGGACCCCCGGAGACTCATAGGGGGATCCCCTAAATCTCCCGTGACCCGTTGAAGGTAACCAGGACGTGTAATTCTTGATAAGATCGACATGCAGAGCTATACATGCAACAAGGCTTCCCTAGGCATAGGGGGTGTGCCCCACGACACGCGGAAGGATCCTCAGATCCTGTCGCGACACGCGGGAGTGTCCAAATGTGGCTATAAATAACCTGGCTTGGGACTGAAACTGTTACACGATTTCGACATTCATTTGACGAAATACTCTGCTTCTTTCTCCGTTTCTTTGATAGTATACCCCTAAACTGCGAAGCTTTGCTCCGTTGTAAGTATTTTAACCCGTAATCACCGATTTGATACCCTGTCCGGTCGATCCTAAACCGACAATGGATGTCAAGGTGCTGCCTGAATAAGGCTATATGTTGCTAACTACGTTGGGGTTTTGATCTCGTGATGTATCGATAAAGTTAAGTTGGGTTATTATACTAACACGTATGCATTGTTTATGTTATTGGGAACTCAGAAATTATACCAGGAAATATTACCAGGAAGCTTTTAGTTAAACCCTAAGTCTACAAAGTAAGTCATTCTTTCTTTTCATCTAAGTGCTTTACAAAACCCTAAATGTTTTCTGTTATACTTACAGTGATTAAGTCTTTGTATTCTGCAATTACTGCCGGTATGTGGGGTTTTGTATACATTACTTGATAACCTTCACTATTGGATGAAAGTTAACCAATGAGTGATATGACCACCGTCACATCAGAACTACCACCGAGTGACAAATACTGATTGAGTTTTTAGTAGATATAAACAATGTAATCGCCCTTGATTCTGTAAAATATAACATTGTGTCTTTTTATAAAATGGAATGAACACGCCAGTATTTTTGCTGATAAAATGTTTCAAACGCGTTTCAGGTAACTTACTGTGAAGGTAATAGAAGCCACTATGGAGCACTGAAGGCTTAAATAAAGTGGCTATGATTACCTGAATAAAAGAAGAAATGTAGGATCGAATCGCGACCTGAATGAGTCGTTCAGAAGAGCTCTTGTCTAAACGAAAGGCGGAAACAGACGTATAGACTATGAAACAGCTTGAATATCACTTAAAACGTCTTGTATATTGATTTGATAACGATTACATGCAGTAGACAGACCGGCAGCACTTCGGTACACTAATCAGATTTCGTTACAAATGAAAAGCTATCATCACCTATATATAGGTGTCCTAATTTCGTTTGAAACACACATGACATATTCAAACGGAAATACAAGTTTACAGTTCAAACGAAATTATAACATAATCTTCAAACGAACTTAACTTTTGTCTCTTGTGAGTGCATTGTATTTCGAGAACTGTTTGTCATCATCAAGAATGATATTGTGATGTCATCATTGATGTCACATGATGTCATTTTTGATGATGTCACGCTTGTTCAGATCCGCAACGAATCCAAGACTCGATATAAGACGAAGTCGACAGATGAATGCACCAACAAGAAATTTATGTTTTCAGCAATTAGGGTTTATCCCTATATTTGAACGGAGTATGGGTTTTAGCCCATTTGTTTAATATTAAAAAGTTTGTGTTTTACAAACTCTGAAATTATTTCCTAACTACAATCTTGATATTTATTCCGTTGCAAATTTAATAAACACCGATACCACCTGTCGTCTAGATTCACGGCTCCCGCCCAGGGTAGGGTATGGGGTTGCGACAGGCAAAATGGTCATTTTAAATAAAATTCGATCTTTGACTTATATAAAACCAAATCAACAGTCAACCCCTCTGCTACTCCAACTTTCTTCCATCTTCGTCTCTCATCTCTCTTAAACACCCACTACAAACACCACCCACAACCATGGTTGCAAAAGTCGCTAGGAGCTCCCTAGTCGGTCGACCGGGGAGTTGAGAGTACTCGGCGTAGGCGGAGAGTACTCGGGGAATAATCGGACATGTTAAATTATAAAGAAATTGTTTTCGGAAATTAAATATATGTCAAATAACATAAATTTACTAATATTTATAACAAAATACGTGAAAATGATATTCATCCTTGAATATCATAGGCATAGAAATTATGTTTTATTTTTTTTTAAGTCAAACTCGGCCCGAATTGACTTACTAGATCCGATTTTTGCTAAGGTTGACCACGTTTGACCAATTCCGAGTAATTAGGCGGAGTTGAAGAAAGTCGCATCGGCTGCCTACCTTGTAGCGATTACTCAAGGTGTATTCGGCCTTGGAAACCTTGTTTTACAACCATGCCCACAACCTCTACCTCTTACCACAATGTCAGCCACGCACCTCCACCTCCGCCACACTCACCGTTCTGAGAAGCGTTTGGAGATCGGAGAGGTCGAAGATCCGCGCTGAGAAGTGGTTGCGACACGACGGCGTTTGATTGAGATCAGATACAGAGAAGATGGTGGATCTGAGCGCCATAACCGTTTCAACGAACAGAGAATGACAGTTGTGGAGTGCTTAGATTTTGATGAGTCGGCGGTAAATTTTTAGATCCAAATACACCACCAAGAACATATTTTGAAGGGGATTCCTGGTGATGATGGTCGTTTGAAAGGGGTTCGTCACCGGTATAGGAATTCCGTTTGAAGGGGATTTAGTTTAAAGGTTTAATCTTCTCTATTATATTATGATTTATATGTTATTTGTTGGTTGTGGTGTGATGGTGGTGGATGGATGAGGGAGGAGGTGGTGGTGGTGGAGATGGGAGGTTGTGGTTGTGAACGTTGGTGGTGGTTGTGGTAGTGAATGGCGATGGCAGTGGTGGTGCACGGTGGTGGTTGTCGTGGGGAATTATGGTTGATGTGTGTGTGCGCGAGAGAGAGAGAGAGAGAAAGAGAGAGTTGGGGGAGGTGGTTGTTGTGACTAGTGGTGGTGGCTACAGTGATGGAGTGGTTGTGGTGGGGTGAGGTGAGGTGAGTGGTGGCAGGTGTAGGTCGAATTTTATTTTATTATTTTAATTAAAGATGATCATTTTGCCCTTGAGGAAACGGACAAAATAGCAAGATTTTATAAGACAAATATGACTTGATTTCACTTTTGGACCAAAATGGCAATAAAACTTAAATCATAGGGAACCAGATGCAAAAAATTTGAGTTTTAGACTAAACTGACAAAAATGACCAAACCTCAAAGATGAAAATAACAGTTTAATCTTAAATTAAACACCATAATCGTTCAAACTCTACTTCTCCTCCCCTTACCCAAATAGCCTTGATACCATTCCTTTTAAAAAAACAAATAATAATAACATAACATGGCCTAGAGCGAATTGCCCAATCAGAAAAAAAAATTAACCAAATAATAATATAGAAAACTTGATGAAATACAAAACATAATTACTGATGTCTGGAATATAAGGAATAATGAATTTTAATAATTCTAACTATTAGTTGTTGGTCGGTAATAATCCCAACTTAAAAAATAACTAGTGGTGGTCCCACCTTTTCACATATTGTAAATTAATGGTCTTTTACTAACAGAACTTTAATTTCTTTTTGTCCCCTTATCCTTTTCAGTTTAATAAAAGTCCAAAAAACGTTGTCTTTTAACTGGCTGTTCTTCTTTGTCAACGCTACTAAGGACCTATAGGTTATCAGTGGACTTTTACTAAACCGAAAAGGATAAAGGGGCAAAAAGAAATTAAGGTTCTGTTAGTAAAAGTCCATTAATTTACAATATGTGAAAAGGTGGGACCACCACTGGTTATTTTTGAAGTTGGGATCGTTGTCGGCCAACGGCTAATAATTTAGATTATTAAAATCCATTATTCCGGAATATAATAATGTAGTAAATACCATATAATTTTGATAATGTTATAAAACAAGCCTAAAACTAAAACCAAGGGTATGTTTGGCAAAAGTAGCTGGTGGCTGGAAGTTGGAAGCTGGTAGCTGGTGACTGGAAGTTGGTAGCTAGTAGCTGTAGCTTTTTAGATATATTTGGTGTTTGGCAGAGTAGCTTAAGCTTTTAATAAAATGTATAAAATGACAAAAATGGACATAATTAAAAATTTAAAAAGCTTGTGCATTAAAAAGTTTATTATTTTTAGAGGTTAAAATAGTCATTTTTTCACTAAAAGCTTGTAGCTCCTTCTAAACGCTACTAGTAGTAGCGTTCAACCAAAAGCTTCAAGCTCATAACCTAAAAGCGTTAAGCTTCTTTAACCAAACAAGTCTTTTTATTGAGTATGAGTTTTTTCTTAAAAACTTAAAGCTAGAAGCTCCTAAAAGCTCCATGCCAAACATACCCCAAGTAATACGAGAAGAACATTAGGGAGAAAAATAAGTAGTATTTCATTCATAAAATGTGTTCTATATATGAGATACAATCTATCTATACTACATTATTAAGGAAACTGAGTTTTTTACCCTTTTAATAATTTTATCATATGTACAAGTTTTGAAGCTATATGTACAAAATGTTCAAGCCATTTGAGAGGGACTAAAACAACAAATTATACAAACTTTTAAGAAGCTTTAAGGGTAAAATTGGGAAATCATCCTCCTCCTCCTCCAGGGTTTATGATCCACAATAAATTGTCTAGGAAACCGTACGAGTGTAAGACGAACCGCTAGGGTTTGGAAGTATTGAAGATGGTAATTGAATGATTTTGCTTCTCTCACACAACCTCCTCTTCACTTAGACTATGGGGTATGGGGCGGGGGTTTGGGCGTGGGTTGGAGAGAAACGACCAAGTCACCACCCCGGGTGGGCTTTTGTTTGGGCGTGGCCCCTTGGGCGGGAGTTTAAGGCCGGGCGTGGGGCATGCTAGCGATCCTATGTGGCCGGCTCTTATTGACTAGGGCATAGCAGGCCATTTTAAATTTAAAAAAAATGATGTGGCTTGGCCAAGCCAGCCCAGCCACGCCCACCATACCCCTATGAAATTTGGGTTTGTGTATTGAGTGCCCCATATCCACGTGTCAACCCATGCCCCAAACTCACACCCCACCATATCCCACGGTCTTATACAGATTCATCACTATAAGAACCCCCGTAGTGGGACGTTTTTTTTTTAATTCAAAAATAACGCCGAAAAACGCCCCCAAACCATTACACCCCGGCGTTATTGGGCATTATTCGCGAAAAAAGCCCCCTTGGCGTGGTTTGAAAAACGCTGAAGGGGGGAAATGTTGACCAATCAGATTAGAGATTCCATTTGCTTGGCCAATAAGATTTTTAGGTGTTTTTTCTTTATTTTATTTACTACAAAACATATTGCCCAATAATGCCCCATCCCCACTACACCCATTTTAGAAAACGCCCAATAATGCCCTTTTGCTGACTGGACCGCCACATGTTCCCCTTCCACTACACATGGTCTAAGGGTATCCGGGGCACCAAGCGGGGAGTGGCTCGGTGACCACATTCCCCGATCGGGAACACCGCCGCCATCACCGCGGGGACCCGATTCGGGGTGTGGTTTCGGTGGTTGTTCACCGCGATGAGTTGGCACATGGATCGAGGAAAGTGACCGTTGGGCAACGGTTGTTTTTTTTTTTTTTTTTAAATTCAATTTTTTTTTAATATAAATAACCAACTTAACTCAATCTCAAATAATTTTTTTACCACACCCACCACTCTCAAACTCACTCTAAAAAAATCTATCAAATACAACACAAAATGGATCCCAAGTTCCCGTTTTTTCCTCCCCTACCCGACTTTCCCGACGATGAAGGTTCTCCGTCAAACGATAGTAGTTTAATTTTCTTCCAAAATCTCATTCAACAAGCGGAGATACTAGACACGACATCAACGTGCTCCAACAATCTCCGTTATTTCTTACTCAACGAAACGGAACGGCGCCATATTGTCCATTTCAGGTGAACGACCACTTATACAAACGCGGGTATTATCTTACTGATGGGATCTACCCTAGCTGGTCCGTGTTTGTGAAGTCTTTTCCATATCCTCACATCCCGAATGAAAAAAAGTTCAAGTGGCAACACGAGGCCGCAAGAAAAGATGTGGAACGGGCGTTTGGTGTGTTAAAGGCGAAGTGGGGAATACTAAAGCGTCCAATGCGTTCCAAAACGGTGAAAAAGATAAGGTTACTCGTGTATACGTGCATTATTTTACATAACATGATTATAAAAGACGACGGAAGGGCGATAGCACCGGTACACATTCAAGATCCTCCAGTCGAACCCGTCTTCGCTGATACAGCTATTAGCGAGCTCATTGACGAAGACACGCATTGGAGACTAAAACACGATCTCGTTGAGCATCTCGGACGTTTAGATCTACCTCACCTTGAAGTGAGTTCCGACGACGAGTAGTTTGTTTTTATATTTTTCTAGTTTGAATGTAATTTTTATTTTTCTAGTTTGAATGTAATTTTTATTTTTCTAGGTTGTTTTTTTTTTAATTTAATGAAATGTCTTTTATTTAATTTTTATTTTTATTAATATTTTTTTACTTTATAAACATGCATAATTTTACAACAAATAAAAAAAAAAAAAAAAAAAAAAACCCAAGTCCCCTAAGAGGGGAGTGCCGCCATCAAAATGGGGTGTTAGGGGAGTTTAAGAGGGGAGTTGACGTGGCACTATCTGATTGGTGGTGCGTAAGAGAGGGGACTCCCCTCTTAGGGGAGTGCCCCTCTCACCCTAAGGGTGTGTTCCCGAGTTAAAAATCCCTCCCCTTCCCTCCCCTCCCCTCCATGTCTTTCCAAATTGGAAAGACTATTTTCAGGCAAAAAAAACCTCATTTTCCCTCCCCTCCCCTTGTTAAGTGGATCTCTGGAACACAGCCTAACTCAAACATCAATTATAGGCATTAATCTCTTGCCCTAAAACTGTACCTTCTCCATACCGATTTAATGCTACAGGCGATTGAAGGCGATATCGATTCGTTTCCCCACGACCCTTCAATCGACCCATCTTCTATTGTTCGCTTCCTAGAAAACCCTAAATTGCCTCCCAAAACTCAATCGCTGCACAAATTACCGGAGATACGCCGTCGCCGATTGAAAGATGATAAGGTGAATTGGCCTCTTGGTTTCTTGAGTTCTTTTAACAGGTTTATCTCTCTCACAGGATACTTGATTTCTCTTTTCTCACTTTCTTAAGGCATGTTTTTGTTATGATTTCATAAAACTCTTTGTTGAGACTCCCCTTTTTTAGAAGAGTGTTAATAGAATAAGGTTATGGGTTAAAGTTACAATAAGGTTTATAAGAATGGTACTAAGATTGACACAACCCAAGGTGTGTATGTGTATTGTATAATGCCAAAGGGAAAATGTAGTATCAGTTGGAATTGGTGAGAGTCTTGATTTCATAAGGGTTCGCATTTATTTTCTACCAGTTTTTATAAGACGGTAACATTTTCCCAAACGACATGATTACTATGTTAAAGCTTTAATGTATGTAGTTTACAATTAAAAGAACTTGATTAGCTTACTGTATCAAGCATGTTATTGGTGATTTGATTCTAAGTGATATTGTGACCTCATATGTATTTGTCTTTCTAATGTTGCATAATGTGCCCTTGACATAAGAACACCAAAACTGAATTCAAATGTGTTAATGCATCTTCACTTAAGAAAGATAATGGAGCCATATAAACGCAATTTTCACTGAAAAGAAGGGAAAGTGGACCAGTTGCTTATAATTTTTGTTTATTGATTGATAAATTTAAGGTGGGAAAGTAGAATTTATGCTGATATCTACCAAAGAATTTTTGTTTATTAATTAGTTCTTGAATTTTGATGTTTAGTTGTAGAGATTCAGTTGATGAAAGAACCATTTCCAAGCTATTGCTTGGAGAAAGTATGATGAGGAAATGAAGCCTGCATTACTCTTGCTATCTTCAATGTAATTACACATCTCTTTGGTTTGTCTCATTTTCCATCTGGCTCACCATACAAATTCAAGTGTTTCATTGCTTTGTGCCCAGCTCATCCATACTAACAATGTAAAGTAGGGTAGGGACTAATTTCATATACTAATCAGTTTGCTTATTAGTAATTTTATTTTCTTGCTTTGTGCTGCTATTTACAGGTGAGTAAAGATTAGATCGTTACTGCACCATTTTCTGAGGTTAGCTCATGAATATTAAAAGTCTATATATATTTACTTTTTGGCCTAATATTTTGTTGTGGTACCCTTACCAGTTACTAAGACCTTCCGTAGTTGAGTGTTTTTCGGCGCCATACCCACCCAAAACACCCCATAGCGCCCGGGAACACCGCCCCCGGGGCGCTATAGCTTGAGAATTTGGAAGCCTGCTATTGTGACAACGGCACTACACATTTGTTTTCCCTCACTCACACATATATATACATTCATATATACATAGTATAACCCCACATCTATATAACTCCCACTATTCACTCAAGTTATATAACTCCACTTTCTTACAAGTTTCACCACTTGTCACTTTCTTAAAAAATAATATGTTCGCTCTTATTTGTTTTTTCATGATTCATTCAGGAAAAACGAACCTGACGCGTCAGATTGATCTGAAAAAGGCTGCTGAGAAAATGAAGGCCGTTTTAGGTATTTGATTTCGAATTTACTCTTTCATATGACAACGTAGATAAGATTCATCATGAAAATGTTCGGTATGTTTTTTAAATTATTCATGATGTTATTTAGTTTTCGAAAACGTGTCAACCAATAACAAGACGAGTAGTTAAACGAATATTTTGTTTCCTACAAGCTATAGTCATGTCTATTTATTTAAATTTAGATTCATATCCGTATAGTTATAATTTGTTTACACTACATATATCGATATGATGACATGAAGAGATTATGAACGGTTCATCTTTTTAAAACCAATTTGTTTATAGTTTATAACTTTAACACCAATTTGGTTATAGTTTATAACTTATGCCATCAACCCAATATTTGGAGTTTAGGGCTTACGGGGCATGAACAAAAGTGATTTAGAAGTTTATAAGCATTTTTATTTCGAGTTTCGATTCGTTTTAGTTTTACCTACTTTTTTAGCTCATTGGAGATACAACATTATCTAAATTGACCCGTTTTAGCGTTTTAGCATTTTAGGTATGTGATCATCCTTTTAGGTATGCGATCTATTGAACTTATCAATACTAATTAGGCTTACATGTTTTGTTGTGTAAAAACAGGAATCATTGGGTTATGCGATCTATTGAACTTATCAATACAACATTATCTAAATTGACCCGTATGGGGGATGTTTGTACACAACAGAAAAATCAATGAGACGTACTGTCTTATTGATTCAAGGAATGGGAAGAACTAGATTGAGTTGCATTGGAGGAATGTATCTTGATGTACATGTTATGTCTTAATTTGTAAGCCTCGACCGTATCGCGGCGGGAGCTTACATGTCATACCGTGTGCTCATTGTATAATAATTAGTGGTACTCCACTGCAAAATAATCTTAACTTATGAATCTTGATAATTATGTTATTTGTTGTGCATAGCAACATGTTTATGTCAATTGATTTATATTACACAACAGTTTGTATAAAGACTTCTTTAATGATCCTTTTCTTATCTAATCTAGGAACTGAGGGGTTTGTCCAACTTCTGTTGTCCAAGGGCTTTTGGGTGATAAGAAATGGTAAAGATGTAATAGAGTTTTTTTATTAGAGTGTTTCTTTGGGTGATAAGAAATGGTAAGATGTAATAAGAGTTTTTTTTTTTTATAAGAGAGTGTTTCTTACATGTAACTACTTTTACAATTTTTTTCTTATTTTTTGTCATTACGTTCTTATTTTTTTCCAGTTATAAAGACAAATATGGTGGAAATGACAAAAATGCATCAGATAGAGTATATACATTCCTAGGGGTGGCAAAATGGGTGGGTTGGGTAGGTTTGGGTAATGGGTTAGGATGGGTATGGGTTAGAATGGGTTTGAGTTAGAATGGGTTTATTAAGAAATGGGTTAGAATGGGTTTAGGTCAAGATGGGTTTTTGTCAAGATGATTTGGGCATGATAGGCTAAAATATAAATAAATCAAAAAAATTTAAAAAAATCAAAAAAATTTAAAAAAATCAAAAAAAATCAAAAAATTTAAAAAAAATAAAAAAAAATATAAAAATTAAAAAAATTAAAAAAATCAAAAAATAAAAAAAAACTTTAAAAAAATAAAAAAAATCATAAATGACGACCGAAAATGCAAACCATAAATGACGACCAGAGAACGTTTCCGATCAAATCCAAAACCAAAACACTCAATCAATCAAATCACAACACATACAAACTTCAAAATACCTTAATGAAACAGAGAACGTTTCCGATCGGACCGTTTTCCGGCTTCCAGAAGAATCGAACCGATGTGAAGATAGCGTTGAATCAAATCATGTTTATCGGAATCAGAAGACCTAGATTCAATCAACGTATCGAAAGAGGTGTTGATTGAGTCGAAATCGGAGATGTGTAAGAAGGATTCGAGTAAAAAGTCGTTGAAACGATTGGTTTAAGATTCCGGCGAGATAGGTGGCGGAGATACGGTGGTTGACGGATCGGAGCAGCAGGTGCGTTTGGCCATTGAGTGAGGAAGGGTTGTGGTACCAGTGGTGGTGAAGAGTGAGTTGCAAAACCCTAGTTTTCAGTTTTCACGATAGGATATGATGATGACTGATTGCTATATGATGGCTTAAGAGTCTAGTTTACCCTAGAAAACCCATCCTAGCCCACATGTTATTTTGTTATTTTTTAAAGTTACCCATCTTGACCCATTTAACAATTCTTATTAACCCAACTTAACCCATCTACTACAAAAAAGATACCCATCCTAACCCAAAGTTGAATGTATGGGTTGATTTTGCCACCCCTATATATTCCAAATAACATGGTTCATAGATATTATGGCAATAATCCCTTGATATGAGACGTTCAATAGCTTACCAATCACGGTTTTTATAGCTCCTTAGACAATTACTTTTAGCTACTTAACGTACCTGTCGCAAAGCGCGGGCATTCCTACTAGTATCTATATATGTATTAATATTAATACTATATAGGGTAAATTACATTTTTCGTCCTTTATGTTTGTACCGGATTGCAATTGGTGCCCTTTAACTTCAATAATTACAGTCACATTCCTTTATTTGTAAGACCCATTACACTCTACGTCTTTTAACACTAACTTGATTAAAACTTTCAGTTAAATTTGTCATGCGCCTTAACCCATATTTTTTACTATCTAATAAAACAAACATATTAGGGGACACATGGCAGTCAATAGGGTGATCTCGAATGTGTTTTCCCGTCTATGCACCTCAACCCAGATTTTTTCCACACGCGGATCTATTAGTTCAAAATTAAGGTCCGACCCATCCTTTACACCAAACCTTCACATTCCCTCGACCCTTTTGTATCTTTTCATCTTAACTTTGAAGCTCGATCTACTAGCGACGTTGAAGTTCATCCGATCCAGACGAATCAATCAACCTATCCATCTTCATTTAATCCGTTTGTTTTCACTTTCTCCTTTCTAAAATGAGTTTCAAATCTGCATACCTGGCTTTATTTTAATTTTCTTTCTTCGATCTCATGTTAAACCTTCATTGTGTTGATTTGTTAGGATTATTGTTATCGTGTACTATTTCATGCATATTTGTTTCATCTTTATTTCTTTCTTCGATTTCATTTTAAACCTTCACGTCTTGATTGATTCAGATTATTGTTATCCTGTAAAATTTCAAGAAAAACTGTTTATCCTTCATATCTTTGTTCGATTAAATGCTAAAATTATATATGATCATGATTTCGGTTTTTTGTAATTCAAACCCTAATTTTTTGTTTTTCAAATTAAGTTTTTCTTAGATTCCAATGTTAGTATAGTTTTACTGCTTATATCAAAGGTTTCTCTATTCCTAGGTCCAACCATAGTTACGTTTTCAATTCATAATATTTTAGACCTTAACACTGTGTTCCAGAGTTTACTAACGGAAGGAAAGGAAAGGAAACAAAAAGAAAGTAAAAATATTTTGTGTTCCAGAGTTTCATTTAAGAAAGGAAAAGAAAGGAAAATAAAACATGTCGTGTTCCCGAGTTTCTTTTAAGAAAGGAAATGACAGGAAAACTAGGCTAAATTCTTTAATTTTTCTTTCCTTCCGATTTGGGAGGAAACGGTGGGAAAGACATCTTTTTTTTTCCTTTCTCGTCCTTTCCTTTCTCACTTTTGCTTTCTTTTCTTATCCCTCGTTAAGTTAACTCGGGAACAGAGCGTAAACCTTTTGTTGGTAAGGTTAGGGTTTTTCCCAGACCAATGATAGTATAGTTTTATTCCTATACTTCAAATGAAGTGCTCATTCTTTAAGGTTTTGCGTTATCATCTTCATCTCTAAAATAGTGAAGAAGATAATAGTTGATATATTCTGGTGTTCACAATCTCTAAAATCTTTTTATTTTCAAGATATATTCTAACTATTTTGAGTTTTTAATTATTTTCAAGATATACTAGGTTAGAACCCCGTGTAATACACGGATTGAATAAATGTAATTTTATATACCAAATAATAAAAAAAATATTTTAAAAAACCTCGTTTATTACACGGGTTAAATAAATGTAATTTTATATACCAAATAATAAAACAATATATATTTAAAAATCTCGTTTATTACATGTGTTGAATAAATGTAATTTTATTTATTAAATAATAAAAAAGTTATATCTTTACGAACCCCGTGTATTGTATGGGTTGAGTAAATTTAATTTTATATATTAAATAATGAAAAAGTTACATTTTTAAGAAACTCATGTATTGTATGGATTGAGCACATGTAATTTTATATACCAATCAATAAAAAGTTATATCTTGTTATATCTTTATAAACTCTATGTATTATAAAACTTTTGAACTAAACTGATAAAATGGCGCAAACCACAGTGACTAAAATGACATTTAACTCGTTACATTATATTAATTTATATTTAGTGTACATTTTTTTGTTAATTTCAAGATAAATAAGTTTGAAATCTATAAATATTTCAAAAAGACTATATTATC
Source organism: Helianthus tuberosus (assembly GCA_030545235.1). Taxonomy (NCBI): domain Eukaryota; kingdom Viridiplantae; phylum Streptophyta; class Magnoliopsida; order Asterales; family Asteraceae; genus Helianthus; species Helianthus tuberosus. The sequence continues at coordinate 154,755,249 of CM060442.1, forward strand.
TCCTATACGAATTGTTTAAATTTATATTAAATTTTATTTTATAATTATCTTTTAATTAATATAAATAAATAATTAAGTAGGAGATAGAGATAAGAAAACTAAAAAATAGATGTCTCCAGTGAATGACATGTGTTCTCTCATTGGTTTCTTTTATTATATAGTATAGATATAGATTCTAACTATTTTGAGTTGTTAGTAAGAGTAAAGTACAATTTCAGTCCCTAGAGTTTACACTCAATCACATTTTCAGCTCTCATTTGAAAAAAACCGAACAGTCCAGTCCCTGTGGTTGTCAATTGCTCGCAATCAAGTCCCTCTTAGTAACGGACGTTAGTTGAATGTTGGGATTTCTGGTAAAAGACCAAAAAGCCTCTTAGGGAATGAAATTGCAAATCTAATGTTTGTTGTCTTCTTTATAAAGTGCAACTCCTAATCATCTTCAACCTTTTAATGCGCTAAAATTATAATGGCAATAGCTTCATCGTGGACCAGCAATACCACTGGTCGATCCGACGCAGTATGCTCATGTGGTGCTTCTACTTGCATTCGAACTTCCTGGACCGAATCTAATCTAGGGAGAAGGTTCTTAATCATAAATTTCTTTTTTTTTTTCTGAAATTAAGAGTCTGATGTGTTGACTTAAAACATTGCAGAGTGATGGGTGTGGTTGGCTTCACTGGATTGAGCCTCCGATATCATGCCCCAAATGTGAGAGGCTTATTCCATCCTTGTTGAAGTCAAATAAGGAGAATTCGGATTTGAAGTTGTCATTCGCAGATGATAGATGTGGCTATGCCAGTTAATATGGTCTGCGGGTTGCAAGATCCGGAGCCAAAAGCTGAGTGATTTCGGATAAATGTGTCGTGTACACGAATAAATCGTTTATATAATAACGGTTTGTAAAGAATTTGTGTAAGCGTAACTTGTTACAAATGAATAGTTTCATCTTGTGCTTCAAGGCTTGCTACAAATTTTGAAGCTAAAGTTTATTGGATTATTTCAAACACGTACATTTTCAAATCTTTGCTGTGAATACATGTTTTTAACTTTTTTTTATAGAGTGGGTATAATAGTAATTCTACAAAGAAAATTAACAGAAATTCTAAAGTTGGTTAGTGTTACTGGTAGGTATTATTGAGTATCAACCGTATTATATTTGAGTGAAAATTAGGACTTTTTGCGTAACAAAATTTCTTAATGAATAAGTGGTGTGTTTTGCAATAAAAGATCAAGAGTTAAAATTCTCTAGAATACATATTGTGGTGATATAATTTAATATTTAATATTATGAATTAGCAATACACTTGGGCTTCAAGTGGTTGTATTTTTAGCTTTAGGCATGTTTCTAGCATATAAGTATTGTAACATGTGTTGCTTTATTGTAAATGGTAATGGTTCCACCTCATTTGTTTGTTTGGGCGGTTATGGCCTCATAGGCAGACAGGTGTTGGTACTGTGGTTTGGTTTTTGAAGGTTTTCTTTCCCATTTAATGCCATGTCTTTTACAAAAGTTTTCTCTCATTCTCTACATATCATCATTTTCTCTCTCTAAAAAAGTCGTCAGCGACCATGTGTTTATTTTTACAAAGAGAAGAACACATTGGGTTTTAGGGTTTCGTTACCGTTGCCAGCGGTTCCGACCGTCTAAGGCGGCGGTTTCGTTTCTTTCTCTCTCTAAAACCCTTGCTTTTCTGGAAAAAATGTGTCCTTTCTCTCTCTAAAAAAACGTTGTCAGAGACCATGTGTTATGTCTAGAGAGGGAAGAGATCTTTGGGCATGCTATAGATTCATGGTTTTTTTGAATGTTTTGTAAAACATGTGGTTGTTGGTGCGAAGTATTGCCCTATTATTATTTTTTTTTGGGGGGGGGGGGGGGGGGGGGATTCATGATTGATTTTGTTGGTGTTGTTGCCTGACGGTTTTCGAGTCGTCTGTGGCGACGGCGGTGGTATGTATTTATGGCTGAGACATCATCATGCTGGCTTTAGAAGCCGCTCACACCGTAATACCATGTTTTGTCGGTCTCCGATGGTTGGTTTCTCGGTGTGTTTGTCCTTGGATTTGACGACGGATTTTTAGGCACCATCGCCGGTGTTGTTGTCCGTGTGTGTTATGTGCATGTGAGGGTTGTGCCTATAGTTGTATGGGTTGTACCAACCTTTGGGTTGAAAAACTGATCTCTTTGTCAGTGTATTTTTGGTGACTTTTCCGGTGGCTTTTTTTCACAACCGGTGTTGTTCTTGCATATCAACCGCCAGTATTGGTGTCGGTCTGTTGTTTTTAGCTGGCAATGATGGTGGTCAGTTTCTTGGCATGGCAACTGCGGTTGCAGCCGTGACGGCACTGAGCCATAGTTTCTTGGCGATGAAGAACTGTGTTTGAGCTTCTTTGTTTTGTCCCGACGGTGATGATGCATTACATTTGAGTCGGTTAATTTTAATGTTTTTTTACATTAGTATGGACTATTGATGGTGGTGGTCACGGTTTAATGGTGTCGATGATTGTTCATTGTTGTTGTTGGTGTTTTACAAAACAAAAATAATATAGTGTGGCTAAAAAATAGAAAAGCAGCTTGTGAAAAAGTTAAGGGCTGATTTTCAGAAATTAGAGAAAGAGATGACGTACTAAAGTAAAAAAGAGTGAGATGTTTTAATGAAGATAGTTGTTTTTTAAAACAAAGAGAAAAATTAGAGAAAAAGATGACGTGCCAAAGTAAAAAAGAGTGAGATGGAGGATAGTTGTTTTTTTAAAACAAAGAGAAAGAAATATAATTGTTTGGAGTTAGACATTTGAACAATTTGCATTGTGTATATAAGAAACTATAAAATCCTGATTTAAGATTCCATAATATGAGTTCAACTTTGGGAAGATATGTTCAGATAAACTTACCATTTGAACAAATATTGTTTATTATTATCTTTCAATTTGATTGATACCTATTGACTTTAAAAATGATGTTATCTGGTGTGGGCGATGTAGCTAATAGATGGGGAGGGTTGGTGTTGGCACTTAGTGATGATGAGAATGTTTGAGTAATTATGGAGGTCATAGTTTTGTGTGAATAAAAAGGATGTATATGGAAGTTTGATTTCAATAATTTGTGTTTATATTATCAAAAGAGCATGTCGCGTTCGCTAAGAGACCGTTGCGGTGGGGGTTAAACTTGTTGTTCTTCTTAATTTGTAAGCCCCCGGCTGCAACGCGCGGCGGGGGTTTAACCTAGTTGTTATTAAATAGAAAAGCAATTAAATTGGGAGGTTATGAATTTAAAAGTAGAAGAGTAAAAAAAAAAAGAAAAATCGCCGTTAAAAATTGTTATAAAAAATTACAAAAAAATTATTAATAATAACGAATGTTAGGCTAGGGCTGTTCATGAGCCGAGTCGAGCTGAGCTAGGGAAAGCTCGGGCTCGGCTCGATTATAAACCGAGCTGGCTCGGCTTGGTCTGACTCGATTTTAAAAATAAAAATTAACACAAAGCTCTCAAAATTCAGTATTCTAAAATATTATTCAATACTTCAAAAGAACATATTCAAAATAAGTTCAACCTAATACATTACAAGCCAAAATCACGTTCAACAACGCAAAATAAGTTTTATATTTCAAGTAAATACAATATTTGTTCATTAGCACGACAATCAACCTTTAAATATGTTATAGATTTCAAAATACAAGCCTAAATACATGTAAATAATAATCACTTTTTGTAATATATTATATGTATATAAAAATAAAATATATTATAAGTAAAATAATTCTAGCTAAGCCGAGTCGAGCTACCAAACGAGCCAAACGGAGCCAATTTGGCTCGTCACGAGCTGAGCCGAGCTAGGCTCACTTTCTAACCGAGCTGGCTCGGCTCACTTTCAAACCTAGCCATATCGAGCGAGCTTTTTTCGAGCGAGCTCCGAGCCGCGATCTTTTTGGACGGCTGTAGTCTCAATTTACTATCCACGTGTCCATGTTGAATCATCAGTGATATACATGAACTCGCTGCACAGAAGCGATCCAGGCTATGCAAAGACCAATATTGATTCTAATCTAAAACCCTAGAAAGAAAAACATAAACTTGTGTGTTTGTTCACTTTCATCTCCATTATGAGTGAAGCAGTGAAGGATGCTAATCAAAATCAATATCCATATGAGCAGCAGCAGCAAGTACCACCGCCACCGCCACCGCCTCATCATTATGGTACTTTTCAGGGAGTTCAAAACTATCCTCCTCACCCGGTAGTAACTGGCTTCCCTCAACCTTCTCCACCACGTGGACCTCCGCCCAACCCTTATGTTTACGCCCACCAAGCCGTCCCAGGTACGAATACGTTATGTATATCAGTATATGTTACCAGTATCATTCATACTCGTCTTGTATCGGATATGTTCCTTAGTTGGTTAAAAATATAATTGGGATTTCTAGATACATTCTAATATTTATATAACTAACTTAAAATAAATTACATACCTATCGTTATCGGTATAAAAATCAAGTTTAAATATAAAAAATATATAAAATTCATTAGGATATAAATCCAAGACATAAGCTAATACTTCATGTCATAGAAAGAAAAATAAACAATATTATCAAATATATTTTCCAAAGAAAAAAAAGTCATTTTCATGTAATAGAAATATATTTTCCAAAGAAAAAAAAAGTCATTTTTCATGTAATAGAAGTACTAGAATGCATAGACTACGGTTGATGAAAAAGGAAATTAAAACTAAAACTTTTCAGGCATATGGGTAAACGGTTCCCATACATTACTCGTCCGGGTTGTTTCAAGTTTGTCTATTGGGTTTGAGTTTGATGAAGTGGCGGAGCTTGAACAAAAAATCAGTGAGGGTGGGACTCTCAAAATCCAAATTAGTGGGGTTGGACTCTTAAAAATCTAATATTTTTACGACAAAAAAATGGAAAAATTTCGGTAAAAGTAACATTACGAGCGAAAAATCAGTAGGCCAGGCACCCCGGGCCACTATAATCCTCCGCCCATGGTTTGATGTGATCCTTATGCCTGATCAGTACCAATATGTTCCTGAAATTCCTAACTTTTTTAATTTTAGTTAATCGAGTTGAATGAGCTGTATATAAAACATTATTGACTCTATTATTGCTCATTGTCGATGATCTTATCGAATTGAACATCAAAGACTCAAAAGTGGTATGCTGTAGAATTTATATATTGATCAAGGATGATTTTATTGAACACCATGAAGATGTATTAATCTATTGTGCTAGGGGAGGAAGGGGCACTCTAGAGTAAGTACCCTAGCCCCGACCAATCACCACTTGCCAACTCAAAAAGTGCACTAAGTACCCATTAACTAGTAAGTAGTGGCGGCGGTGTTATGGCGTGGGTACTTAAGAGAGTCAAATGCCCCAACCAATCACAAGCCACCAACACATCTCAAAAGTCAACACCCACCTTGAAAACAAACATCTCAAGCGGGTACCTGTGCTAGCTTCACCAACCGGCTGGCCTTACCCTAGGGGGTGACGGCGGCGGTGTGCTGGCATGGGTACTTACCTTAAAGTCCCTACCCGCTTGGTGCCCCGTCCCCCCTAAGGCATCATCATATTCGTTAGATTTGATCTAAGAACCAGGCTTTAAATTGAATATCAAAGAGGGATTTTGTAGTGTTTATATAGTCAACTTTGGTTAAACATAGGTTATGCTGTTGCTGAAGGAAGACCTGTGAGTGAACATCGCCTTCCTTGTGGTGGTATCGGTATTGGATGGTTTTTGTAAGTGATAACATGATTTATGATGGGTGTTGATAACGCTATGATCCTAGTCCGATGTAACTTCGTTAACATCGATCTTAATGCTGCGTTTTTTTTTTTTTTTTGTTCCTGAAGGTTCATTATTGGTTTCTTCTTAGCTGCAATCCCTTGGTATGTTGGAGCATTCATTCTACTATGTGGTCAGTATGATGCTAGAGAGAAACCTGGATATGTCGCATGCCTAATTGCCGTAAGATTTCTCATACTTTTTAGTAGGGTGTTCAAGTTACACTTTTGACCCAAAAAAAAGGGTTAAACCCATAACTATGGTTTGGAAAACTACAAACCAAACTGGCCGCGTTAGGTGGTTGGACTGACCAGCTGCTTTTAGTGGTTTGAACCATTTTATTTATTAAAAAATATCATCGGTTCATGTTAAATTTCTTAAAATGATAAAGATGGTTCATGAATATAACGCACATACGAGATTGCATATTCCAAAAAAAAAAAAAAAAAACAAATAAGAAAGACTAATCGACCCATTCGAAGTTTTAAATTGGATTGGTACACTGTCAAAAATTGAATCGTGAAGTAAACCGTATAAATCTCAAACCAACCTTCTCCGGTTTGGGCCGTTCGGTCTTTTTCAGTTAGTAGATGTAGTTTTTAGTGGATAAATATTCCTTTCCTTAGTTATCAATTATTCAGCAAGACTAAGATAAACAAATGTCATTTTGCAATGTAGGCTATTCTTGGAACGATCGCTGTGATTTGCGGCGTTGTTACAATTTGACGGGCTGGCATTTGTGGTTAGTTGTACAGTGCATACATGACATCAATCAAGTGGATGGTCCTTTCTGTTTTTAGTTATACTATATGTGAATAATTTGTGTTGTGCAAGTGTTGTATGTTTCTTTACCTAAGTTGTTAATTGTATTTGTCTGATGCATATGGAACCTTTACATCATGGTTAGGCCTAGTGCAAGGGCCAAACCCGATTTTGTGTGTTAACCGCCCCTGCGCAAGGTTAGTTTTTACAGCTCCCAGAGCCGACATGGTTTGAAACTATTTAAAACCCAACAACGGATACTTGGGTTTTGGGTTGACTAGTATAGATTTAAACCATTCATTATATACACCCTTTGATAAAAGGGTTGTATTCAAGCATCCCATCACTTGTTTAGATTTAAAACTAAAAAATATAAATGTATAACTTTAACCTGCCACATTTACAACTTTAATACAATTTATTTGCAAGACCACCAATGCATCAAAACTTGTCAATTCGTTTAGATAAACGAGTTACACGAGCTGTGTTTGTATTGCATGATCATAAGTTAGTATGCGTTATGGGTTAATAAATACATCGGTTGAGTTCAGTTTCAGCCTTTGACCATCAGTCTGTCAACTGGACAATTGCGATCAGCAGTGCACGGCAGGTGTGGACGATGAATGTAGCTCAGACCCAGCCAAAGCCATCGAAAGATGTTCAAGGAAACAAGGTTTCAATGGACCGCCGTACAGATATGAACCAGATGGCTCCAGCTTTCGACAGCATTCTCCCTACTTATCTGCTGTTCATGATAAATTTGTTTCCATTTGTTCTCATTTTGTTCGCTAGGGCTTTGAATATTAAGTTCCTTTCCTTTAAAACCAAGTGCCATAACGGTGTACGAGTGTTTCATATGTCATGTTCTAAAGTCGTGCTCACATCTCATGTTCTATAGTCGAGCAGAGAAACATGAAAACGAATCAGAATCTAATCGGAAAAACAGAAATCAAATAACCAGACAAATTGAAGGATGCGTAGGTTATCAATCAATATTTTTTCGCCTTTTTATACGTCACAGAACCTGATTAAAATTATTATTGAAATACATTATAAATTGACCACATCCCAACACAGGCCTGGTTTGTAATTGTAACTAAGAGACTAAAACTGGTGGGTTATGAAAATCTAAACCCATCAGTTGCACCTTTGGTTTTGACCCATAACTGAGCTGAACCATCCTGATCCAGACTCACCCCTATGGCTCACACAAAGGTATAAGAAATGTTAACTGTTGTTTCTCCCCTGTGAAATAGTATAACCATAAACGACGCAGTTTTTACATACTGAAACGAACAAGAGGATTAAAGAAATCGACAGTGAGTTTAGGTCAATTCTAAGCAAAATCATGTAGAAGAAAGTGTGTGTTATGCTATCAAGGGAAAGTTATTGTCACAAAGATATTCCATATGAAGTTCTTAAATTCATCCGCGACCATATTCACATACAATGAAACCAAACTCAGGAACCTAACCGTACCAGTAAGGGTACATTCCCTTGCGGGATATGTATGTAATTAAAAAAAATTGAAAGATCTAACCATCATCAACAAAATTTAATTCAAATATGCAACTTTGTTTTGTAATGTTGATTATTCGAGTTCTTACATTCCATCAACAAAATGATGGATAGAAGTAATACCTTTTAACTCTTTAAGAACTTCCAAGGCATGTTGCTGATTTTAATGTCATAATGATCCAAAACCGTCTAGCGGCCACACCTATAGTCAAAGCACACGCAAATGCACAATTAGCTATCAAGATGGCTCATACTTCACTGAAAACATTCATATCAAGAAACACAAAAGTGATGAAATTGGTCACTCACCCTACACCATACTTTGCCTTGAATAAGTCCATATGGAATCGGACCAAAGTTCCGAGAATCATTAGACGCTTAAATGTTATCTCCTTGAATCCATACATGTCCCTTTGGCACCTACATGTTCAAATCACAAACATGAAGTTGGAAAACAACAGTCTATGCAAGAATCAAAGCATCAACAATCTTGATTTTAAATTGTGCATATCAAGAGCACATAATGCGTGCATCACATGCTGTGGCGCCTTATGCGACTGACCAGTATTTGAACAAATTGGACCGTGATTGCAATGAGCCTGAGTTTTCAATTCTCATTGAACAAATCTAACCATCAATTGAGCCCATAGTTAATGGCGAATAGCGGTAAATAGCGATAAGGTACCTATATGCTACATAGCGAATAGCGATAAATAGCGGCGCTATTTTATAAATAGCGCTACACTAGAAATAAAATTTATATGTATTTTATATCAAAATACCCTGGTATATACGCTAATTTACATGTATATTTAACAAAAACCTATAATCCAGCTATTTTATAGCTATATTTAAAAAAATAAAAATAAATAAATAAATAACTAAAAACCCGCTATTTATGGCTACATACCCTGTAGCGACCTTCGACCTATATGCTACGCTATTCGCTGTTGCGACTATAGCGATCGCTATTGACAACTATGATTGAGCCATGGGTTTGTGTATTTGTACAAATTAGACAATCAACTAAACAAATCTGACCAGAGATGATGAAAAATACGTATATTTCAGTGTTTAAACGTTAACATGTGAAAAGTTATCTACAAATATTTTTTAGTATGTTATTATTCTTAATAACAAATGCCTCGCATACGGTTCGCGCCTTACACATCGCGCATCAGCTTTCGTGATCAAAACGTCTAATTCATCACCAAGAATCAAACTCATAGCTAGAAGTTAATCAGTTATTCAATTGATCACGAAAAGTCTTAAATCGTATGTGCAAAATATCGGGTAAACAATGCTAAAACCTACAGTAAATACAAAAAAACTGTACAACAGATTGTGCCTCGCGTACGAAAAGCTCAGCGCTATTGAACCTAACGCTTTGCACCAACTGACCCTGTTGCCTCGGTGCGCTTCTCGCTTTTCAAAACCAATCAATCAACATTTATAGAAACAAACTAAGTAGTTAATGCGGTAAAATATTAGATATCGGTCAAGGGTCGATATTCAATATCGGTTATGGCGGTGGGATATCGTTAGTTTTAATATCATGCAGAATTTATACATATAGCAATTCAATATACTCTCCTACTATTAACAAATTAACCTTTTACAACTTGCAAAACACTAACAATTGTAGCACGTAGGAACTGACTAAGACTTAAAACACTAACAAATAACAATGACTAATATCCGTAAAATCGGTGATACATCGGTCAAATATTGGTCCAGTATCGGTTAATATCGCCGATATTATCAGCACCGATATTCTGATCTCGATATTTTGCACCAATATGGGACCGATAACCGATATATGAGGATATTAAATGCATAGCAAACAAATAATATTGTTGGGATAATAACAAGATTACCACAACAGTCCTGGATCTATCACTACGGCTAGGCTCAACCAAAAACGAAACAGTTTCACCTTCCATTTTTGAATAAAGGCGATGTATTAAAAAAGACTCAAGCAAGTAGCTCAAGTAAGTACAGTACACAAAAGGAAAACAAAAGGGACAAAGCATAACAGCAGCCAAAAACAAGAGCTGCACTAAAAAGGAATTACAAATGAGACAGTGCATAACTGCAGCCAAACACTAGAGCTGCAGAGCCAATTTACCAGGCCACCTTGAATTCCCTCCAGTTTTCCCAATCCAGCTTCTGAGTTTTTGATCTTGAATTAATCCAAAGGAAGGATAGTGCCTTAATTTCCCCGACAAGTTTATGTAATTGTTTGTGCCTGCTGTTAAAGATCAGGTCGTTACGCGTCCTCCATAGCGACCAACATACGGTTGCTATTATTGTGTAAACAGCCTTCTTTTTGTTTCCTGAAAGCTGCATATTCTGGACATATTCTAGCAGCTCCACCACGCTCAATAGGTACCTTGGAAGGGGTATTTTTGACCATAACGAAAATGCAACCCATACCTGTTGTGCGTATTGACACGTCACGAGTAAATGGTCTGCCGACTCCTGTACCAGATTGCATAGCACACATAATACCGACGGTAAAGTAACATTTCGTCTTGCAAGCGCCTCCCTTGTTGGTATTCGGTTCAGGACGACCCGCCACATGAAACAGTTGATTTTTTTTGGAACCCAACTTATCCATTTTAACGCTTTTGTTTCTGGAATCAGTTGTATTTTATCCAGCTCATCCCTTAGAATACCCACCTGATATGTTTCAGCTGATCCGTCTGTATACCACAGCCATTCATCAGACTTTGACCCCATGTTTTTCCCATTTAAGAGCAGTAAACATTCATTCCATTCCGCTATTACCCCCGGTTCTGCTAAGATGTTAGTACTGCCCCAAACCCAAGTTGTGTTTCCATTTGTTTGTTGATGTCTTTGATGTCTTTGTTGCACGCTGCAGTGTTTATCTGATTCCAAAGCGAAGAGGTTAGGGAACCTAACTCGTAAAGTGCTATCCCCAATCCACTTATCCAGCCAAAAGTATGTGTTGTTACCACAACCCAGCTTTAATTTCAGCCTATCTTGAACCTCAACTTGTTGATTGCCCGATGTCCTGCCCATGTTCACTATGTTTTTCCATACTCCACCTAATGAGCTTTTGAGTGGAATGGATGATACTCCACGTACACCTTCGTGTATTGCCTTAATAACTCGTGCCCAAAGTTGAGATGATTCATTTTTGAAACGAACACACCATTTGACCATTA